>CM061531.1:186396536-186746585 GCA_030545055.2 Neoaliturus tenellus | reverse complement strand
CTAATGATTCAATCAATTGCCTTCTTCCATAAGATCAACATTGAAACTTTGAAAGCCTGTAGGGCTGACGAGAATTAAAATGCGATTCTGCTCAAGTACAGGACACTACCTTTGTAACAGTATTCGCCGATTTCTCATAATCCACACAAGCTGAGAAAAAAAAGAAGATTCTTGCCTAGGATACACAGATGCTCTCGTTGGTGTACTGTGTTTGTTTACTTGTTACCGCTGTTAAAACTTGAAAATCCTTTAAAAGTTTAATTAATTGGAAAATATAGAACTTGAAGGACTTCTAGGACCCTTCCATTTAGATGGATATTTAAAAATTTACTTCACAAAACACTTCACACCGAGGTCTATCCAATGACACACAAATCATTAAAATTGGTTAAAAACTGTAGGAGGAGATTCTTGTAAAAACATAAAAACAGACGCGTTGCGTATTATGTATAGATATTGTGCTTAAGTTGAACAAAAGACATTAGAGAATCTATAAGAATAAATATCAAAGTAAACACAAACATAAAGAAACACAGAGGACTGGCTTATTTTCACTTGATCCAGATCACCCAGTACACCTACAAAAAATTGTTCTAATTTATTTTATCGAAAATTTAATTCTATAGGTTACAAAGCTGTAAAAATGTATTACTCAACAGCCAACAATGGTTTTGTATGGAAACTAATTCAGTTTTGGCTGATTCCTCAAAATAAAAGCAGCACTTTAAATTTGAAGGGTACAGGGGAAGAACAATCATAGTCACAAAAACGGGCTTTAGAGTAAAATGAAAAATAAAATTTACTAATAAATATTTTAATTATGTTTTGGTTTTAAATATCCAAAAGTTTCCATTCAATCCCCTTATATGTTTTAAACCAGAATTCAAAGGTAAAACTAAATTAAACACATACATAGAACAAAAAATATATAATGTAATAAAACTACACTTACTTTTTCAGAATAACGATCAAAGTCCAAGTCGACTAAGTTAAAAACGATCAAAATCCAATATTTCAATGCTACAATATAGTTTTAAGTAGGACTAAGCCAAAGTCAACTTTGTTTATACGTTGTAAAAAATATGAAAAGAATTACACCCTTAACACTAGTTTAAAAAATATGAGCTTTCTACTCGTCCCCACTCTCAGTGCCAGAAACGCCACTCTCTTCTGTAGTATGAATAATGTTCTCAATGAACGCCTTGCCTGTAGGTCCACAAAACAGTTTTAGATGATTGAGATCTGTAATTTTTTCCTTACTTATATGCAAAGATCCATTGTATATACGATTAGGTTGTCCGCTGTAAGCTGGAGGCACGTACAATTATTCCGGAACTTTCTTCCGCCTTTTTCTTTCTTTCCTTTTTTTCTAAAGATATCACTTTCAATAAAAACACTTTCAGGAAACAAGTCTTTGTGCATAAAAACTTATGGTTTGTCTTTGTTTATTTGTAGAACACGTATTGGTCGTGTGAAAAATAGACACTCCTAGGCAAAATATGGCTTCAAATGTTCGTTCCAAGCACAAAACATATTTTGAGAGAAATTTATAACTATATAAGGTTCAGGTTTTGATCTGGCTTTTCTTAAATTCATCTCTCCAATCTTCCGGTACTTCACATAAAGCTTTGCAATTTATCAACGCCATATTTTTATCACATTCTAAGTACGAATGTCCTCGCACTGGGTACAATATAGATATAGAGTCTAACAATTTTAAATGGTGATCTGCAGTGTATAAAAATTTAATACACAATAGTTCTTATTCTCCCGCCACAGGAGTCGCAGAATATTTTTAAGTGGCGAACATCAGGATCCATTATATTAGCCATGTGATAATGAGGCATTGACGTTACTTCATACGATCCTTTTATGGCAACAGTTTGGTCGTAAGTAAAAAAATTGATTTTTTACTGGGTAGCTCATGGATATTAAACATGTAGAACGACAGCTGTCGCCTGTTGTATACATCGTTTGTACTCAAGTTGGGTATAGGTAGATGCTACTGAAAATCCATGGCGATACACACGAATTCTTTATCTCTTTTGATTTTTTCCTAGCTTTCCGTTTAACATCATAAAAATTTTCAGCCTTTGCCAAATGAATGTTATTTGCAACCTGAAAACTTTTCTTTTCTTGAGTTAGCTTCTCCAGAGTCTCTTCTGATACCCCTGATTGACTCATTTCCAAGTCAATGTGTCTTATTTTAAATTCATCACATTGGCTACAGGTATCCGTTCTTGGATAACCAAAGCTGATGTTAAAGTGATTGTTAAAAACATCTCGGTATTTTTCATACGAAACCTTAAATTGTGGGTTGTCTTGAATATAAAGATCATGCATTTTTGTAAATATTCATGTCTTAGTCCTGGTAGGTTTTTGAGCTATCATGCAAACTGTAATGAGCTTTGCGGCTTTTGAAAGACTTGATGTGATCACACACCTAACTGAAAATTTTCAGGAAGGTAATCAGAGCTTCTAAAGCTTATGATATTACTCACACGTTAAAAAATTCTGAGAACTTTTCAAAATCAGCTTGGAAAATAATTAATAACTCTTCAAAGTCAACAAAGGCCTCCAAACCAATTCAACTCGAAATCAATAGTAGAATCGTCGACAACCCTCAAGAAGTTGCCGACGAATTGAACAAATATTTTGCATCTGTCGCATTACCAAATAATTCATTTAAAGGAACTCGTGTTGATTCCAAAATGATTGGAGGCCCCGTTTCATCAATGGCCTTATCTCCTGTGTGTGAGGCTTACGTGGCTCGCGTTATTGAAGAACTCAACCAAAAAAATCATGTGACATCGACGGCAGGTCTGTGTGGTTGATCAAACGTTGCTACAGGCACATTTTGACACCACTTACAAGATTAGTAAACTTGTCATTTCAAACTGGAGTTTTTCCTTGCCAACTCAAATTGGCGAAGGTGATTCCACTTTTCAAAAAGGACAACCCTCATCTCTCCAACAACTATCGCCCGATTTCAATTTTGCCAGTTTTCAGTAAGGTGTTTGAAAAGCTTTTCCTCGAAAGCTTATGAAATACCTCGATCGTTTTCAAATTCTCTCATCACATCAATTTGGATTTAGGAAAAACTACTCCACGATTGATGCAATCACAAATCTCATTGAAAATATTGACGATGGCCTCGAAAGGCGAGAACATGTGCTCAGCATATTTCTCGACCTTTCGAAAGCTTTTGACTGCGTGCACCATGAGACACTGTTGCACCAGTTGGAGAAGTACGGCATTCGGGGAGTGCCACTCAAGTGGATCACTTCTTACTTGGATAACAGAGTCCAATGTGTCCAAGTTTAAAATAAAACGTCTCAAAAAGTAAAGATGGCCCACGGAGTTCCGCAAGGATCTATTTTGGGACCAGTTCTGTTTTTGCTTTATGTTAATAACGTTGGTTCATCGATCCAGAATGGAGACGTGATCCAGTACGCAGATGACACGACCATCTGCGTAAAAGCCCCAACAAAACAAGAACTGGAAGTAAAATCATTCATTGATGTCAATTCATGCATTCAAAAGTTTTTGGAAATAAATCTGAAAGCAAACAATTCTAAATCAAACGTCATTTCATTTTGCCTCCGACAGCAGGAACAAGACCTGCCGCCTGCTGTCATGGTGGATAATGACCTCCTAGAGGAAACTGATTCCGCTAAGTTCCTAGGAATGCACCTCGATAGAGGGCTGACGTGGGAACAGCACGTCAACCATATTTGTGCCAGGGTTACTACAGGTATTGATGCCTTACGTAACCTTGCAAAATTTTTGTTCCAAGGACGTGCTATTAATGGCCTATTTTGGCCTAATCTACCCCCACTTTTCCTATGGAATAAGGCTCTGGGGTAGTTGTGCTAAATTGAGGCTAGATAGAGTCTTCAGATTGCAAAAAAAAAGGCAATTAGAATCATATGCAAATTGCAACCAAGAGAATCTTGCAGGAACGCCTTCAGGGAGCTTGGACTGCTTACATTGCCCAGCCTCTATGTCCTGGAGGTAAAACTGTACTGCAGGTATAAATGCTCACTTGTACAGGGCAGTCAGTTGCACCAGTACAATACTAGGGGCAGGGACAATTATCGACTCAGCCTCCACAGAACTGTGGCGTTTGAGCATTTACCGTCACAGGCTGGAGTCAGATTTCTAAATAAGCTCCCTGAGGGTATCAAACAATCTCAAAATCAAAATCAATTTAAAACTCGACTGAAACGCCTCTTGGTGTCTAAAGTTCTGTACTCTGTTGATGAGTTCATGATGAGCCGCTGGGATACTTAAATTCTAGGAGTTTACGCGAAAAAAATTTGGCACTGGTGTACTTAGCATCAAGACCAATGAAAATTTTATATTTCTTTGAACTTTTATATTTTTTTGTATAATTATTGACCTTTGCAATGCAATGTAAATTGTCGACTGCAATAAAGAATTTATTTATTTATATTTATTTATTTATTTATATTTAAAGTCTCAATTTTGATTTTATGCGGCCTGTTTGTGTGTTTACTACGTCCATCAATAGGAGATTTGCCTTTAGTTGCCAAGGAATATTTTTAAGTTATAGTCCGGCCGTTTGTAATACCATGAATTCACATAAAACCCTTATGGCAAACGGGTATTTCAATTACTTTTCCTTCGCACTTTACACGGACTTTATAGGTATAAAATTACAATCAGATCAAAATAATAGACTTTAAAGTATCAAAGAAACCGTAACAACTAACGAGGTTTTGGTTGTAATAACACTCCTTCTTCAGATGTCAGCCATTTGCAAGGAGTATTTCTGAGTGAGTGAATAAATAAATATTTAATTTACCTACGGAGTACACCAGTGTACAGGCTAGCCAAATTGTTCACTATGGCCCATGTTTTATTGTAGCTCACCCTCTCCTACCTCTAAACTGGTTCTGCAGAGGGAACCCATCGCATTCTCACTGACCACTGCATCCTCAATTTGAGTCAGATATACAGTGCTAAGAATGCTCTCAGCTACTTCTTAACAAGGACCGCAAAATTAATGAGTTAGTATATTTTACGCTTAAGTGGTTATATACCCATTTGCAGATGTAGGGGCCTTTCACACTACATCCATCATTCCCTTCGCACCCAAGTAGTTATTACCAGGGCCCCCTTTTTGACTAGATTTGTCTTCTGAGACAATTGGTCTTTCCCCCTTCTTCTGTAATGCTTTCTTCTGGAGGTTCAATACCCTTTCCTAAAAATCAAAGATCATATTTCAGTCCAGGCTGGCCTTGTGTGCATGATGAATGTCACGTCTTCCAAAACCTTTTTTTCAGAACTGCGAGGCTGTTGACTAAATCTACTATCACATATTTTTTATTTCCACTTATTTCAAACTCGTCATAGTCAATGTATTCAAAACTTTTACACTTAATATGTATAGAACCTGCAGGTCCCTTAGCTTCTTGAAACCTGAGAGTAAGTAAATCTATTCCGAAAGTAAGGAACATTTTGTCGTTATTATAAGAGGTTTCAGTACCTGAATATCGTCAGCAATCCTATCAACGCTGGAACGGTGACCATTTTCGACACTCAAGTTGTCATTATCAAGCCTAGACGAGGAAGTTTCAATCCGAAGAGGTCGTCACAAAGTTAAAAAACGCCTATTTACACGAGTTAGACAAAATAAAAACAACTATAACACAATGGCATGGCCAAATAATAAAACAAGTTGTGTAGTTTTCTAGATACTACATATCTTATTATATCTATAAAAGGCAAAGCCCTCACTCACTCACTCACTCACTCACTGACTCACTCATCACTAATTCTCCAACTTCCCGACTAGCTAGAGTACTGAAATTTGGTATACTCATTCTTTAGGCTCAAAATAGGAAAGTCTGACTATTTTCATATTAATATTCACAAAGGGCTACGCCCTAGACGTCCTCGAAGTTACCATGTTATTCTTATGGAAGCAACATTTTTGTATTCTAACATATGATTGTGGAAATTGAATTAGGTTTGTTTACATCTGCCACATGATGATTCATTCAAGAAAATGCTTATAAGCCAGCGAGCACAGTGCTCGCTGTTATAAGCATAGAAGTAACCAGGTGTGTAATATAATGTTTATTTATGTTTGAAATTGTCAAGATTATAGTGATGTGCTATTACTTTTAGTCTGGTGTACTTTGGTTGTATTAAGTGCAGTTTACATTATTTCTTATTTTATTACTATATACTTTTTTACTGTTCATAGGTACTAACAAACGGTTTTGCAAATATAGTTTTTGAAGCACTTAAGGGTTTCGCCAAACTTGATGTCAAAATTATTTTAGGGCATTCGCGGGGTTGAAATTTTTGACATGGACGTTCCTCTTTACTCATGGGTGCTCACTAAAAAGCTGTTTTACCATTATTGTTTTTGAAATTGTTAAGGGCTCTAACTCAAAGAAGCTGACAATTACTGTATAGTCTACGTGTTGAAATTTTACAAGGACGATTCTCTTAGCTCATAGGTACTATCTATCTAATCCAAGAAACGTTTTGCAAATATAGTTTTGAAGCCCTTTAGGTCTGCACTCCACTGGACTTTCAAATTACTCTAGGGCCCACGGGGTTGAAATATTAAGGAGGATTAAATTTGCTCATGGGTACTTACTAAGAAAAGGGTTTGCAAATATAGTTTTAAAGCACTTTAGGGCTCTACCCCACTGGATTTCAGAATTACATTAGGGCCTTCACGGGGTTGAAATTTGACATGGACATTCCTCTTTGCTCATGGGTGCTTTAAGAAACGGTTTTGCAAATATAGTTTTCGAAGTTCTTTAGGACTCTGCCCAACAGGACTTCAAAAACATGTTAGGGCCTCCGGGGTTGAAATTTGACATGGACGTACCCCTTAGCTCATAGGTAGGTTACTCACTAAGAAAAGGTTTTTCAAATATATATTTTGATATTCTTTAGGGCTCCGTACCACAAGTCTTGAAAATTACTCTGGGCCCGCGGGTTTGAAAGTTGACATGGACGTTCCTCTTTGCTCATAGTTGCTCACTAAGAAACAATTTAGCAAATTTACTTTAGGGCTCCGCCCCACAGAACATCAAAATTACCATATATGCTAAGGGATTAAAATCTAACGTGGATGCTCCGTTTTGCAAATAGGTGCTCACTTAGAAACGGTTTGCAAATATAGTTTTCGAAGTTCTTTAGGGCTCCGCCCCATAGGACTTCAAAATTATTTCAGGGGCTTCCCCCAACAAATCCTCAAAATTACCATAAATCCTACGGTGTTGAAATTTAACGTTTATGTTCCGTTTTGCTAATAGGTGTTTACTAAGAAACAGTTTTAGAAATATAGTTTTTTATGTTCTTTAGGGTTTTAAACCCTACATGATTTTAAAATGACTGTAAAGGCCTTTAATCACGAGCGTTACTCAGTTTGAAGGAGAGGAAGAGGAAAAGCTTTTCCTACCGGCCTCCAACCTGACTTTTTGAAAATTGCAAGCTGTTGTCCTGTCGAATACTTTGCAGAGCGACCTTCCTCCGTTTAAAAAGCTTTTCAAGGAGGTAGTGCGGCTCCTGCTGAGTCAATACCTGGTGGACAAGTATGCATTTTGCAAACTATACCAGCAAAATACCAGCAGCATCACGAAAGGCGGAAAAGAGGTCACGTCTACGAAGACTGTAGACAAAGCGCACAGCAGTGTTTTGTAGCTTCTGGATTCTATGCATTTCTTCTTTAGCAATGCTATTTTCAAAAGCAGTAAGACCGCAGTACAGCACTGATAAAATTAATGACTTAGCAAGTTGTAGTTTTCACACCATCTGATACGATGAATCTATACCTGTACAGACCTCGCAGCCTTCCCAAAGCCAGTTGAGAGACGTAGGTGATATTGTCAGAGAAAGTGAGGTTGCTATTAAGTACAACGCCCTAACTCTTGACAGAATTTGCCACCTTCAGAAATTGGCCCCTAAGTTGTATTTGCATATTTCCATCAATGATGCTGTTAACAGTATTGGGCGTTACAATATACTAAAGATGAGGGGTACCAGTGCAGAGCAATGCGCTGCAGTACCTTGTAATAAAACATTGCCCCTTAGTATAAAAAATTCAAAAGATCTATTTAGCTAAACATGTGTTTTTATTATTCTACTATGAACAGCTGTTCTTTGAAATTTCATAAATATTGATACCCATGTGGATCTTATGGACAAAATAGAACTTTAAGGGCTTCCTGTGCCCTTCAGAGTACAAATAACCAAAAATCTAAAACCTTATTGCAAAACTACGAACTGAGACGAATCTTATGACATCTCAAACATTGAAATCAGTCCAGATTTAAAGGAGGAGTATTTTTCACAAAAAACGGCTTCAAGTATTATATGTATGGATGAATATGGATAATTCTACTATAAGGTTATTACTATGATAAATGCATTATTATACCATTATTATGTTTATTACTTCCGCTGCCCCCGCGGTCATTAACATTATCTTCACCATTGCTGTCCTGTACCACTTCATTTCCAGTCCACTAATCACTATATATATATATATATATATATATATATATATATATATATATATATATATATATATATCGTATGGCATTAATAGCCAGCCACCAACTTCAGAAAGATATAAAACATTCTCTGCGGTGCTTAGCACCTGCGTCAAAACATTTAAAAACTAAACTAAAAACATAAAGTTATGATCTCTCTTTACAAAGCTAAATCCAGGGCGCTAAGCCATTGCAGCCCAGCTTCACTTGCACCATGCAGTCCAATCAATCCTTCGGGGAAAGCACTCAAAGGGCACTCATTGACTATGTGAGTCATAGTCTGGAACTCCGTTCCACAGCGGCATGACTGGTCTTCTGTCATTCCCCATTTGTATTTCCAATAATTACATCTTCCCACTCCAGTGCGGAATCGATTGAGAACGGTCCACTGCTTCCGAGGAAGATCCATACCACTTACTGCTAAGGTTGGGTCAGCAATTAAAAATTGATTCCGGCCTTGGAAAGAGTCCCAGGAGGAAGTCCAGTCGGTATGGATGGAAAAGTTTGTCTCCGTCAACTGGGATGCTGTCCGCAGTGGTGGTTTTCGGGACCTCAATCTGCCCGTCTCCTGGGGTAGGTAATCATGGATGGGTAGCTGTGGAGCGGATACGATATTATATTCCCTAGTAAGTGCCTCCCTTCGTCTTATTTCAGGTGGAGCGATATTACACAGCACTGGGAGCCAGGGTACAGGTGTTGCCATGAGTGTACCACTTATGGCTCTCATAGTCCTGTTCAGTTGGACGTCGATCTCTCTGACATGCCCACTGTTCAGCCACACGGGAGCACAGTACTCTGCGGTTGAGTAAACCAGGGACAAAGCAGTGGTTCGCAGAACTTGTGCATTAGCTCCCCATGTGGAGCCAGCAAGGTGATGGACAATGTTAGTCCTAGCTCTCACCTTGGCTGCTGTCTTTTGTAGGTGGCTTTTGAATGTGAGATACTGATCTAAAGTGACTCCTAGGTACTGTGGGTGATCATTGTGCTTTAGCTCAACACCGTCAAATACGATTTTAAGCTTTTGGTGGGCTAGTCTATTGTTCAAGTGAAAGCAAGATACCTCAGTTTTAGTTGGGTTTGGATTTAGCTTCCAGGCCTTTAAGTATTCACCGAGGGTCTTGAGGTCATTTGTTAGTACTTCCTCAGCATGTCGGAATTCCTTGTGCTGATAAGCCAGTGCAATATCATCCGCATAGGCAAACTTTAAGGAGCAAGTGTCAGGCATGTCGGCAGTATACACATTAAACAGCAGTGGGGCAAGCACTGACCCCTGTGGCAGGCCATCTTTTAATTGCCTAAAAGTACTTTACTTGCGTCCCAAATATACTTTAATCATCCTATTGGAGAGCATCGAGTTGAGGAGACGCAACAGAAAAGGGCAAGGAATCAGGTTATAAAATTTAATGAGAAGGCCTTTTCTCCAGACAGTGTCATAAGCTGCAGTAAGATCTAAGAAAGCAACAGAGGTTTTCAGTTTTCTCTCAAACCCATTCTCGATGAAGGACGTAAGAGCTAGAACCTGGTCACAACAGTTGCGCCCAGACCTAAACCCAGCTTGTTCGACGGGGATGCTGGAATCCAGAACAGGGAGGATTCTGTTGTATATCAACCTCTCGAGCAGCTTATAACAGACACTAAGAAGAGCTATGGGTCGGTAACTTTCTGGCAGTTGTGGATCTTTATTTGGCTTCAAGACAGCTATTATTTTCGATCTTCTAAATACACCAGGCAAGTCGGCGGTTTCCCTTATGGAATTAAAAACTGCAAGAAGCCACTGTCTAGCCTTTTTACCCAAGTGTTTTATGAACTCCGGGAAGATTTCATCCATACCTGCTGCTTTGCCAATTGGCATAGCATCAATCACCACATCCAGCTCATCTACTGTGAAAGGTCTGGAGACTTCCAATGGCGCTTGCCGACTTTCCTTAATTTCATTAAGCTTAAAATTTATTTTCCTATCTGCGGACGTACGCACCGGTTTAGATAGACAGGAGAGGCGTTTTGCAATAACACAAGGGTGAGGTTGCGAGGTTGCGTGTTTTTCATTTGGCTTACCAGTGGAGCTGCCACTAATTTGTTACTGGCTTAACGGCTGCCACTAATCACTAAATCTCTATTTTGAGACAGGGACCTCACATTGTGGGTATTTTAACCTGAATATGAACAATGTATATAGAACCGAATAAGTAGGGACATCCCATGTTAAAAATTTTTTTTTGTTTTGCCCCCGAAAACCAGAGGAAAATAGAGCGCTGATGCTAGGATTACTTTTCCTTATTGTCACGGGAAGCGCTCATTCTACCTCTCAAATGTCAAAATGAGCATATTTGTTTACAAAAAATCAAAACAATAACAAACCCCTGTAAAATTATTCGTCATCTGTTTCCATTCAACCAATCAGCATAATCCTTTCCAGCTTGGTGGTGCTATCTGTGTTTCAGGGGCGGCGTTCTCACTTCCCCATAAATATGTCCCTACTTATTCGGTTCTGTATACATTGATATGAATGAGAGATGAGTGTAGGATGATTGGCGCGCGATCTTGTAGTCTTGTTACTAACTAAGGCTGACATTCTCGTTAGACAGGACTGTTAATTCATAGCCCAACAGCCAATGGTATCTAGGGACCTACAGTTTAACGTGGGATCCGAACCACAATTTAGACCTCATATATACGAATTGGTCTAATCATGAGGATGATCTTTATGGATGAACTGGTATTCACTAGTGCGGACGTTAATCCTCACTAGGGAATATCGCGCCCACAAGCCATCGCTCATAACTATCCACAAGTCGTGGCCTCCAGGTAGCTGGATTACAGGACGACGCCACCGTCCCAGTCTATAAAAGGACATCTTATAAAAGAAATAAGTGGTTGAATAAAGATAATGTTGTAGGGACAGAAACAGAAGTAATTCAAAGAATGAAAAATAGTAATATCAGTTTACAGCTAATAAAATAAAATATATTAAACTGAGTGCAGAGTTGGAACAATTTATGATAAATCTACTAAATATTTGTCAAATGCCACTCACTCATGTATTAGAGAAACTCCATAACCATAGGGTATAAAGGGTTGAAATTTTGCATGGACGTTCCACTTTGCTCTAAAACGCCAATGTATACAGAACCGAATAAGTAGGGACATCCTTATGGGGAAGTGAGAACGCCACCCCTGAAACACAGATAGCACCACCAAGATGGAAAGGATTATGCTGATTGGTTGAATGGAAACAGATGACTAGAATAATTTTACAGGGGTTTGTTATTGTTTTGATTTTTTGTAAACAAATATGCTCATTTTGACATTTGAGATCTAGAAAGAGCGCTTCCCGTGACGGTAAGGAGAAGTAATCCTAGCATCAGCGCTCTATTTCCCTCTGGTTTTCGGGGGCAAAACTAAAATTTTTTTAACATGGGATGTCCCTACTTATTCGGTTCTATACCGGGTGTCTCACGTAAGGTGTCTCAAATCGATTATAGATCAACAGTTTGTCCTACAATCTTGAAATAAAATCATTTCCCACTAAATTGACCCCAAGGAAAAATTTAAAAATATTTTTAACCTTGTATAATTACAGGGTGTTCCAAAAACTGGGGGTCACAGGTTCGAATCTCGGAAATTTCAAATACAAACATATGTCATATTATACATCATTAGAAAGGTCTATTTAATACGAACATTTTGGTGAAAACAGAATTTAGTTATCTTTATTCGTTTCAAAATGGCGTCCATTTTTGTAGCCAAAATCAACATTTACGGAATCCCCTCTAATTATTTTATTGTTTGTCATAAATGACTTCTGATTCGAAATACTTATTTGAAATAAGCTAAGGTTAACAATGATATGTCACAAGACAACATTTACTAAAAAAAATAAAATTTCCAAAATTTAATATTTTTGAAAATGTTTACAGAAACAAAACTCAAAAATTTTAAACGCAAACACATGTCATTTTGTACATCATATTAAAACCTTCGTTAAACTGAGCAACTTTATAGTTTACACTAATAGCGTATCTCTTTTGGTTTTGTAGTAATAACGTAAAAATGTCATTTGGAATTTTAGTTTTTTAATAAATGTGGTCTTGTGACATATCATTGTAAAGCTTAGCTCATTTTAAATAACTATTTTGAATCAGAAGTCATTTATGACAAATAATAAAATAATTACAGGATATTCCGTAAATGTTGATTTTGACTAAAAAAATGGACGCCATTTTGAAACGAATAAAGATAACTAAATTCTTTTTCATCAAAATGTTCGTATTAAATAGACCTTTCTAATGATGTATAATATGACATATGTTTGTATTTGAAATTTCCGAGATTCGAACCTGTGACCTCCAGTTTTTGGAACATCCTGTATTTATACAACGTTAAAAATATTTTTAAATTATTCCTTGGGGTCAATTTAGTGGGAAATGATTTTATTTCAAGATTGTAGGACAACCTGTTGATCTGTTATCGACAAAAAAAAAAAAAAAAAAAAAAAAAAAACTAATGCTAGTAAACAATCCATTTGGTAAACATTATCATTGGGCAGACGCTCTCACCAAGGAATTCTATACGTTTCGACTCGCTCGGGTTAAGCTTGAAGCTTGCTTCCAGGTGTGTTCCACCTATCGAACAGTATCCGAGCACGCCGGAGTCATCCTTTTCAAGCTCTTGGCAAGAAAGAGGAAGGCGATTTATCAGGGGCAAGGCAAGATCGGCAAGGACGCAGCAAAATCCAAAGAGCGCGCTCGAACCTTCCAGCAGTGGCAACACAGCTGGGAGTACGATACCCGAGGATGATGGACTGCGCTACTCATCGAGCAAGTCCAACCATGGGTGGAAAGGCGGCATGGCGAGGTGGACTACTACCTCACGCAGTTCCTGACAGGTCACGGCTATTTCAAGTCGTACCTGAACGGGAACCGATTGGGCAAGACCGGTTCACCGGATTGCATCTACTTCGCGGGCGTTCCCGACGACGACGCGGAACACACCTTCCGCTCTCCAAGTTGGGAAAGGCCCCTCGAGGCCACAAAAAAAACTCGGTTTTTTTTCGGTGGACACGGTCTGCGAAAAGATTATGGATGACTTTGCTCTGGTCAAACCGAGTTATTGCCAGCATTATCGATGATTAAGGTGCAGTAAGAACAGAAAATGCTCGGATGACGTCTCAACCATTTTTTAATACATCGGATATGTTTTCGATCCTTACCTCAAAGAGAAAAATATCAAGAGACCAGTGATCCTCTTCATTAATGGTCATTGTTGAATTAATAATCTTTTCATATAATATGTGTAATTACAAATTTAATATTACCTGTCTTTAAATGTATTTAATTTTATACAGAAATATATGCTAATCGTTTTTATAATCAAATTACTGTATTTTGACAGTTTGTCTTTTACCTTATGTCAAAATGAATTGTTGAGTATTTTGATGAGTAGTGTTTTTAAAAGAGAAAACTTGAAAATATATGTTTTTGAAAGAGAAAAATATGACCGAGTGTTTAAGGAGAGCATATTTTTCTGAAGAGTTTTCGTAATGTGTAAAAAGAAGTTTAATTTAATAAATTTCTGGTGTTAATTTACTTGTAACGTGTGTTTTTGTTTAATTAACTTAATGGATTTTCTGAAACGTAAATCCAATATGTCTCTTGAAGTGAATGAGCTCTGTTCTGCTGAAGGAATTGTGTTGGATGCGCTTTACCCCAACGCAACCCACATTTTGCAACCTCTAAATGTAGCGGTCTTTCATCAGCTTAAAAGTGCATGGAGAAAATCGGTCGTGTAGGTTCGAAAACAGGGGTCGCAAACTAAAGAATGAAGGCTTTGTGCCTTGGCCAAACAAGATCGTGACAACGGAAATTTATATCCCGGAACAACAAAGAATGGGTTCAGATCTTGTGGAATGCTACAATTAGATCCAAAGCAAGCAAATTTATCAAATACTTTGGACAAAGTAAGAAAAACAAAACTACTACAGAAGCAACCAACAACATCCTTGAATTCCAGCGCAATCTGTACTTTTTGGAAAGTAGAACTAACCGAGAGTCCTTAAATACATTTTATGGAGAATAGCAGGTTGCCACAGAAAATAACTTCCTGGTTGATAGCAGAAATGATCTGTTCGGACCCACAACCAGTTTTCATAGTTGAAAATAAAGGCTTTAAGCGCCTTTTAAACCATCTCGAACCGAGGTATACCATACTTTCTAGGACAACATTTTCAAACAAAATCCTTATTGAGATGTATGATGAGGTTGTTAGAAAAGTGCAAAACATAATGATGGAAGTGCAACATGTCGCCATAACCACTTATATGTGGACAAATATATCACAAGTGGATTTTATGGCTGTGACAGCCCATTTTTTATACCGAAAATGGCAGTAGACTCCACAAATGTCTTTATGTGGTCACGTTCCCTGAGGTTAGCCACACAGGAGTGAATCTCTTAGCCATTTTGTCAAAAGTTTTAAATGAGTCGAATTTGAAAAATAAAGTTGTTGCGGTAGTAAGAGACAACGTTACAGATATTACCGCAGCACTAGACAGATCAGATTCCACAGCAATTCCCTGCGTAGCTCATACCCTTCAGTTGGTTTTAGAAGACGGCTTTTTTCATAATCCCAAAATAACCAATGTGATTTCAAAGACAAAGAAATTGGTGGGAAGTTTTAAGCATTCCTCAAAAAACACAAAGCTCCTTAAGCAGCGTCAGATGCAACTAAGACTTCCTACACACAAGCTGATGCAAGACGAGCCAACTCGTTGGAACACAACGTTCTATATGCTCCGACGTGTCCTGGAACAGAAGCAAGCCATTATACTTGTAGCAGCCTCACCTGACATTAAATTAGTTGTCGACCTCACCAATGATGATTGGAAGACCAACGAGTATGGAGTGGGGATCTTGGAAATTTCTGAGAATGCAACTTTGCAACCAAGCAAGGAAACGTCGTCCATTTCTGAGATAAATGGGCCTATTTGTAGGCTTCCTATTACAATTTATTTTTCACTCTGTTCAACCTAACAATTTCTAGCCTATCTAAACCACTCAGAACCTAATTTTATAAAAATTACCAACTTATCCCATCCTAACCTAACCTATGTTAATTAGCCAATACTTACCGTAGGTTTAAATTATCACCTGTTTTACTTGACATTTAATTTGGTCCAAAATTAAAGATTATTTAACTTGTACATAAATTAACCGGCAGTTAAAACAATAGGCTACTTGAAATTAAACCTGTTGCCTAAAATCGCTTGCTTCTTTCTGTGAAGATTTGTCTATGATGTCTTCATGCCCATAAAAATTACATAAAAAATTTATATAAGCCAATGATATATTGCCTGTAGAATAAATAGTTTAATTTTCCTTATGTGTTCAAATAGACCTATTCATAATTCAAAGCTTATCTTATTAAATAAGAGCGAGATTTATAGGAAAGGAACTAACTATAAAAATTAACATTTTGGGTACAAGTTTTGCAAGTATTTAGTATTAATTTAATAATACTAAATATAACCACCAAATAATAAAAATTTAATATTAAGTACTTGCAAGTATTAATTTAGTCTTATAAAAATTTGTTCAATCATCAGACACAATAAACGTTTTTAAACATATTAGGGCCACTTAATAAATAATTTATGAAATATGCACACCATTAAAACAAAAACTTATTCTTTTAAAGGGGGGATTGGAGTAAAGGAAGAAATAAAACAAATATTGTTAATCTTGTATCCTATACTATAATACGAGCAGTGTCTGAAGGGATGTGTTCCACAATCTCGAAATATAGCTGGTAGATTTTGCTTTAACTTTGCATTTAAGAATGTTTTTGCCCAAAAATAAGTTTAGAAACAGTCTCAATTCCAGGGAAAATCATGGGTTGCTATTTTGGTAACGAAATAACAACCAAAGGTATACAAAAATAAGGAACATTAATGTTAAGCAGTCTTTTTGATAAGCTGTTATTTGTGAAGAGGTATAGTTGGTTGTTGGTGGGAATTTAATAGTTTTATTACAATGACATTATAACAAAAGTGAATTAAAATCAACGAGCAAGGCTCGGTTAACCTGGTACTTTTTATAAATAGTGCATTATTTATCCCTGGCTATTAAAACATTGCACACAATTATTGTCTTTTAATCAAATTATTTTATTTGTCAAATCATTTGAAATTTCTTTATTTTCAGATCATACCTATGTGTCACACGACTCAGCATGTGCTGGAATCCAGAGCACCTCAAGGGTCCGGGCTGCAAGGCCTAAAAAATTATCTTCTTCCTTCCTTGAAAAGGAGGTTCATTGATGTGGAGGCAAATGAAACATATGCCTATGCCACCCTACTTGACCCCAGGTATGTCCACTCTTCATGACTCCAGTTGACTTAATTGGGGTTCTAGAAAAAGTATAGTTGTACTATTAATCAGGTAGCCTAGTTAAACTGCCTTAAACTTTAAATCTATGAATAATTTATTAATTTCATGTGTTTGTTACTTACTTAAAAACATATTCCTTAGGCCTATAACAATTGGAGCAGTTGTATCTGTAAATGGTGATGAATTAACCCTAACCAGGAGGTGCTTACAGCTTTTATAGAAATGGCGTAGAAATGACTGTATTAGTAACTATGTAAACTTTCAGGTTCAAGACAAAGCCATTCAGAGATCAGCCCAATATTGATATGGCAAAAACACAAATACTGTTGGAAATGGAAGCACAGCTTGAACCGATGATAGAGACACCCCCTCAACCAGCCGCAGAAGAGGAAACGACAGTCCCCAAAAAGAGATGTTTTTGGGCACACTAAGAGGAAGCTTTTGGACAAGGCCAGGGTGAAGCTAACACAACAGCTGAAGAGAATATCAAAGGAATGGAAGCTGAATTAAATATATATATATATTTTTTATGAAAATACATTTGCTGCTAAAGAAGGGGAAAAATATAAATATAAATACATTTTCAAAATTTCGAGGTATGAGGGGCCTAATATAACTATTCAACTAAACACTCACCAAGTTTAAAGAAAATCGGATGAAAAACGGCGTCCGAAACAGGGGAATAAAATACCATGTTTTAGCATAAAAGCCGTGTGGTTAACATTGCCGACTGCGAAACAATGGGCTACTGGCCCAGGGGTGAGGATGGCTCTTAACATTGCAGATTGCGCAACAATGGGCTACTGGCCCAGGGGTGAGGATGGCTCTTAACATTGCAGATTGCGCAACAATGGGCTAATGGCCCATGGTGAAGATGACTCTTAAGAAATTTAAGATTATGTGTATTTGTTTATTAATATTTCTTATTTGTAGACCTTATGTAAAATTAAAAACTTTATTATAAAGTACACAAATTCCTTAGTATGTTTTCTTGATGTGTTTTGAAATGCTATATGATTTTGAATATGGATTGCATCAATAATAAGATAAACCAGGGAAAGTAATTTAAAACTTGATACATTCTATAACTAACCTGCAGTAGGTCTAATCTTTGTTACAGTTAGTCCTTTATAATATTTTCTGTTTTTTTAATAATTAGTGTAAAGTAAAATGTTGATTTTTCTTTTGTAATTATACTGGAAGATTTTATTCCATATTCGATGGACTATTTTATTTTTAATCCTAAAAACTTATCCTTATTTCCACGTGGGACACGACGAAATATTGATGCATTGGTTCATATGGGAAAATGAGTACTTGGTACCGGTACCGAGAGCCGGGAACCGATCCTTGCCAAGTACCGGTACTGGTACCGACTTTTAAAATCAGGTACCGACACATCACTAATTATAACCCCTTCTGTAGTTACGTCAAAACTATGGAAGAAGTACCACAGATAAATAATAGAAGAAAAGCCCAGAAGGAGCAAGCGGCAGCTGAGAGGAAGAAGAAGAGGGAAGAGAAGATAAACAAGAAAAGATAAAAGACCAAGAACCAAAACAAATGAGAGAAGAAATCCAAACTCACGGGAGATGAAGAAGAAGGTGAACATTTTGACGAAAATGTAACTTAAGAAGAATTTGACCCTGTAAAATTTTGCATGAAGCCATTATTTACATTACATTAAAGTCCCCAGGCACATTGATACATTCAATGCATCAAATGCGCAACTACACGGTTTCTGTGATGCCAGTGAGGCAGGATATAGTGCCTTAGTGATACTTAGAGTTGAGAATAACGAAAACTGTATCACCACCTACTTACTGATCTCCAAATCTCGCGTCGCACCCTTAAAGCGTGTTTCTTTACCTCGCTTAGAGCTCTGCGGTGCACACATGCTTCCGAAATTAATCCAGTATTGTGTTGCTCAATTCAAAACATACTTGGTTATCGATAAAATCTACGCATGGTGCGATTCAACTATTGTACTATCATGGATTCAAACCCCGGCCTCCCGCCTCAAGACATTTGTTGCCAACCGGGTGGCAGAAATTCAAGACACCACTAATCCAATAATTTGGTCTCATATCGCAACTGAACAGAACCCCGCTGATTGCGGCTCCAGAGGGCTCTTCCCCTTACTCTTAGTAAACCACCAACTTTGGTGGAAAGGGCCTAATTGGCTTCAGTTTGAAAAGTCCCTTTGGCCTTCCTTATCTTTCACCGCAACCTCAGCAGAGAACCTTCCCGAGTTGAAGCCTTCTCTTCCTACTGTACTGCAGACTGCCAACGAACCTCATTTTAATTTGCTTAAAAAATTCTCTTCATGGAGCAAATTGCAGCGTGTAACTGCCTACACTTTACGCGTTATTACATGCTGTCGCAACAAGGTGCAGGATAAACGCTCCAGTCTGACTTCTCCTAAACCAGATTAAAGTGCAACTTTATCCCCACTACTCTCTGTACAAGAAACTAGAATTGCCACAATCTGCCTTCTTCGCTTGGTTCGGCAAGAATCTTTCTCCAGTGACATCACAGCTCCCCGCAATGGACAGACACCTTCTTCCCTTCTTTTGCGCCTCTCGCCGTTCCTGGATGAAATTGGGTTGTTAAGAGTTGGTGGACGATTAGCTAACTCTTCCCTGCACTATCATTCCAAGCATCCCATATTGCTACCAAAGCATCACTACATCACCGATCTCATTATAGATTATTATCATCTACTCTACTTGCACTGTGGTCCACAACTTCTGCAATCTCTGGTTTCTCAGAAATACTGGATCCTCTTGGCCAGAAGTAAAATAGGAAGTCGAGTTTTTCGATGCATCAGATGTTATCGCTGCAAGCCCAAGGTGAACACCCCTTTGATGGCGGATCTACCACCCTCAAGAGTCTCACCAACAAGAGCCTTTGCATCATCAGCTGTGGACTTTGCAGGACTATTCCATGTAAAAATTCATCATCTTCGAAAATTGCAACCCATGAAAGTTTACCTTTGCCTGTTCATATGCATGGCGACAAAGGCCATTCACCTGGAAGTTGTGACTGACCTAACTTCAGATGCCTTTTTGGCCGCACTATCTCGATTCATCTGTCGTCGAGGTCTAGTAAAACATTTGTACTCCGACAATGCAACAAATTTCATCGGTGCAGCTCGCCAACTTCGTAAAACCTTAGAAATCATCATGGATCAAGAGCCCACTCACCGATTTCTCACTGAACGTGAAATCACATTCCATTTAATACCACCCAGAGCTCCCCACTTTGGTGGTCTTTGGGAGCGTGCTGTTCAAAGTGCAAAGCATCATATGAGGCGAGTTATAGGCGGGCAAGCGCTATCTCTCGAAGAATTCTCAACTCTGGCCTGTAGAGTTGAAGCCATGCTGAACTCACGTCCAATCACACCTCTGTGAATCTCTGTATCTTGTCAGTTGGGCAAATTATTTAGGTAATAGTGATAAAGAAAAGTTCAGCCTGATTGATCCTATAGTAAGGTGCACGAAAATAGTCCGATGGAAATTTTAACAGCTGTTTCCCCCCTCACCCCCTCTCGCCCTACAATGTTGTCATTTGTGGTTATGTTTACCATGTGTAATACAGTATAAAAATGTGTTTCAGAGTAAATTTGGCAACAATGTATCGACTCTCATCGGACTATTTTCGTGAATCCTACTATAGCTACTACGCCACTATCCATGAATAATTATGTACTTTGCCCCTTTATTCCTCATGTTAGACAGAACAGCAAGTCAGCCTAATGTTTTAAAAGTCTTAAACCAATTTAAAATTAGCAAAATCAACATTACAGCAAAAAGTACTAAAATTAATTTGCCTCAGGTGTCCATAAAGCCGTGCCCTGATAAAGAAACCAAACACTGTAGCATGAAAAAAATTGTTAAGCAAGTTAATGTTTTATTTTCAGTTTTAACAAGTGACTTAAGGTTTTTATAGGTGTGCACAAACTAATCCCTACATTTAAAAATCCATCCAGAGGTGGAGTGTGGTAATAAAGTGGTGGCAATTTAATGAGGCCATCACAATTTTTTTAGCACATTAATAAGTAAACACCATTTTTTTCAATCGGCTGAGTTTTATGTTTTAACCAATTAATGAGAAAAAAATATTGATTAAATTCTCTTGAAACCAAGAAATGTAAGATGCATGTGGCTATGATGAAAGCTATGAAATCAAAGCAAGACTTTGTCTACGCGCTATACCTATGCATTAAGATAACTAACTCTATTGTGATTTGTAAAAATAATTCCTATTGCTCTTTATAAATCTAATGTTAAAGAAAATCTTTATAGAATTTTATTTTTAGCTACATTCTACGATGCGAGGGCCAAGCTGAGGAAGGCCGAAGATACATCAAACCTCAGTAGCGAAGAGGACGATTTTCCTTCCAAGAGAATTCCTAAAAGAAAAAATCTAATTCTACCTGGAGAGGAGGATATTTACGTAGGCCCATTAAAAGCCAAAAAGATGTCAGAGAAGTTCCCCTTTCCAGATTTTCCAGAATTTGAACCTCCATCCACGATCTGAATCTTCTGTGGCCCTCTCGCTGTCTCCTACTTCTGGGCCGTCTCAACCCAATGAAGAGTTTGTTCAGTCTCAAAAAGTAGATAAGGCATGCGGTAAGTAATGTTAATAAATCATGTTAATAATCATGTTTGTCACTGGGTCGCTTTTTGGACAAACTGCAATGACACTGCTATATTCATGTAGGTTCTTCTACAAACAATATTTCAAGTAATCTCTCCTTCTAAACTTTCGAAACAATTCAACAGCCTAAAGAGTATGGGTTTGTCTTTTAACAACCAAAGTTTCGAGTATTCTTGGAATAACCATGGTAGGTATGGGCATCATGTTGGACCCTATAACATGAGATTTAATGTAGTTTTTTTGTCAATAATAAGCAGTCAAAAATAGGTAATTGGCAAAGTATACAAAAATTTATTATTACCATATAGGCTACACATACAAAATAATAAAACTTTCAAATATCATTGAATAAATTGGTCGCGCCATTGCAAAGCCCAACACGGGGTGCCCTCATTTTATTTTTCATAAAATAATGAATGTACTTAGTTGCTAGTTTTATAAACTAATATAAACTCATAAACGTAGCTCACAATGATGTAATTGTTTATAAAATTAGCTGTAAATGTATGACACATTACAATAAAATAAAATCTTGTAATACAATAAAATAAAGTCTGACAGCAAATATGAAAAAATGGCACAGATTTATGTATTGATAAAACTAGCATATAGCTGTGTTCATTCAGACTGTGAAAGGCTCAGGATGACCATGGGCCAAATTCAAGCTTTGGTGGCGGAGATGGCTGGGGACCTTAGGAGCCTCCACGCTAAAATGGACCAGCTCCTCAACAAACCTCCAGAATTGAAACATTCTGATGATGAAAACTTATTTTTGGGGATCTTCCCCTGAAAGACGAGGAGAGATTTAAGGAATTAGAAAATAAATTAGAAGAAGATGAAAAAAAAGTTAATGGTAAGTTTCTGGGACTAAGATTTTGGTTTAAGTTGTATATTTTTGAAAGGTTAGGTTAGGTAAGTGTTCATCTATAAATAATACATGTTTAGTCATACGATAGAATCTCCTTGTAGTTCGACACCATCTGTGACAACTTAACATGTCAGTAACGACCAAAAGTGTCCATGTTAAAGACTGACAAAGGTGAAAAAGTTTAAATTTCCCTTTTACTCTCTATAGTTCGACATTTCGATACTTCGACACTCTATAAGTCCACAAAGTGTTGAACTGTCGCGGTTCTACTGTACTAAAGTAGCTCTTTCATGGCACAGGAAGAAAATGGATTCTTTTTTCCCCAAGAGAGAAAAAGGACCATCTGCTGTTTCATAGCTAAATTCAAAACTGGTGAACAACCCAATGGCCGCAGTAAATTTAACAACCGATTATCTATATTAATTGACATATCGACTGCAGTATTCTGTTAAAAATCATTGACAACTTTCAAACAGTTATATCTTTTTCCAGTCATAAAAATTAAATAAAGTTTCCAAAAAAATAGTGTAATCAATGTACAGTTTTCCACTAAAATTATATATATGCTAAGCTATAACAATATTCAAAGCTATGTCATAGCTGTATTACAGTTTTTCCTAAAAGAGGATATAATGGTTATCTAGGCCTATTTTGAGTTCATAATATGTGCCGAGAGGGATGTGTTAATATCAAAATTTATAATAATTTATAATTAAATTTATCAAATTTATTCTCGACAGCGATACCATCAACGTATAATAGGCCTACCTCTAACTTTCCTGTAAGTAAAAAAATTCACTCGCTGATAATATTTTAAATTCAAAATGTTTTGTACTAAATAAAATCATTTATACTTTGGCTAGCAATAACATAAAAATATAAATTCTCACACTTGTAAATGAGGTAATTTTGGAATTAAAATAACAAAATAATTAAAATAATCTATATTCTCCAATTAGTACTGTCCACACATCCACACTTTAGATTCCAACTCCTACCACTAATTTAAGTATTTAAAAACCCTTTATACAAAATTAAAAGTTTTGGGTAAACATATATACTGAATCACCTAAAGCTAAACTAAACATTGACCACTTGACAAAACTAACTTTTCAAGGAGGCCAACAATATGGATACAAACAGACTGTACTTTTAATTTTCATTCATGCCAGTGCGAAAAACTAACATAGAACAGACAGCAGTTGCGTAATAACAACCATTAACTGGGATGCGAAGATATGATGCTGATGCACTATTTGACACTAGCGTCTCCTTTAGTAAAAGAAAATCATTTCAATCTTGAAAGGAGACTACCTGTCAGGAGACGATACAGCGTGAATAACCGAGTACGACACTGCAGGCAATACCGTAGTTTTGATATAGAAAGTTATATTTCATCGCTTGACGCCCCCCGTCGTCTTGCAAGCAAATCTTTGAAGGCAAACAAGTTTATATTTTAATTATATGAAGAAGGTAGCTTAATATTTACGCTTTATGGCTAAAAAGAAAGTTCATCATACAGCAAAAAGTTCCTTTTTGATAGTTGCTAATTTTCAGCTAAACCTTAGCTTGTATCGAAGAACTCCACTTTCGAGCATAAATATGAAATATTGTATTGTCATTTGGAAGCTCCATATTCCTTTGTAGGCAAATTTAGTTATATGAGGAAAGTAAAGCTAAAATATAAATTACTGTATTCCCATAGAAGTAAATTTATTGTTGCAGCTTAAAGTCTTCATGTCGGTTGGGGGCCGGGACCTTAAAACGATGACATACAACTGCCTGCGAAGAATCATGTCTTCAGAAGTGGCCGAGAAGTTGTCTTTTTCTGGGGTGGCAGCCAAAGACAAAAACAAGACCAAAAAAAGCCATTTAAGACAACGCAGTTGCGCAAAATAATGAATGGTGTGTATGTTTTAAAATTTTCAGAGACTCCTTTTTCATTGTAGAAGTACATAATAGTCAACAATTTTTTATGTCCGAAAATTTTGACGTTTTAAAAAAATGTGTAGAAAGTTCGGGGATAAAATTGTATTCTTATACAACCTATAGTAGTTAAATTTATTTAAATTTTTGCAATTTTGACTGGACTCCTTCATATTACCTTCAGATTTGGTATAAAATATTGGAAAATATCTGTCGAAAAATCTTGAAAAATGTGTGGGTACAAAAAAACAAAACAAAAAAACGTTAAAATGTAATATTAATTTCACTTCTTACCTAAAGATAAAATTTATTTCAATTGATACATAACTTTGTTTAAGGTAACAAAACTCAAAAGATTCATTCAGTTAAGGTTTATATTTAAAAATTCAAAAATACCTCAGCCTGCTTCCCATAGGGAGAGAAAAATAGTTTTTTCCCACAGTTACCTAACAATGTACATGTTCTCTCACTGATTTGAGAAAGCAAAGTGGCCAATTCGCTCATCAGTGCGACAATGTTAACATTGTCTCACTCTAATTACTTTTTCTCACTCCAGATTTGCAACATGAAGGCACGAAATAGTGAGCGCGTAACATGCAGACAAGGTCGTATGCGCGCGAAATACGTTGGCAGCACTAGCTGTAAATCAGCTGGTCAGCGGTTGTACTTTCACATTAAATGTCATATTAAAAGTTCCCTTCTGTGTAAAAATATGTTAGGTTTCTTTACCAATTTATTTGTTTTATGGTAACTGTAGGAAAAATATAATCTGCAACTCGAGTGCAAAGTGCAATCGCCTCACTCGAGAAACCATTCCTCACTCGCCTACGGCTCGTGAGTAAGGATTTCTCTCGAGTGAGGCAATTGCTCACTTTGCTCACTAGTTGCACAAATAACTAATGTTAAAACATTTTGTCACAATAGCAGCTGTAATCCGCAAATATTCCATCACTTTCAAATTGTATACAAATTTTGACCTTTACTCGCCCTCTACCCTCATCACACCTCTGATCTCCTGATCTCCCTTCTTGCTGCACTTGTGTTAAAACATTTTCTTAAAACATATTTTTGTCACAAACAAACTTATAATAGTAAATTTAATATTAGAATTAATAGTAAACTTCCATTCTTGCAGTCGCAATCAAGAAATTGCACCCTACTGCAACCGATGAAGATATCAAAACATTTATGTGCCGCTGGCTTCAGCAGGCGTAGGCGCGGATTCAAAAAAGTAAGAACACAAACCTTTGATAAAGTTTATTTTTATTGACCAATTTAAACCAGTTTATGGCCTCTCGGCTAATGATTATTGACCATAACATGAGAACATTTCTGTGGTGAAGATATCCAGTGGCACGGTCGTGTCACGTCGCCAAGTCCCACCCAACCAAACAGACGACGCGTGCCTATATAGACACGAAGCAGAATACGGCCAATTTTCACTTTTCAAAAGGTCACAAAAAGGACGCAATTAACCCATTTTTCGTTTTCTATCCGTTTAACTGGGTCAATGAACACCAAAAATCACCAAGCTTACTTTAAAAACCCTCAATGAAGTAAAATATATGCGTTCAAAAGTAGCCTAAAAAATGTCAGAAATGTGGTTTCCTACGCACAACAAACTATTAAAATTGTTAAGCAAAGCTACAGCCTTTATCACTGATGGGAATCACACGAAACTTTGTAGGAATCTTCGTATTTGTACGCAGTACAAACCTTTGTGTACAAAGATCGAGTTCATTCATTTTAATATCACAAAATAAAACAAATATGAGATTTCTTCAATCATTTTGTTTACATTTCGTAAATTTAAAAGGTAAACAAAGCAAACATTTGACATTATAATTTTAATTCGTTGTATAAACCAAGCCAAAACATCTGCTATCATATTCATTGAGTTGATCAGCTGGCACTTATAGATTGTGTTATACAGAAAAATGTTTTACTTAATATTGTGTTGTCTTTCGTCCTAGCCAATAAATTCATTTGAATTATCTGTATAACTGTTAAAAAAAAATATCGTTATCTTTAGAACTGGAGAACTGTTATTATTCTCACTGTTGTAACTTTGTTGTTACAACAGTGTAATTTTTCTTTGGTTAAGTTACAACCCGAAAATTAACAGCAAACTCAATAAAAACACACAAAACTAAACCAACTAGGAAGACTTTATCTTCAAAACGCCGTTTTAAGAGAAATTTGTCTTTGTAAATATTGTAAACTGTGGAATGCATAAAAGAAACAAATACATTAAGACATAAAATATTTATCAAAACCAATGAAGAAGTGACTTTACGGTGTCAAATAAGATTAATTATCCTCCTCCACCTACGTACGTGCATTAGTTGCTATGTTACCTTCTCAGTGACAACTGAACCGATCTTCAAGATTGATGTGTCAAAAAAAGGAATTATGTTATATTTGCCAATTCTTCATCAAATTAAAAGGCGTAATTTCTCATCGAGCTATGCCCTATTACGCTTGGAATGTTTGGTTTTGACCAACTCATTTATTGGGCAGGAAAAAATCGCGGTAGGCCGCCCTCCTTATGACAGAAAACTGATATCCTCATAAAAATGCCATTTTTGGGCAGTGTTGATGTACTAAGCTTTAATGATAGTATGGGGCCGTCCATAAATTACGTCATCGCTTTTTGGCCATTTTTGGACCCCCCCTCCCTAAAATCATCCTACCATCATAATTTGTCTGACCCCCCCCCCTCTCGAAAAAATGACGTCATTTTTAACAAACCTCCATTTTAAGTAAAATTAATGCTTTTTAAACCCTACATGATAAACTAAAAAAAATTGACCAATCAAACGTGAATGAACCTTCAGAAATAAAGCCAAAATGACTTTCTCAATGGAAAAACAAACTATAAAACATCGCCTTAAAATAGTCTAATGTATTTTATAAATGATTATAATATAACAGTTGAGTTGTGTTAGAATTTATCATTGTTTTACTGTAAAAATTGATATAAAACATCATATTTAAAATGACGTCATATCAAAGCCGACCTCCCCCCCTTGCACATCACCTTACCGTCATTTTCAATCTGGACCTCCCCCCCTATTTTCAGATGACGTAATTTATGGACGACCCCTATTCAGAAAACGCATGGTAAGCGTTCTTATTGTACTTCCTGAAAAATTCTGCTAGGGAAATGTTTGAACTAGAAAATGTTGTACAGACGTTGCTGCAAGGAGTAATTAATTTTAAAAATCCTAATATGCTATCATTCTAATTTAATTGAATGTTTGGAGATTGACTGATGTTTATATTAAACATGGACCAATCCTTAAAACAGATTACTATTTTGGCACTGATACGATAAAAATCGTATCCGTAGCACTATTGCTTCATCCATTCTTTTAATCAGATGTGCAATATTAAATATTTATAGCTTAAATTCCTTTTTAACGCTTCACATACAGAACACAAAACGGCTATGGAGCAGACCTGTAGTATAAATCAGTTAATCTTAGGTTGTCTTTAATCAAAGATAATTCTATGTAGTCTGAAAATTACACTTGCAGTTATTCAGGGAGTAAAAGTACCTTACATTTTCTTAACACTGCAGATGAAGCAATAAAATTTGGTACATTAACACGACACAAACTTATGCGTTTAACAATCTTTGATTTATATCTCGATAGTAAAGATGAATTCGAAGGGGGTGACCAAGATAAAAGACACCTTCAAATTAATACCTCCTGTCACTTCCCTTACGAATCACGGGTATTCAGCATGGACCCATAAATTAGTATTTTAATCTCTTAATGCAGCTAAATAGCTAAAATACTACCCTATAAACGACAGCAGTGTTCCTCTTTATAAATTCCAGACAAACGAATAAAAAAATAGTGTTCCGTTTAACTTTAAAGCTTTGAATTAAATCTGTTTTCCTACTTAAAGATTTTACTTTAAAAACCCAAATGGCCAAATATGATAAAAAATAATGATATCATAAACAAAAACACTAAGTGTTGAGGGGTTGCCAAGTCCTAAAAAGATATGATATCAAAATATGTTCCAAGTCAATGACTTTGATTTTAGAATAGCTACTCGACAATTGATTCGATCTTTTAATGCTTGGTAAACATTCCGTAAAACAATATTGTTTTATTTCGAAACCGTACTTGGCCAGCAGATGTATTAGTAAAGTTAGGCCTATAATATACTAATGGGGATATATTACGGTGAATGAAGAAGTTCTCAATAGTACAGTTCAATAAAAAAATAAAATAAAATACCATACATCTGCTGGCCAAGTACGGTTTCTAAATAAAACAATAATGTTTTAAAGAATGTTTACCAAGCATTAAAAGATTGAAACAATTTGTCGAGTAGCTATTCTAAAACCAAAGTGATTGACTTGGAACATATTTTGATATCATATCTTTTTAGGACTTGGCAACCCCTCAACACTTAGTGTTTTTGTTTATGATTTATTTATGTATAGAGATTTTTTAGCAACATAACAAACATCCAAATAATTTCAGATGATACCTATAAAATGTATATTTCAAATTATAAAAATTACTATTTCTGTCTCTTACAAAAGTGCTCAACGTGTTTTGCAAAAACTCAAGTTATAGGTCTAATTTGATTGTAACTTGATGTAAGATGTCAGGGCCATGACTAGGCTAGGGCATCCTGGCCGCCTGCCCATAGAGAGCATCTAAAGCCTTTCTAATTCTAATAAATTCAGAAGTAATGTTAACAGTTGACAATGATGATCAATTTCTCAAAGCTGATGGCTCTTAACTAAAGGCTACTGTAATACAGCTGCCTAATAAAGTAAAGTTGCTAATAAAGTTTTGCTGAAAACAATGTTTTTACAGTAAAGTCCCAATAATCCGAAATGATAGGTACCAGACCTAATTTGGATTAACTAATATTTTGGATTAATGAATATTTTAGATTAAACGAAACTATTATTAATATAAACATAAACATAAATATAGTGTGTAATTAAGTAAATTGATAAGAATAAAATAAGTTGAATCCAGTTGTTGACACTTCAGTTTTGTATTCGACAATTGGTTTGCATTTTATCAACCTGTTATATGGGGTGGGGTATCTTATCTGTAGAATAAAAGTTACTTGTTTGTTACACAAGCCACTATATTTTTTGGGTTATTTTCAACTGTGTGTTCTTTAACAAACACATAAATTGAAAGAAGACTATTTATTGAACATTGTGTGAAAATTTCACGTTTCTAAGTTGTACTGTTTTTGAGTTGGGTTTGCAACGCCACCCACCTCTTACAGCCTTTAGACGTGGCTATATTCCACCCGTTAAAAAACGCATGGAAAAAGGCAGTTTCGGAGTGGAGATTCGCGCATGTACCACAGAAGGTGAAAAAAGAAGATTTTCCTCCAATTTTGCAGACCGTTATTGAGTCAACATTAAAACGAGAGAAGATAAAAAGTGGTTTCAAAACATGTGGTCTCATGACTTTGGATCCTCAAGACATCAATATGACAAAACTAGTCGGTAACTTGATCCAAAAACCAAAAACACAACAACAGATCTCTTCGTCCTCTGAAGAAATAGACAAAATAAAAAAATATCTTGTTTATCTCGAGGGAAAAATAGGTCAAGAGAAGTTGAGGTGTTTCAGGCGTGGTGGACCAATAAATTGTCCCGATGATTCTCTCTTTGAAGTGTGGAAAAGCATGCGTGAAGACCTCAGCAAATGCAGCTCCAGATCCAATTGTGGTGCCACCATCAGCTGACCTTCGAGAAGGTCAAGAAGAGTCTCTGTCCCTCGGCGAATCTGTGGACAACACAGATCGCATGATGGTGTCATCCATTGAGGAACCTAACGACCGACTTATCTCCGACCAATCTATTGAGTTTTCAGCCAACTTCGAGGAAGAAGTAATTACAGGGTGTCCAGCAGGTCATGAAAATAAAATTCAAGGACAATTTCAGGTTTTCCAGGCCTATTTTTATAAATTTCCAGGTAAAAATTTATCGACATAAAATGAATATTTATATGCGTACCAATAAAAGAAAGTGTTAAAAATTTAAAAGAGATTTAATACGTATGATGAAACTATAAAATAAATATTAGCTGATAACTGGAAAAAACAAATTTACCTCATCATTTTTTATGTGGATATATTGACACAACAAAAGGCCACAATATATTTATTATATTTACAATATATTTGTGAAAACCCCAAATTACTACTGAAACTCAAGTGAAAAACTCCTGTTGTAACTTACTATGATATGAGTGGATATGAATTAAGTAGGCCAGAATTAAAAAAACGGTCACGTTTTTAAAAACTTTATTGAACACAGTAATATTTCCTTTAACATTTTTAAATCGAGGTAAGTTTAAAACCATTGAAAATCATCTTATCTAACAAACAATACAATATTCTAACAAAAACATAACAATGCCAAATATAACACACAGTTGTACCTAATACTTTTGAGTATTAGGAAAAAAACTTATAAGGAGTATAATAAAATATCTGAAAAAAACTTATTATTGAAGCCCGAAAAACTGAAATCTTTTTGGACTAGAAGGAAAACAATTACCAGTAGCCTATATTTGACTAAGTATCATATACATGTGGCCTGTAGGCCTACTTAACTAAAATGCACACTTTCAAGACAGAACTCAGGAACAGAATACCTTTTCACCCTTTCAGATATCAGTTTTCTTATGAGAAAACATGAAACTTGATAACTTAACTAAGCTCTAAATTGAAAATATCAATATATCACACATACTTTATAGTACAACATAATCATATCTTTTTGGTAACACAACTCTACGTATTAAATAAATATATCAAATATATAAACAGATTTTATGTACACAATGGGTTGAAAAAAGTTAATAAACTTTCCAAAATCATAACGCTGAGGTAACATAACATTATTATAATTGGTTGAAAAAAGTTAATAAACTTTCCAAAATCATAACGCTGAGGTAACACAACATTATTATATCAGTCATGACAATGGCCAAACAATTAACAAACAAAACTGTTGAGTATTTAATCATTTGTTTACGTCATGAATGTTGAGATCATAATATGGCTAATGAAAAGAGTTCAAAATTGTAAATAAAGATTAATTACAAATCAGCAGATACCGGTATATCGTTAATCAAAATAAACAATTAATATAATAGTAACATGAAACTTTGGAATGATCATTCTCATGACGACAAATTATAATTTGTTCAATTCACACGTACAGTTTATACTTCTTTACTAAGATTCTTAATTTTAGCTTCCAATTCAGAGCTTTGTTTAGCCGCTTCTTCGATTAATTTTGCCTTCTTTGCCTTGAGTTCTTGAATCAGCTTCTTCTTTCTCTTCAGATCATTCTGAGCAGTCTTTGACTTATTCTCAAGCTGGCGAGCTGCAACCAATGACTCCTTGTATCTGGCAAGTGCGTTTCTTGCAAAGTTGATCATGGACTTGGTAATAGTGAGATTTTTAATGCCACCCTGAGACACTACAGTCATGTACCCTCCTCATGCCGATTAGGGATTCCTCTTTGAGGTTTTCAATTAAACATTCCTTGTTTATGGAAAACCCTCTTTCCACTTGGGCATTGCCATGGGATAATATTAGCAGCATTTTTAAAAGCTGCCTCAAGTCTTTAAACTCGTTTGCCTCGTTCACAAATTTGAACCAAAAATGGTCCAGATGGGTTTTGCTTCGAACAAACTGGATGGCTTCTCTTGCAAACTCTTCCTTTAAAACGAGTTCTTTAAATTGGCGTGATACAACATCAGCTTTCGTTGCACTCAACCAATTTGCATCAACTAGGTGCCCCAAAAGGTTCTTAAAAAGATCATTTCCTTCATCTTTAACTGCAATTTTCGGATCAAGGCAGGATAAATCCTTACAGATTTTGTACTTTAAAGGAGATCTTTCTTGAAGTTTTTTTTGTAAAAACTTTCAGCCCTTTTTTAGCATCCCTTCTAAAGAGGGCAACGTCCACATCCTTAGGGTTTTTTATTTTTTTTATTTCTGCCCTTGTTGAAAATCCCAAATCCACATTTTTGTAGGATAACAAATTCTCCTCTTCATTCACATCAACATCGGCTGTCAGTTTCTCCGGTTTCACATACCTGGTCTTGATGTTTTTGTCTAAATCACAAAGACCTGAAAATAAAACGGTGCGTATGGCCAGTCCGTTTGAAATTCTGTTAAGAACTTCTCAGCATCTGATGCAATAGTGACAAAAAATGCCAACTTAGAACCAATCAGAGGGTCTTTCAAACATTCTTCAATAACCTTATAGCTGTTTGACTTAACAGCTAAGGATTTTTCCGCAGATGTGGTTTCTACATACTTCTTGATGTTAGGGATTATTTGAATGGCTGTTTGGGCTACCTCTACATTCTCCAGCCACCTTACTGCACAGAACTTTTTTGGGAAAACAACAGAGTTGGTTATTCTGATAAAATCTCCTCTTCGTGCGGGCGACTGCTTGAAGTGGTTGTACAAGCCACGAAGAAACTTTACAATACCCCAACCTGTAGCGAAAATTGCACCTTTAAAGGCGTTATGTACAGTGTGCAATCCACAGGTGCCAAAGTCAATTAATTTCTTTCTATAACCTTGTTCAGTCAGAAAAACTGACAAGTTTTTAACGAGTCTTAAGTTTACATTTGGTCCGTCCATGGAAATTTGAAAAAGACAATCTATGTCCAGGTCCTGTAAAGATGTTAAGAGAGCACTCTGAAGGTCTTTGGCTTTAGATGAGTGAAGGAAAGCTGAGGAAAAATATCTGGTAGTAACTTCATCCTTGGTGTCATCCCAAAAGCGGAGAAGCACATCCATTTGCTGTTTCGATGATATTTTGTTCATCGACTCATCAAACGATAAAACAAAATTAGAAGCCCCTTTGACTAAATTTAACAGCTCGTTCTTGAAGTAAGGGGCTAATCCAAAAGTGATTAAATAGCCTACTTTGGTTCGTTGCACTTCCATCTTTTGGGCAATTTGACTATCAGGAAACATTATCCTACATACTTCAACTCCAGCTGCAGCATTCCTGAATGAGTTGTGTGACATTACTGTATGTATTGCCCACAGGATTTCAGATTTGGTGACTTGTTCGTTAAGTAAAAATCGTTTCATGCTTCTATCACCTAGGGGAACATAAGATGACACTGAATCTACTGAAGTCTTAGAGGTAGTGTTTTTATCACATAGTGTTTCAGTCTTATCAAGGTTTGTATGACATATAGGCCTAACGTTTTCAGTCTGGTTTTTATCACAGGATGTTCTCTTTATTAGTGCTGAATCTGGTGTATGAGAGGAAGATGGCTGTGGCAAGAAATCAAGTGTGTGAGAGGAATTCGGCTGTGACAAGAAAACATTGATGGCAGGGAAGGAGGCCATGGACTTTATGGCGTTTACATATTTTTTCCTCTTCATGTGACTTGTAAGGGCTTGACGTCCCATATTTGAGAGAGCAATCACAGTTCCAGGACATAACCGGCATTTTGCAGAATAGATATCATTCGGTACCTGTAAAATCCAATTTTTGAGCTCGCTGTCTTGGAGCCAGTGGTTTTGAAATGTACTTTTTTCCCGAATTCTCTTCATTTTCACTGTTTTCAGACTTGACTATGACTTCCTCAAATGTTCATGACCAGGACTGCCCCCCCTCTTCATCTGAAACAAGAAATGAAAAAAGGAATTAATTACATAAAAGTATAACTTCTAAGAGAGCTAAAGTTTATTAGCCTAAGTAACACAATGCAAATAGACCATAGGCCTAGAATATTTTGCATTAGAAATACAAGGTAAATTTTGTCGTCTAAGCCATCAGGAGGCTAAGGTTATCAAAATTAAAAGGTTCAGAAACATATTAACTTCTGTCATATTAATTCAGACTTAGGCCTATACTTCATAGTGTGACTAAGAAAATTTTTAAAAACTGTATAGAGGTACCTGTCTGAAAAAATTGAAAAATTACAAAAATAAACCCACTGCAGTAAAGATGCGTAATCAACACCAATTCCAAATGTTTATTTCCAGATATGTATATATATATATATATATATATATATATGTATGTATATTTATTTATTTATTACTAATTTAGACATAGGATTCTACCCCCACCCCCTCTCAGCCAAAACTGTTGCCATTTTCCAGGTTTTTAATAAAACGTTAGCTGTATGTAAACATGTTAATTAGATTTGGCAACGTTGCCTTTGAATTCCATCGGAACATTTTTTTGTCTTACAATAATAAGGTGTTTTAACATTAATTTTACAAATAATCCACATAGCCTGAGTCTACATAAAAAATAAGTTTAGGGCCTACTAGGTATTTAAGGAAAAACCTAACCTAAGTCTGTAAAATAATTTGTTACCTGTAAGTCTTTTAGAAAATGAGCTAGCTAACTACTACTGGTAGGCTAGCAAAATCTATATTAATAACCCTACATTAAAAAAATACCAGATATTATTTTACGAAAAACATAACCTAGGTATATAAGGATTGTTAGTGTAAACTGAAATCTTTTAGAAAATGAGCTAGCATAAGTTACTACAACTGGTAACTTAGGGTAGCAAAAATTAAAAATCAAATGTCCTAATTTATATTGAGGAGAACAAATTGTTACTTTTAAAACTAATTTTTATACAGTGGAACTTGAATAAATTGAAGCTGAAGGGACAACTCAAAAACTTATTCAATCCAAAAACTTTAACTAATACAGTAACTTAACCAAGTTCATTAATAACATGAATCAAACAAGAAGAAAAATTCAAGTTTCTTAAGTACAGTATAATTTAATGCAAGAAAAGGGCCTATGAAAGTAAATTTAATAACAAACTGATAAAATAATAAAATACTTAACACTTACTTAATAAATACACTTACTTAATAAAATACTTAATAAAAATGAGACACAGTAGGATTACAAGTTTTTTTTAATAACTTAAAATGTTTAACTCAGTATAAATTAGAATGAATATAAATTTTACTGTAGTTAATAGATTATTCTTTTTTTTATAAGTGGTAAACTTAAGTGAATGTTTTAACAATTCAATTTATACAGGTCTTTGGAAAAAAGGAATGTTAGGCTTCGTTATAAGTTATGAAAATTTAAGAAAGAAAACTATATTAATGTACGCTAAGTAAAACACAAAACTCTTAATGTTGACAAAATGTTGTCATAAATCAGCAGAAATTGCAAGAAGAGTCAAAATATAGGCTTAGGCCTACTAGGCAGCTAACAAAACAGTAGGTTCTTCAGATAGGACTGAAAATCGTTAATAGGCCTAGCCCAAAAAGCAATGGGATCTAATTGCTGATAATACATTGTCTGTGAAAAAATTATGTAGGCTAAGTTATATAAAAAGTAAATGGACCTAGGTAAGTTAATGTAACTGATTCTTAAAACACTTGGCCTACATGATTCATTCCACTGCTTGGGCCTTTAACTAATCTCACAAGAATATAGTTAACTTCTAAATGTCCTATAACGAGGCAAACATTGCCTTAATGAGACTTGTGTAACAATAAATGATAGTTACTTGAGCCCGATGAGAGTTGTCAATTCCTACTTCAAACTTACAATTACATCATATGTTTACGTTTTCGTCTTGTAAACCATAGAAAGGAGCATTCCCGGTAACCAAGAAATAGGACTAACTACATTTAGACTTTATTCATGATGTTGCCTCCTGGATTGAATTCAGACTTAATAATAAAATAAGGTTACAATACCTTGTGCCGTCGTCAATCCGTCATTTTGTCATGATGACTAGTTTCGGGTCACCAGGATGGCGTGACGTGAATGACTCATCAGTCGGAACTTGTCTGCGCGGCCGGCCACGCGTGTAGGAATAATCGAATTTTTATCGTTATAAATGTTAAGTGTAATGTTCGTCCGTTTGTGTGTATGTGTAATTATTTGTTTTTTAAAAACCATGACGAAGACTGTGTTCTACTAATTTTAATATTTGACATCAAGATTTGATAATGGAGCAAATGCTCCGAAACTAGTCATCATGACAAAATGACGGATTGACGACGGCACAAGGTATTGTAACCTTATTTTATTATTAAGTACATTTAGACAACTATTAGCGATGTTTTTTACGCTAATACCCAAAAAGGTAAAACTTTCAATTGAGTAGTATTATTTAAAACGAATAAATTTTGTATTGTATATAAATAAAAAGAGTAATAATTCACTTACCTATGTAAACCCAGACGACAACGACGCCATTGATGTTTTCTACCCACAACACAACAGTCGAACAGTGATACCACGATACCAGTCAGTGGTGATCATCAAATTGTCGTATTCGGCAGAGCTTCATACGGAATATTATTTATCGTAGGGTTCAATGGCGCTGTTACTGAGCTAATATAATTGGGATGTAACACTGTGTGTTACAAAAACATGTCTTCCGTCCTCATATTGTAGCGGGCATTGGTCAATTAACATAACCAACGCAATTTTGTGACGTTGGCAGTGACGACGTGAACATAACTTAGATGACTCTAATGCACGACGGCATTGCCAACCTCGTAAAACGACGGCACGCAGTTACAGTGTTTTAGCTCAGTGAACCAGCGCAAGCATTCATCATGGTACTTTCGTGGTACAAGATTATCGTATACCTTGTTCACAGGTGACACCGGTGAGTGATTGTCGACGACGTCTTTTTTGCGGCTTCTCTTTATTGGTCTGTTTTGAAGAGAACGTAATTATCTAGTTACGGATGACAGGTGATATTGATATCTCTGTTAATATTCCAAAGTAATATTTCGGTCTGATATTTCACAAAATAACAATCGGCGATTAAATTTATGGCCGACGTTGCCAATTTTTGCTTAATATATTCAAAATTTAAAAAATTCCCGGTCAGCTGTAAAATTCACGTACAATTCACGGATTTTTCCCCGGTCACTAAAATTCACGTACAATTCCAGGTTTTCCAGTCGGCTGGACACCCTGAATTATAGAAGAAGAGCTGCTCCTCGACCTTGGAATAGACTTATCAATGGCAATTGAATTGGATTTACCCGTAACCATTGTATCCCGATCTGAGTCAAGAAATACGGATATTAGTAGGCCTATTGATTCACCCACAACTGCATCTACGTCTACAAAAACAATCAATCTAACGTCCACACCCAAGCCAGCGATCCACAACCCACCCACAATATCTCAGCCAGTGTCTCCACATCAACAACTATCAACATCGCCCAAAGAAGACCTCAAAATCAGCATTCCTTCACCACCCCAAACTGCATCTACGTCTACAATACCCCCGTCGCAGCAGACCTGCGTACTCAGCGAATTTCCAATGGAATTTCAGATTATTTACTTTCCCCGTAAATACACCATAGGATCGAGTATGTTGGTTTTCTGCCATTAGGTGTTGTTAGAAAATCTAAGTTAATCAATAATTGGTGAATGTAAACACAAAATTGTATCAAACTCTGGCAATTTTTTATTTTCCCCATAAACCCCATGGGGGTGAGTATGTAGGTTTGCCGCCATATGGGTTTTGTAAGCAAGTATAAGTTAAACCTTATATAGATAATGTACATACGAAATTTGATTAAGTTATGTCAATAAATAAGCAAGATATAGGGTTTTCTTGATTTCCCATAAGAATAACATGGAAAACACATTTTTGGATTTGCCCCGTAACCAGTTATGCTATGATAAAAATTCAAAATACCAAATTGTTGGTTTTTTTAAGCTCTTTTAAATGGTTTCAGTTAAAATTGATGAATTTTAAAAATTAAGGTCCAAAAATGCAAAAAACCCATTTTTGACCCCTTTGAAACCCCATAAAACCCCGTTCCCATAACCCGACAATGCTGGTTCGCGAACTCATGAAAATAAACCTGGTCTTACACCTCCATACAAAATTTCATCAAAATCGGAGGTCCCCTTCAAAAGTTATCAGTACCACGGACACATAGATGTATAGATATATGAAAATGAACGAATGGTGTTTTTGGCTTCTGGGGACCTCAAAATGAAAAAGTAAAGTGGTCCTGGGCTTAGGTCTTACCATGGCTACTACCGTAAAAGCGTATTCCCTAAAAACAGTCACTTTAACGTCCACACCCGAGCCAGTCATCCACAACCATCCCACAATATCTCAGCCAGTGTCTCCACATCAACAACTATCAACATCACCCAAAGAAGACCTCAAAAGCAACATTCCTTCGCCATTCAAAAATTGCTTATTTTAGCCTGGGCCTAAGAAATAATCGGATGTAAAGAAAAAAGAAAAAGACTATAAAAGTGCCATGTTACTTCGGTGAAATGGAAAGAATATCATAGAAAATTAGCTGAAGAAAAGCTAAAAAAGAAAAGGAGCTAGAAGAAAGAAGAGTTAGAAGGAAACAACTACAGGAAATGAAATAACGAACAATGAAAAAAAGTTAAAAAAAAGTGCTTTGCTTAAGATAAAGATGGAACAGGAAGGGGTTTCTTCAGAATGTGAACCCGAAGAGGACAATCCTCCGCCAAATAAACTTAAGTTCGACATGAACTCATTCTCCGTTGATTCAAAGCCTTGCATCAAGGACCTAAGTGTTGGCCAGTGGGTCGTGGTTGCATATGAAGCAACGAAAACCCAACAGGCAAAACGATTCATTGGACAGATACTGAGTATCGATGAGCAAGAGAAAACCGGCAACATTAAATTCCTTGCACAAAAAGGTGACAAATTCGTGTGGCCACTAATAGAAGATATACAGTAGATGAGAAAGTGCCTCTGAACGAGATCATAAAAATTTTATCCGAACCAATATTTGACAGAATTGTAAACCAGTATTTTACAGACCGGTGGCAAAGGAAAGATTTCCAGTGGAGTCATTCTGCAGTGGCGACGAGGCTGTCACCCCAAGCAAAATCAAAATAATTAGCAATTCATTCAATGACTATTTTTCCTCCGTGGGTTCTCAGCTGGCAAGTGCTCTGATCCCTGCTGGCCCTCCCCCCGTGACTGACCGGGATCATGCCGTGGAGTCCTGTTTTTGAGCTGAGACCAGTCACCGAACTTGAAATTAAAAATGTCGTTCAAAGCCTTAAAGGACGGACTGCACCTGGTCATGACGGAATACCATCAGACTTTGTTAAAAGTAACATCGACCATTTATGTAAACCAATATGTCATATTGTTAACTTAAGTCTCATGAGTGGTTCTTTCCCTGATTCATTAAAAATTGCAAAAGTCATCAATTTAAGTCAGGTGTTAAATCTACAACGTCAAATTATAGGCCTATTTCACTGTTATGCACGCTCTCTAAGGTCATTGAGAGGTGTGTAAAAAATCAATTAACAAAATATCTGGAACTCAATCATATTTTATCCACAAGTCAGTATGGGTTCAGGGTTGATAAAAATACATCAGACGTTCTTTTTGATATACCTAAATTAATTTCAAACCAACTCAGCGAAAAAGTAAAGTATTGGTTACCTACCTCGACTTGGCTAAGGCATTTGATTCAGTCGACAGGCATAAACGCATTTTAAAATTAGAACTTATTTGCATTAAAAATAAATCCCTGGTGTGGTTCAAAAGCTTTCTCCAATCACGTAAACAGTTTGTGACGATCAATCAAATTCATAGCGATCCTGCATTTGTAGATTATGGGGTGGTCCAGGGATCGACGCTTGGTCCTCTATTATTTCTTATCTATGTAAATAATGTTTCCAAATTAAATAACCAGAGCTCACTTTTCCTGTTTGCGGACGACACGGCCTTGGTCTCGGCAGACAGGACTTGGGATGCAGTGTATAATCAGGCACCCTCGGACCTATCTGATATCAATTGATGGTTTGACCATAATACACTCACTGTCAATGTCAGTAAAACAAAGTTCATGCTTATATTTTCTAGAAGTGACCAAGACCCTGGCCCGAGGATCTTATGATGCACTCCTGCGGTGGCCCGGGAACGGTGGCCTGCGGCTGTGTTGTTGTTGAGCGTGTTGTACAATATAAATACTTGGGTGTATTTATGGACCACAAAATTTGCTGGGTTCCACACGTTCAATACATCAAGCAACGTCTTAGAAGGATGCTATATGTTTTTTCGCAGCTCGGTGGGGTGCTTTCCGTGGGCCATCGCAGGACTGTTTACTACGCATTTGTGCAATCGATCCTGCATTACGGAGTCTTGGGATGGGGAGGGGCAACGGCGGCCGTTTTGGAGCCGCTAGCTGTGACCCAACAAGCGATAATTAAAGTACTTCTAAATAAAAACCAAAGATATCCTACTAACAAACTCTTTCTTGATTTTCCAGTGCTTAACGTAAGACAGATCTACATCAAAACTCTTCTATTTTGGCGGTAAATAAATAAATGGCTTCTTGAAATATGTGCTGATAGCGCGGAGGTCCTCGTACTTTCCAATTATGAGTTAATCTGCTTACTTGAGCCCAAGCAATGCAGTCTGCAGTCCAGCAACCAAAAAACACTATTTCAGTTTATATATTCCCCCCCCCCCCCCGCCCTTTATCACTGTAATTTCTTTTCACTGTAAATAATTTTTCTTTCACAGCAAGTTGATGGTTCATTTATTTGCAATAATGTTAAAAGTAGGTTTAAGTTTAGTATCATTTATGCTATATTTTCTGTTCCATGTAAATTTGTTTCAGTGAAAGTGCAGTGTTTTGTTCTTAGATGGCATCAGCAGAACTGATTACAGACTCGTCCCCTTACAAAGACTTATCGTCTTTTTGGGGACTCATCCATGCTGTTTCTAACTTGTAATATAATGTATGTATTTTTCTTTTGGAATAAATGAATTGAATTGAATTGAATAGAACGACCACATATCAATACAATGTGACTTGCAATGGTAAAACTACCACTGTGTGCAAACGTGCTTTCGTCTCTTTGAATGGTAGTATCAGGTTGACCAAGCCTTGCTCGTTGGTTTTAATTCACTTTTGTTACATTGTCATAGTAATAAGCTATTAAATTTCCAATAACAACCAACTATATCTCTTCACAGTTTACAGCTGTTTCAAGTAGACTGCTTAATACTAATGTTACTTTATTTTTGTAAACATTTCGTTGTTATTTCGTTACCAAAATAGCAACCCATAAGACCAATGTTAAAAATTACGATTTTTAAACTGGAATTTAGACCAATTTCGATTTTTCTTGGGATTGAGGCGGTTTCTTAACTTATTTTTGGGCCAAAACACTCTTAAATTCAAAGTTCAAGCAAAATCTACCCACTAGATTTCGAGATCGTGGAACACGCGTCCCTTCAGACGGTGCTCGTATTATAGTATAGGATAAGTATGAAAAAGGTTGACCTGATTCAAAACTCAATAGCATCAAGGAAAAGCGCTCCTGAGCCAGACCGAAGGGGAAAACACGCAGTCAGACCCAAAAAGACACCTGCTGAAGTTGCTGCCTACATCATTTAGCATATTTCCAGCTTTCCAGCTGAAGAAACACACTTTTTCATCATACCATTGCGATAAACGTTGTTTTCGGAACGGTCAGCTGTGATCGAAACTAGTTGATTCCCGGTGGGTTGGATAAACGTGTTGGTAAACAAAGTTTTCGGGACTAGTCCTCGAAACAGGGGTTTTCGGGACTAGGCCGGAAAAAAACTTCCAATGTTTGACACCACTAGCGCTGCTATTCTGCTTACAGTAACTTAAACCTCGTTGCCTCCAATATATAAATGCCAAACAGCTGATTGTTTAGTTGTAAATAGTTCAAATACAAGATAAACAAATAACAACGTAAGAGGGGGTATATAGATTAAAATTTATTAATTTTTATCCAAACTGTGTATTTATTAAAGGTGGTATGATGAAAAGTACTGTTCGTAACTCGTCCGAAAGTGGTATATTGGTGCTCGATCGAATTCAAGTACTCGGCTTCGCCTCGTACTTGAAACTCGATCTTGCACCGATAACGACCACTTTCCGGACTAGTGACGAAATATACTATTGCAGGCTGTGCAATATTCATAAAAAATATCTGTCACCACTTCTTTCAATCCCTAGAATGCACAAATTGTATCTAGAAAAATTCCAAACTGACACAGTCAATCAAGAATCAAGAATCAAGAAACTTTATTGTCATCGACTTTTTACAGCAAGGACAATAGTCATTACAATTTTAGTCAACTTACATAAATAAAACAAAACAAAAAATATGGGTTAAATTACCTGGTTAGTCCGCCGTTTGATTCGACTTGTCCACACTTTGGATGACGCGTTTCGGCAGAGGTTTTCAATTCCTCAATAGTAAAGAGCGGAAAGTCCTCCATCTGTTCGAAGTCAATTAGCGGTCGCTGTGGATGTTCAGGAAACAGGGCAGTGACGATCCTGTCCATGGTGGCGCCCTCCGTTATAGAAGGTGGATAGCGGGCACCGAGTTTCTGGGTCTTGACTTTGTAACCCAAACCCCATGGATGGGAATCAACCTCGTCCCGAAGTTTCCTCTAGCTATTCGCTTTGCTCCTGTTGATAGCCCGGCGGAGAGACTTTCTCGCCGCTTTGTATCCCTCCGACTTACGTGATCTGTCTGTGGGAATTCTCACTCTAGTGGAGGAAAGTTTTGCTCCAAGACATGTTCTTCTGAGTTCCACAATCTCTTCAGTGCACCAGTAGACAGGATGCTTGTCGCGGCAGAGTTTCCTTCGTGGTATAGGATCGAGTATGGTCGTAGGCCGAGACAATCAGTTCCATCGCAGATGTTACCAATGCCTCTGCGCCAGCCTCGTCCGGATTCTCCTGCGCTCCCAGAGAGATGACTTAGGTGAACTTGAAAAAGTCCAGTTTATTGGTGTTCCACCGGCGTGGCCCTTCCCGAAATGCGGAACTCTACGGTTTATGTCAGGAATCGTACCTTTCTGCCCAGGGAACCGGAAAGTAGGCGTGTCGCCCTGGTTGAGGATGTCGAGCCCTGGCGATTAAGTCTAGGATATATTTCCCCCGGGAGTTGGTAGAGGGCTTTCCCCACTCGATAGCCCTCCCATTGAAATCGCCGACAACGACGACGTGCCCGGTGTTGCCAAGCACGCTACTCCAGATGGTCGATCTTGTCGCGAAAGACTTTAATGGCCTCGTTTGGGGTGAGGTAAGGTAAATCTTCCTAATACCGACCACCCCCCAATTACTGAACGATCCTTATAAAAATAAAAACTCCTCTAATTAGATTTACACCTGTACCTGTACAGCAGCTATTTTGATTATTTGGATCTACTCTTGAACTCTTTAGTTACCTAAAACAGCATTAGTTGATCAGTTGACTAGTTTGATCGTGTGTGTTTAACGGTCGTCTGTGAGAGTGATCTGCTGCAGCTTATTTTCTTAGAGACATTTATCATCTTCGGCAAACATAGATGTAAGTTCAATAAGATTTTTGAATATGTGAATGTATATAATTCTTAGATATTGGATTTTAATATATTTTAAAGGTTTAGTTGTATGTAACACTATAATTTGTCTAGGTTTTAGATACCAATCATTAATTTTAAGATGTTCGGTAAATACCGAACAACAAATTCGGTATTTAGCGGGAAGCTAGTTTGGCTCATTCCAAATATCGAGCGTTCGATTAGGTGGAACGCTTTTGGAAGTCATTAAGTTTTATTTTAATTAGATTTATATACATCCGTCAATATTTTAAATTGCCGTTTAGTCATTTTCGCATCGTCCTTATTACGCGGGACAAACACTCGATACTATATAAAAAAAGTCATCAGCATACGAATCTAACTTCCTAATTCCGTAAGGAATTTCTTGTGAGCAGCAAAACTCTTTTATTTGTGAACCGATTTTAGATGGTTGCGGTGTCAAATTAAAGGAAATTCTCTACAGACGTCATGGAATAATTTTTGTCACCCTCAGTTCAATGTACTTCGCCCCATTGGACTTTAAATTTAAAATATGAGACAAAATTTAGTAAGTTTACCTAACATATGATTAATTTCATGAAAACAAACAGCTGTCTTCATAAAAAAATAATCAGTCTCCCATGTCTTTTAATTTATTTAGTTTTTCTGTTTACTTATCAGTTTACTTTTTTTACAATTTTTTCGTACAGTGTAGATATTATACGTTACTTGTCGTTTATAGAAGCCCAGCGATGGATTGTGAATCTTTTTTAAATGGTTTACAAACCTCATTAATTAGGTTCAGCAAATCGAGTACAACTTATCTCTTTGTTCGAGACATAAATATAAATATACTTGAAGATAATAGAGACGACCACCTTAAAGACACATACCTGAACATTATGTACAACTACGGTTTTACTGAATGTATTAATAAACCTACAAGAGTAACGGAATTTTCCTCAACATGTATCGATCATATATTCATAAAAAATTAAAATACACCAACAATATCAGTGGTTCTGCAAACCTCTTTAACTGATCACTTTGCAGTTCTGCTGAAAATTGACTTGACGACCAAGCAAAACATGCCAAACGACCCAAACAACATGTACTTAGACTTTCACTCTTTGGGGGAGGGTTTGAAGAGTCAGGCTTGGGAGCATGTCCTACAGGAGCGTGATGTAAATAAAAGTTGTGATGCATTCTTAGCTACTTTCGAAAAATTAAAACTTCTTTCAACCCGTCAAAAGAAAACAACAACTCGATTCAAAAAACTTAAACCTTGGATTACTTCTGATATTATTTTTGCTATTCGACGTAGGGACAAACTCAGTAAAATACTTAAAAAACAACCATTTAATTCAAAACTTAAAACTCAGTTTCATACATTTCGTAATGATCTCACCTTAAGAATTAGAAGAGCTAAAACCGACTATTTTAAACAGAAAATTGCTGACTCTGCCGGCAATTCTAAAATGTTTTGGAATGTGATCAATGAATATAAGGGTGTAAAATCTAATAAGGATAAGTTTCCAATTAAACATTTTGTTCAAGGAGATGGATTTGGCGATGATGCAGTTAAAGAGGTAGCAAATAATTTCAATAAAATTTTCTCAGAGGTTGGAGCAAAATTAGCATCAAAGTTGCCATCACCGTCCGGACCACCATTGGTAGACGACAACTTATTTAGGACTGGTCATGTTTTCCACCTCGAACAGGTCTCGGATAACCAGGTGGAGCGGTGTATTAGGGAAATGCGTGGCGGCTCGGCCCCTGGATGCGATGGTTTGCTTGCTTCTATTTTACAATTCCACTCAGTTTATTTTTTACCACCCCTTAAACATATAATTAATTTGAGTATAACCTCTGGAATTTTTCCCAATTCTTTGAAAAAACCTAAGTTATACCTATATTCAAATCAAACTGTAAAAGTGACATGAACAACTACAGACCCATCTCTTTACTCAGTGTTGTAGCTAAAATACTTGAGAAGTGTGTAAAATTGCAACTTCAGAAGTTTTTAGAAGATTTCAATCTATTATCAAATAGGCAATTTGGTTTCAGAAAATGCAAAAATACAACTGATGCAATAATTTTATTTTCCAAATCAACATTGGAATCATTAAACAATGACAAAAAAATTTTGTTAATATTTATAGACCTTGCTAAAGCCTTCGATTCAATTGATAGGGAACTTCTTTTTACAAAACTAGAGTGCATCGGGGTTAGGGGCGTGGCGTTGAATTGGTTTAAAAGCTACCTTGGTGATCGTAAGCAGATAGTTTCTATTAACGGGTGTGAGAGTCAGTCTCTCAATATAGACTTTGGGATTGTTCAAGGAAGCACCCTTGGACCATTACTGTTCTTAATATATATTAATAACGTAGTACAATTAAATATTACTGGCAGTTTAACACTTTTTGCAGACGATACAGCCTTTATTTTTCAACATGACACTTGGAATGGAGTTTACAATTTAGCTTCTCATGAATTATCAATACTTAAGAGGTGGTTTGATGAAAACATTCTCTCCATGAATGTCCAAAAAACCAAGTGTATGCCATTGGCGCTGCGCCCCTCAAGCGAGCCGCCCGCTGACCTTAAGCTGATATTGCACTCGTGTGGTGACCTTGGTAACCTTACATGTGACTGTAACGAAATAGAACGAGTAAATAAGTATAAATATTTGGGGGTCACAATTGATCATAGATTAAGGTGGGATTTTCATGTTCAAACAATTAAAAGCAAACTTAGAAAAATGATCTTTGTTTTTCGAGAGTTAAGTCAAATACTAAGCTATAGTGAAATAAAAATCGTGTATTTTGCTTATGTTCAATCGGTCATTCAGTATGGAATCCTTGTATGGGGAGGGGCAACGAAATCCGTTATTGAACCACTCGATGTGGTACAGAAATCTATTATAAAAGCAGCTTTTAAGAAAAACTTAAGATATCCTTCCACCTTGCTATTTAAAGATACACAACTTCTTTCAATAAAACAAATCTTTATAAAAACTCTACTAGTATATACATTTATTCACAAAAATGAAATCATTACTCCGGTTGCCCATGGTTACCGCACGAGGAGTGCGGCTAATTTGGGCCTGCAGGTCCCTCGTGTTTTCAAATCATTTAATTTGACTAATCCAATTTATCTCGGTAATATTTTATATAGGAATATACCAACAGAAATACGGAACCTGCAGGCACCACTTGGCCTTTTAAAAAAACACTTGACCGCCTGGCTGGTTGAGACTGGTATCGAGGAGTCTGATTCCTTCTTGGCCACCCCCTACTAATTTTACTAATTTTACTTTACCCACTCTATCACTTTTAACTACAGAACACAATTTACTAAACTTCTTACGACTAGTCACTCCGTGTACCCGCCCTTCATTTTTCATGTTCTTTTTTACTTTTTTTAATATTTCTATTTATTTTATCTTTTTATCTTGACTAAGTAAACGTAAAAAAATTAATCTGTAATTACTCAATATATATATATTGGTTTTAAATTGTACAATAGCAATATTACTGCTCTGTCTGTGCAGTCCTTATGTTGTATTTCATTGTAAATATATTATTAAATTTTAAGTTAATAATTTTTTATGTTTAAATTAAGTATAAGATTAAGTATGTGTACAAGACAACCTGGACTCTGAACTCGGTGTCACGCACATGCCGCAAGGCACATGTAACACCTTAATTTCAGTTTTATTTTGTACATATTTCCTTGTTTGTTTACTTTTTGAAATAAAATATTTGATTTGATTTACTTTCAAATTCAAATATAATAAATATAAATAACGACGAAATGGGATTTTGTTTATTAACATGCATTTTTCATTCAGAGTATTAGGGAGTGACAATTAATTAGTTTATTTAATTATGTGATTGTATTATATTTTCAGACATGTTGTGCTTGAAATATTCTTAGAGATTTTGATGTGTTGTGTATTTAATTTTTAATTTTGATGTCACCCAGAAGACGTAATCCAGTGTTTGCGAATCGTCGTCGTATTAACATCAGAGATCATATGAGAAGAAAACGTGAAAATGTACCTATTCCGGTTTTTGATATCCAAAGAAATGTTATGCGACCACGTGACTATTTTAATATTACACGGACAGATAATGTCAAAACATATTATTTTGACATAGGAAATCTTAGAGAGGATCGTGCTCACTGTAATGCCAAACTGTTTCTTTGTGAAAGGAATAAAACTTACCTGTGATAGCATAATGGAAGTGTTCTTTTTTGAAACGCCACATTGCCATCCTAATTTAGATAATATGATTGTAAGTCGTAACCAACATTACATGGGCAATATAAAAAGTTGCAACAGTGCTATATCTTTCGCCTCCTTTGGAGCAAACATTTGGGCAAGGTCCTTAGTACCTCAGGATGTACATGGTGCAGTTTACCATAGAATTAGTTCTTTGGATTCAGATCCTGACTGTATACCATCATTTGATTTGGCCAATTGTATATCATGGACACTGCAGAAGCCAGTATGCTTAGGCTGAATCTTTCTGCTAATAGTGAATTAAGAAGTAAAGTATTGAAATAACTAAACCATACACTATACGATTGTAACAACTCTCATTTACAATCATTTAAATAACTAAGAGAAGTTGAAGAAGAGCTACAGGAAAATGGCGATGACATTTGTAATCTTCGCATGGTTATTCACAACGTCCCTGAAGCTGATTTGAGATGCTACAATCCTGCACGTGTTTCAGAGGTAGCAGCGGTCTTTTGTTGCAGACAACGATGGTGCACCACTGAGCAATCGCAGTATTCAAGTTTACAAAAGAGGAAGAGGTACGGTAATGCAAACAACCCAAATTCTCTCCTGTCTTTGCCAATTACAAGCCAACATATTGACCCGTGTGGGTGCCCACTTCTGTTTCCAAGTGGTGAACATGGCTGGTACAAATCTCTTCCAGTTAAAAATCAAACCACTAAAAGACAACATGTCGATAAAATTCAATAGTTAGATCTCATTTATGGCCAATGTTTAAAAAGATTTCACTTGTTGGCAGATTGGCATGTCACTTTCAGCTGCATCAACATCATTTGGTGTCCCAAAGACCATTATCCACGACAGACTTCATAACAAATACGACGAGGGCAAACCGCTGCGTACCGACCATCAGTATTGACACCTGAGGAGTAGACTGGGTTATGCAAATTGCCAAATCGAGTTTCCCCATTTGCAAAGAGCAATTGATTGCTAGCGTATCAAAGATAATAAAAGATATGAACAGACCTAATCCTTTTACTAACTGCACCCCTAGAGAAATGTAGTTTTCTCTCTTCATAAAACGGCATCCTGAAATTTCGAAACGAGTTTCCCAAGCCCTAACATCATCAAGAACAAATGTCACTATTGAAGATTTGAAGCGTTGGTTTGATTAGGTGATTGAGTACATAAAGGAAAAAGACCTCTCATCAGTATTGAAAGACCCCAAAAGGATTTTTAATGCTGATAAGACAGCCTTTTTCCTTTGTCCCAAGGGCAGTAAAAATTTGGCAAGGAGAGGAGAAAAGGTAATATACTCCAGAAGTGGTAACGACGAAATGGTGTGCCTAACAGTTTGATCACGGCTAATGCCGCAGGTGAGCTAGCACCTCAGGGACACGTGACATTGATTTTGACGACATTCTCAATCTGAATGACCTACAAGCAGAAGGCACACTTGTTGCTGAAAGCTCCTTTTCCGGTGGCAATTTATAAAACAACCAAGACGCTCTACAAAAATTGTCGATAAAATAGATCCGGGAGCTGTATTGAAGTCACTGCTGTTGTTTACAGTGTACCTCAAATCAACATACCGATCGAAGCATCAAACTTTAATGAAAATTCATTGTATAATAAATTAATACAAAGTCAACCCAACTCTCCGCATGAAATGCCACAACTGGGGAGTCTTCAATACGTCCATGAAGAAGTGGTGAATCTTGAAGAAGCCGCTCTAAACCATCAAGATATTCAACTAACTCCAGAAAAAATAAATGATGAGCCAACAGATCCACTTGTACCGTCACCTTTCAAAAGGTGACTTTTTGGCCAGAGCCAGGGACCAGCAACGGCAAAATCAAAAGTCCAAGGAAAAAATACCAAGTGTCATTACTTCGGATACTTTTAAATAAGTACATGGATAAGAAAGAGGAAGAGAAACGACAAAAAGAAGTAGAAACAGAAATGAAACGTTTACAAAGAGAAGCCGAAAAGAGCATTAAGAAGGAAAAAGAAGAATCAAAACAAAAAAAGAAGAAAACTCCAGTAGACGTAGTTGAATCAAGTAAAGAAGAATGTGACGTAGAACCTCCCCAGCCTATAACGGAGGAAGAAAGGAACAACCTGCCAGTGAATAACTGGGTGGTGGTACCTTATTTGATATCTGGAGAAAAACAAAATTCAGAGACGACTGCAGCTGTGCAAGCAATCCTGTTAAAGAAGTCCAACGAAGTCCGGGAGACGAGGCTCCCACATCGAGCACCCCAACGTTTGTTGCACGTACATTGAACTTTGTTCCCGACCTTTCGGAGTCGTCAGATGAAGAAGCCAGGGACAACATCAGAAGGACTAATCCCTTGTTTACGACGGAAAGTTTGTCCTCCGGTGCACCGAAAATACGGTTGACGCCCAGGGTCAAGAACGCTCCGAGGCGTACCTACGAAATGAAGAGAGGAGAAAAGTGGGGCGAGGCGTGTGGAAACTACTGCAGGATGGGCGAGGATTTGTGCGCCACACACAAACGGGAGGGTACAAAATTTGAAAGACTTAAGGTGTCGAAGAAGTATAAACTTCTGCAACAGGCCAAAGAGAATAGATCGGCCATCTTTCTAGATGAACATAAATTCTAAAGGTAAGACTGCCTAAATTTATGATGCCAATACCCAAGACTGGGTCATGTTTAATATTCAAAAAGAATGTTCCGAAGACAGAAGGACGAAAAGCAACGCGGATGTGGGAGTCCGATTAAGCTGGAGGAGCTGGTCCTAAACGGCCTTTCTAAAGGCCACCATTTCATTCACTCGTTTTGACACTATCAGTGCAGCCTCTTTTAGACTTTGACCAACAAAGTACATTATGATATTAAATTAAAAGATTTAACGAGCTCCCAAACAAACTAACATTTATAACTTCTTTTTTAAGGAAGTTATAAAATTTCCCAATGAATTTTTTTACTAAGAAATATTTGCTCAAACCAAATATTAGTTATTTGAGTAGGTCAGCAAAATAAAATGATGAATCAGCATAGCTTATGCGATTTAAGAAGCTAACAGTGTATTCTGTACGGTACGTTATGTCGCAATTAAGCGTACCATTCGAATGAAAATGCATGAGCTGAAAATGGCCTATGAGATCGTCCACTACCAGATGGCGAGGAGCCACTACATCGCCCGATGGCCATGGAACCAGCGGGCCAAGCTGCAGAGAGAAGTCCGGGACCGATCGGACATAGCTCTGGTCACCAAGGACATGGACAACATCGCGGCTGATCCCCGCGGAAAGACAGTCCGGCTTCAGCTGCTGGAACGTGGGGTGTGGGTCCCGCCCACTCTTCTCGAGGATGACCTGCCTTTTAAGTCCGCGGTGCTGAAAGAAATTCGGCGCCTACTCAAAATCAGCGGCCGGGTGATCGTCATCATAAAATGCCCGTAAGGGCACAGTCTGCTGACCGACGGCGCCACCTCACACAACATCTCCTGAGGGCGGACACAAACGGCCTTTTTCATGGCCACCATTTCATTCACTCGTTTTTACACTATCAGTGTAAAACTCTTTTAGTCTTTGACCTACAAAGTACATTATGATATTAAATTAAAAGATTTAACGAGCTCCCAAACAAACTAACATTCACAACTTCTTTTTTAACAGTTTCTGTGTTCTGTTTCCCAGTGAATTGTTTTATTGAGGAATATTTGCTAAAACAAAATATTAGTTATTTGAGTAGGTCAGCAAAATAAAATGGTATGCGATTTAAGAAGCTACCAGTATATTCTGTACGGTACGTTGGGTCGCCCTTAAGCGCATGTTGTGGCCCATGGTCATTCCCATCCTACTCACCATGGCACCACTTGACATGCTTCCCATCTGGAAGCGACTACAAGACACGATGGACGATGTGCTAGAGGAAGAGTTTGTAGAGGTCGATGTGGAAGAAATTGCGATGCCAGACGAAGATCTTCATGTTGACATGGAAGTTTTCAGCAACTTTGATGAAGCCGAAACATCATCTTTCGCATCGGACATTGATGAATTCATTGATTTGGCCGTTGTTTACCATGTTACAGAGTCCGAAGCCAACAGCCTTGAATATTTAATTCCAATCGAAGATGGCGAGGGAAACACGACCCCTGTTCGACCTGATGCTCCTGATGCCAGACGGAGACTATTTGACGGTTGCAGCAATGAGGAGGATGATGATGGGGTCACATACTTAAGCGTCCACTTCAAAACGGCCTTTCTAAAGACCACCATTACAATCAACCGTTTAAAGACTTTGCTGAGCTAACTTATATTGTTTTCATTTAATTTTATATTGGCTACAAGCTGGCTGCTACAAACGAGTGGAAAGTTGGTAACCGTGAAAAAGGCTGTTTTGTATAGGTTTTACACAGTAAAACCTTATACAGCGTAACTACTCTGCGTTAGTATCATCATCGGATAAATAATCTGCTCCCATTAATCTTTCCAACGCAGCGATCACTTCTCTGGATGTTATACTAGTTCTGCTTGTTAGAGAATGATACTTGACGGGTTGATTTTCACCGGTCACTTGCCTCCCCGTAGGCAATGTTTGAAAAGGTGGTGTAGTAGAGGATATTTCATGGACCTGTATAGGCTGCTCCATTACAATGTTGTCGCTAGAAATGTTCGTGCAATACTGATTTAAAAATACATTCATATTCACAAATTTGATGAGCCAATGAGATTGAAGTTGCTGATGTCAGCAAAAAATGAACCAATAGGAATTTAGTGCTGAGGTAAGCATTTGATATAAAAGTAGAAAATTCAAGCATTGGTTCTCATTACTATTTCTGGAACTGCATACAGCGCATGGAACAGCCGTTCAACTACAATGTATTACTGCCATCGTTGTAATGAAGATTTCTCTAATGAAGATTTGTATGTATTGCATTGTGAAATTTATCATAATGCTACGGAAAATACACTCTCCGACTGTGAAGACCATCAGGATTTTGTACGCTTCCTTGCCGAAAATTCTGTGGAGCAGAACAGGCCAAGTGTCATCGCATATGCACCCCCAAGAGAAGATGTGGTGGATCCTACTGATTAATCATCTCAACCTTCGACTACAGGAACACCCAAGTCAAGATGCTACGTTGAGAGTCGGAGTTTAAGTGGAAGCATTTGAGAGAGCAGTTGTCCGACATTATAGAATAAACAATACAAATTCACTTGAACTACAAAATTTCCTAACTATTGTAAAAGATGTAATTCTTAAAAAATTAAACTATGAACTTAACCGATTGAATAAAATTTGGATAACTATTAGATACAACATTTAATAATGTTGAAGGAGAACTATCCAATAGAGGATTTCTCTCTAGAAACCGCAGTATCATGGTGACGTCAAACGTCGATGAAGTTGTTGAGGAATGTTTACAGGAATTGGTACTTAAAATAACTGAACATGAAGCTCGTGGGTCAGGATGGTTCTTACTCAACATAAACAGTCTGGATTTACGCGTTCATAAACGTGGATACGGTGATCGTGGCAGCAGTTTTATTCTACTGCCAGCAAAGATAAATAAAAAAAATACTTTTTCATGTATCAATGTTCAAAACAATGACAATGAATGCTTCAGATATTCAATGTTAGCAAAACATCTTGTGCATGAAGGTGTCCAACATCCGGAACGACCAAATCGAAGATATCATGAACTAATCTGTAGATATAATTTTAATGGACTAAACTACCCAGTGTCATTGGCCGAGATAGGACGTTTTGAGAAACGCAATCGAGGTGTATCTATTAATGTTTTTCGACTCGACAGTAGAAACAATGTGTACCCTTTGAAAGTAGTGACTCGGGAACTGGCAGATCATACAGATTTATTGCTACTAACAGGTGGCGATGTTTCACATTATGTGTATATAAAAGATTTTACTAAACTGATTCACAAACAACTTACTAAAAGAAACAATCGAATAACGGTGTGTAAAAGATGTTTCTGTTTTAAAAATATCTCTTTTAATAGAGGTGATCATAGCTGGCTCACGGAACACTCTAAACTTTGTGGAGATCATGCAACAGTAAAACTTATCCTGCCTGTCATGAGGAATTCCGTTCTCAAGTTTAGGATATACATCACCAATATCGAATCCCAATAGTCATTTACGCGGATTTAGAATCTTCATTGATACCAGTAGAAAATGTAGATCCAGACGCACCTGACAATGGAAAATATCAAAGACATGTACCAAACAGCTACTGTATTTTGGTAAAATCGACACTTTCAGAAGAACATCTTAAACACAATGATATTCCTACATCACCAATACTTTACCGAGGAGAAGAAGCTGCAAAACGATTCTTTGATGATTCGTACAGTATTGCTGAAAAAGTATCTTAACTCTATAGTAAAATTATTCCAATGGAAAATCTGAGCCCACTTCAAGAACTTTGTCATCTCATGGAGAACGTTTGTTACTTGTGTAAAAACGAGTTTACTGAAGACAACATCAAAGTGCGTGAGCATGATCATTTGACAGGCGCTTACCGAGGTGCTTCATGCAACGCCTGCAACATCAACTTCAATCTACCTAATTTTGTACCCGTCGTATTACACAACCTAAGTTACGACGCACACTTTATCATCCCAGAGCTCGGTCGAGGAAAAAATCACACTGACGTATTGGCACAAACAACCGAAAAATTCATCAGTTTTTCAAAGAAAGTAAAAAATATAAAATTAAGGTTCATAGATTCATTAAGGTTTATGCCTTTCAGTTTGATGACACTTTCAAAGAATTTAGAAAGAGGAGACTTGATTGAAACGAGGAAGCTTGTTTCAGAAGATAAGTTGGAGCTTGTATTAAGGAAAGGAGTATTTCCCTACGACTACATAGACTCCATTGCCCGATTCGACGAGACTGAACTACCTCCATCAGAAATGTTTTAGAGTAAAATCAATGAATCGCCAGTAGATCCGGAAGATTATGATCATGCTGTTAAGGTATGGACAGAACTTAACATGTCTACGCTCGGAGATTAAAGTGATTTTTATGTGAAACTTGATGTAACTCTCCTTTGTGATGTAATGGAGGAGTTTAGAAATTCCTGTTTGAAAGCTTATGGACTCGACTGTTTTTATTATTTCATCTCTTCATTAGCTTGGCAGGCAATGATGAAAGAGACTAAATGTGAACTCCACTTTTTGACGGACATTGACATGGTTCTCATTTGAAGATGGTGTTCGAGGAGGGCTAACACAATCAGTTACACGTTATGTCAAAGCCAATAACAAACATCTTCAAAATTATAATCCAAGAGAAGATTCAGTATATCTAGGCTACTTTGACACCAATAACCTATATGGATATGCCATGTCTATGCCATTGCCTTACGGTGGTTTTTGCTGGGTAGAACCTACTGTATTAGGAGACATCGTAAACATCCCAAAGTTCAATGATGTTGGATACATTTTGGACTTTGAGTATCCACAAAATCTTCACGACCATCATTATGATCTCCCTCTCCTATCAAGGACCGAGATTCCTCGAGGAGGCAAACATCCCAAATTGATAACAACACTTGAAAATAAAACTAACTACATAGTACATTACTGGATTGTACAACAAGCGATTGAACTGGGTACAAAAATTGTTAGAATTAATCGGGTACTTCAATTTACACAAAAGACTTGGTTGAAACAATATATTGATTCTAATACTGCAAGAAGAGCTGCTGCAACATCACATTTCCATAAAGAATTTTATAAACTGATGAATAACGCAGTTTATGGAAAATGTCTCGAAAACAAAAGGAATCACATGAATCTGAAACTGGTCCCTGAAGAAAAGAAAATGTTAAAATTAGTCCAAAAACCTTACTTCAAAACTTCTATTGTAATTAATGAAAATCTTGTAGCAGTCAGCATGAAAAAAACTAATGTTGTCATGGATCGACCTCTATATGTAGGAATGTGTATACTCGACATTTCAAAGACCCCTATGTATGACTTCCATTACAACAAGATGGTTTCCTATTACGGACGTGATAAAATTGGAATAAGCTACATGGACACTGACGGGATCGTCTACTGGATCAAGACACTCGACATGTATGAAGACCTCAGAGTGTTTCCTCACAGGAATGCCTTTGACTTCTCAGACTACCCCATTGACCATCCAACCTATGACAACTGCGTAAACAAAAAGGTATTAGGAAAGTTCAAAGATGAAACTTCTGGTGTACCCCTAGAAGAAATTGTGGCGCTTATGTAAAAGATGTATGCCTTAAGGATGTTTACAGGCAGAACAGAAAATGACAAGGCGGCCGAAAACGAAGCCGGAATCATTAAAAAGGCAAAAGGAATTTAAAAAAATTATATAGTGAAGGAAATGAGATTTGAACATTACTACAATTGTTTATTTAGAGGAGCTGAGTTCAATTCAACTTTCAACACCCTCCGGAGTTTTAAGCATAATTTGTACAGTTTAACAGTAAAAAAGAAGTCATTGTCAGCCAAAGACGACAAGCGTGTGATCCTTCAAAATAAGATCCACACACTCCCTTATGGACACTATTCCTTCACAGAAATGGATTGAATAAGACATTCAGAAAAGTAACGAACATCCACAAAATCTGTGTTGTACTGTAAAGACTAACGGTAAAACTGTTAAGTTTTTTAAAACTTAAATTGGATGACCTTGAACTCATCTTTTTATATCAATTTGGCTTCTAAAAAGCATACTAGTATAATTGAATAAATTACCATTATCGTTCAGTCGTATAATGGATGATGAATAAAGCAGCCCAATGGACGAAAGAAATAAACGGTATCAGATAACTGACACATACTTTCTCCCAACAATATAAAAAAATGTGTTTTAAACATTAATGTCTAGATGACTCTGTCAGATAGCTACCAGCTGAGCTGCGCGAGCTTGACCCTACGCACATCTGTGACTTTTAACAACGTACTGCGTTTACCGCTAAACGAAAAATTGTATTTTCTCCTCAACCACATGACGTAGAGCAATAATTTAAAATACTGGATTATTTAGTTTTCGAGCTTGATTTAATGGTGATAAGTAAAATTTATTTCGAGACAACAGCTATTTGAAAATTATAACTTTTGAATGCGCATTTTCTCGGAGATGCGGGTGGTGTCATTTTATCCACCATTTTAACCTTAATAAACTACAAAATTTTAATCAAAATCGTTAGAGCCGTTTTGGAGAAATTTAGATTTTTGACGATTTTTTAGGGTTTTTGGGGGTAAAATACCCTTAAAAATCAAAAATTTAAAAAAATGAAAAAAACGCCTGGAATTATCGTGTATTTGGACCTATATACCAAATTTCATTAAAATCGGACCATTATTGCATTCTCTAGCTCTGTTTACATCCTGACACACACACACACACACACACACACACAGACATCACTTCGTAAACCACTTTTTTGGACTCAGGGGTAACCAAAATGGATAAATCCACCAACAACTCAAATTCGAAAATTTTGACGAAAACAATACTTTCTCCATATACTATGATATAAGGGGAGAAAGTAAAAAAATAGTTGAAGAACTTCACAAACCAGTTCGACGAAATTTTCCTAGAAGATCAACGGTCGTGAAGGGAATTAATGACTTATATCAAGCTGACCTTGTAGAAATGAAACCACACAGTAGAATAAACAAAGGTTTTAAGTACATTTTAACAGTTATTGACTGTTATACAAAAGTTGCCAGTGCAATTCCCCTTAAAAACAAATACCCCCCCTCGCAGCAGACCTGCGTACTCAGCGAATTTCCAAAGGATCTTGAGATTTTGTATTTTCCCCATAAACACCATAGGAATGAGTATGTAGGTTTGCTGCCATGGGATTTTGTTAGAAAATGTTAGTTTTGTTAGAAAATGTAATAGTTAGGTAAGGTAAATATCAATGTATCAATATTCGACACTTTTAAATTTTCCCCATAAACACCATGGGGGTGAGTATGAAGGATTGCCGCCATATGGGTGTTGTAAGCAAATATCAGTTAAACAATACCTAGTGAATGTACATACCAAATTTTATCAAGTTATCCCAATAAATAAGTGTGATACAGGGTTTTGTTAATTCCCCATAAGAATAACATGAAAAACCTACTTTTGGATTTTCTCCGTAACCTGTTAAGCCATGTTAAAAATTCAAAATACTAAATTGTTTTTTTTTTAAGCTCTTTTAAATGTTTTCAGTTATAATTGTTGAATTTTATAAACTAAGGTCCAAAAATGTCAAAAACCCATTTTTTACCCCTTTGAAACCCCATAAAACCCCGTTCCCATAATCCGATCATGCTGGTTTGCGAACTCATGAAAATAGACCTGGTCTTACACCTTCATACCAAATTTCATCAAAATCGGAGGTCCCCTTCAAAAGTTATCAGTACCACGGACACATATATAGATATATCTATATATATATATATATATATATGTGGAAAACGTATAAAGCATCTACAAACAGACGACGGCAAAGAATTTTTTAACAAAGATTTTTCTGATCTGATGAAGAAAAATAAAATAATCACTATTCTACTTTTAGTGAAAAGAAAGCCTCCATTGTAGAACGTTTCAATCGCACATTGAAAATATTGATGTACAAGAAATTTTCAGAAAGAGGAAGTTATGTGTGGTTTGATATTCTTCCAACTCTAATCAAAGATTACAACAATACAATCAATCACATTACTACAACAATCTATCTATTCTATATATATATATATATATAATACGTGATGCCCTTTTTTTGTTAATACAACTCCTCCCTTATTTCTGGACCAATTTTAAATTTTAAGGTGTCAAAAGAATGGTCTCAGATCGTAGTTTTGCAATAAGGTTTTAGATTTTTGATATTTTAATTCTGAAGCTCACGGGAAGCCCTCAAAGTTCATTTTTTGTCCATAAAGATTAACATAGGGAACAATTTATATTGAATTGCTAAATAAAACAGCTGTTGATAGTTAAACAAACACATATGATAAAAGCTGAATAGAAGCAAATTGAACTGGTACCGAAATATCAACACAATTTCATACTTTAATATGAAGAGTGTCTAATCTGAGGTTTTAACCTTTCTCAAAATGTAGCGGGTAGACTTTGTTTGAACGTTTTATTTACGTGTAGGCCTATATGAGCACAAAAATAAGATTGGTAACTTAACCCTAAAAAATTTAATTTTTTTGCATGAACCAATTTTGGAAATTGAAATTTTTTATCTGGTTGGGTTTTCCGATCAGTATTGAAACAATAACGGAAGGTAACAAATATTAAAATAGAACTAAATTTGTGTGCATGGGTTTTCAAACTGCTGTGAACTATATAATTTACAGGAAAATTAAGGAAAAGGGATGGTTGGTTGTAGGCGTAATAATCTGTTTGTTTACTACAAAAAAATTTAATGCAGAATGCTACACTTATTAAAACACCTGTTTAAAAGAGGCATTTTAAAGTTTTGTACCTCCACTATATAAAAAAAGCTTATTACAAAAATGGTTTTTTATAAAGAGAAATTTTAACCAAAATTTTAATGCACATAAAACTAAAATGGACCACAAAAATAAAGATGTAGATTCTCTTAATTTTTATGATTTATTAATTTAAATTTTGTAATGCCATAGACAGTTAAGTTCAAGAGGATTTAGTTCTTTATAAATAGTAATGTGGACTCATTCACTATTTTGACGACTAGGTACCTCATACAGTACTACAAAACGGCCGTAGTGAGTGCTGCATAACTCATAGGACCGGTGAGTTGTAATGAAATGTTGATTTTTATTCTGTTGTCATTTACGTTTTATGTTTGATGAACTATGTAGATCCAACATCTGTGAATTTATTCTAAATTTTATAGGAGTGTTTAGACAGAGGCCCTAAGACAAATCGGCAAAAGAACAACTACGTAATCTTAGCTAATTTAGATCTAAAAGAACAACCACCAAATCTCAACACTATCACATTGCTAAGTTGGAAAATTAGTAATGAAGATCGATTGATGAAACATCAATAATGTTTAATCTGATTTTCACTATAATTTGATTTGTATTCGAAGTAACTCTGATCACCATCATTTAATTAATGATGCTTTCTAAAAACTGGTCGATGTTAGATAGTAACAACTGGGGTTTGGACCGTTCCCTGTAAAAACGTTAAAAAATGCCACTGGCGTATATAGACACTAGAAAAATTAACATGGAGTTAGGTTTGATCACCATATATAGTCTAATAAATGCAGCGCATTGCGCTGCACGGGCCCTCTAGTCTGATACTATTGTACATCGTACGATAGGTATGAAACCAAATCAGGTGAACAAAGCAAATGAACCTTTAGTTTTGAAACCCATAAAGAAAAATAGTACGCCACGGATAGATAAAATGCCTCCTCCCAAATTTTACATTGGAGACCATGTGAGAATAAGTAAATATAAACAGATATTCACCAAAGGATACCTACCCAATTGGACAAATGAAGTTTTTACAGTTCATATAGTGCAACCTACCTTTCCAGAAACATATATTTTAAAGGATAGTGAAGGAGAAATATTGCAGGGAGGATTTTATGGCCATGAATTGTTAAAATCTAAGACTGGTAGTGTTTATTTGGTTGAAAAGATTTTAAGGAAAAGAGGTAATAAGCTTTTAGTGAGATGGTTGGGGTTTGATAAGACCGAAGATACTTGGATACATCAAAAGGACTTACTTTGAAATGGAAAAACCAGTAAGGTCGCAGCATTCGGATAGACTGCTCAAGTATTACAAACATCATGGAAGTAATCAATCCAAAGGATAGACTTGACGTCAATGACATTGTTTGACACCGGATATGTTTGATAAGGAAGTAAGTAAGCATGACACTTTATTGCCCAATACAATGAGATGTATTATTAGTGGACCTTCAAAATGTGGGAAAACCAACGTTGTTTTCAATAACAAAGCCAAACGGATTAAGTTTTAACAATTTATATATTTTTTCCAAGTCTCTCAATCAACCAAAATATCTGTTATTGGAAAAGATTATTAATGATGTGTCCGATGTCTCATTGTATAAATTTGGCGCAAGTAGTGAGACCATAGAGCCCAACAATGCCGAGCCGTATTATTTTTGACGATGTTTCTTCTGAAAATCATGACCGAATAAGAACATACTTTTCTATGGGAAGGCATAATCATATCGACTATATTTACATTGGTCAGACATACAGTAAAATCCCAAAACAGTTAATTAGGGACAATGTTAACTTCTTGATAGTTTTCAAACAGGATGAAAAAATCTCAAACATATACACAACGACCACGTTGGTGCTGATATGACATTTGAAAAGTTTCGAGAATTGTGTAGGAAAGTATGGAAAGAAAAGTTTGGATTTTTAGTTGTGGATAAAGAAAGGGCTATGAATAACGGTCGTTATAGATTAGGTTTCGATAAATTTGTGTATAATCTTCAGTATTTATTGTGACGTTGTAGAGAACACTCGAAAGTAATAATGCCAAATCAGGAGGAGTTGCTTAGTGAAATAAAAGTTCTCAGTGACTCTATACGGAAGAAACACCTGTTACTAAAAGAAAAATTAGTGGTTAGAAATAAATATTTAGAGGAAACATTCAAACACATTGTAGATCCTCTGAATAATTATTTTATTCAGAGAAAAAATTAACAAATCAAAATTTACGGATCAAGCAGAAGTAGAAAAAGAAAAACCAGTAATTAAAGCAAACTCATCTTCAGAAACCGACAGCTCAGAGATTGATTCGGAATTATTTAGTAGGTCAACACATTAATTGGAAAAAGAGGATGAAGATGAAGAAAACAGTAAAACAGATGTAGAAACTCAAGATGTAGGCAGTTTACAAGAAACAGATTCCCCTACAAATATCAGCATTTTAAGTAAAGAAATTGGGAACAAAGGACCTCTTTCACGGAAATATATTTTTTAAATGCTACATGGGGCAAGGAAACCGAAGAGATACCATGTATACGGAGCTCGCATGGATAGAGATGGTCTTCGAATGGGAGATAGTGTGATAGAGGTGGATGACAAAGATAATATTAAAGTAAAAGATCAAACTTTTAAAGGTACCGCTGGACTGTTTGAGTTGATCTTTAAGTCGTCTCTCAATAAATATTTTAAGAAAGATTTAGATAATTTTAAAAATATACGTTTGTTAACTATATCCCATAGAAAAGGTTATTCTCCTAATGCACCTATTCAGAGAAATAAATCAGATATGTACAGGGATGTAATTGCAAAGCTATTTTCTAACATTAGAGGAAAATTTTTTAAAGCTAAAGGTAAAGGAATGTCTATGAAATCTGCCTATGATACAAACATCACATATTATAATAATGTGAATAAGCTCGTTGACAGAATGCGGTTATTATATGAATTTATTCAGGCTGGACATGACGGGCTGGATAACGAAATGATTGCCTTAACTGAAGAATTAAAAAGTAGAGGATACATAGCTTAAGGGTTCAGTCTAAATATGAGTGTTGACAAGTTCGGTCGTCATGAAAGCTCTTTGGCCCGAGAGGCTTGAAGGGGTCCACCTGGTGAAGGTTTTCAATTGACTAGAGATCGAAACTATGATCTAAGAGGGAAACGTTTGTGCAACATTGCAAATTTTATTTCTAAGGATGAAGCAGTAAATCTTGGGATTATTCATACATTAACGTTGAATTGCAAGAATGATGAAGAAATGTTTGATGCCAAATATAATAAAAAATTATAAATGTAGCGAATGCGGAAAATGCTACTGATGTTGTAAATAGAATATTTGTTTTGGAAGAGATATACAAACTAAAGAAATATACAGGGTGTTTCCAAACAACCTGGAAATATTTTGTGTGTATATTCCTTAGGTCAAGACAATTACAAAACATCATACAAACATGGGTCTAAAATTCTTTGTTAAGCCGCTAGCCGCCATTTTGTATTTTACACATAATAATTTTTATTTACGTAACGGATAGCTGTATCAAATTCATATTTGGCACGAACCTTTATCCTAACCATGTTCATTTTCAGGAAAAAAATAAATTTTTTCCGCTTTATATTTTCAAAATGGCGGCCATTTAAAAATTTCAAACTCAAATATCTCAGAAACGGCAACTTTTATAAAAATTTTACAAGAGACAAAAAAGTTGACAAATTTAATTATCTAACCAATAATACCAAGTTTAAAAGGATTTGACAACAAATAACGGAGTTATTGCGATTTTTCTTCATAAAAACATTGATTTTGCTGTTGAAATGGCCTTATTTGCATTAAATTCAATGCAAAATCAATGTTTTTATGAAGAAAAATCGCAATAACTCCGTTATTTGTTGTCAGATCCTTTTAATCTTGGTACTATTGGTTAGATAATTAAATTTGTCAACTTTTTTGTCTCTTGTAAAATTTTTATAAAAGTTGCTGTTTCTGAGATATTTGAGTTTGAAAATTTAAAATGGCCGCCATTTTGAAAATACAAAGCGGAAAAAATTTATTTTTTTCCTGGAAACGAACATGGTTAGGATAAAAGTTCGTGCCAAATATGAAGTTGATACAGCTATCCGTTACGTAAATAAAAATTATTATGTGTAAAATACAAAATGGCGGCTAGCGGCTTAATAAAGAATTTTAGACCCATGTTTGTATGATGTTTTGTGATTGTCTTGACCTAAGGAATATACACACAAAATATTTCCAGGTTGTTTGGAAACACCCTGTATTTATGAAAAAATAGATAAATTACAGTCTGGGAGGAATCCTTTCACCTTTTCACGCGGAGGCAGCATTGAAACCCCTACAAACAGTGTAAATTCAATATATAATACGAAGAGCGTTCTAGAAAAACCATTACCATTGCTGAACACTAAGGAAGTAACACGTTAAAACTATCATGCATAGGAGGAAGCCATTTTGTAGTGATCCGTCACTCATGAAAAGAGGAGGTGGACTCACTAGTTCAGCAGTAAGTCTTTTAAGAAAGCGTTTGCGACTTTGCCTTCAGGTGCACTAATAAATACAGCTATCGACGCACTTCCAATAGAGCTACATTTACATGGAGGTTATCAATACTGTGGTCCGGGTCCGAAATTACGGAAGCGTTTAGACCGTGGAGATCCTGGAATAAACAAATTGGACGAAGAATGCAAAGCGCATGACATTGCATATTAAAATTACTCAGATTGGGAAAGAAGATCAATCGCTGATAGAGCTCTTGCTGAAAAAGCTTGGCAGAGAGTAAAATCAAGTGACGCAAGGGTTTAAGAACGAGCAGCTGCATTAGCAGTGACAGCAGCTATGAAAGCCAAAACAGCAGTTGGAGGAGGGTCAAGGAGGAGGAGGGAAAGAAAGACAACACGAAGGAAAAATACATCCGGTAGAGGCACAAGGAAGAGAAGTAGCACTAATAAGAAAATTAATCGTAAAAGGAAAAGGTGTTCAACATGTCCTAAAAAAAGTCAAACGGAAAAGGATTATACCTAAGACCATACCGTTCATATTAAATAACAACAAATTAATTTTGCCAAATAAAGCCTTGAACAACGAGGAGCTTGAACACTATGCATCATGTTTGAAAATACCTTTTTTCAGAGGTGTATTTATGCGGAACGGAGTTGCCAAGAAAAATCTGGAAAAATGAAGCCGCAATCGTAAACCTTGATGATATTCATGGTGCTGGTACCCATTGGGTTTGTTACAAGAAATTATACGATTCTGTGTTTTATTTTGACAGTTTCGGAAACCTTCCACCTCCAAAAGAATTGCACGAATATTTCGGTTCAGTGACTAAAGTGTATTTTAATTACGATAGAAGACAAAAAGAAGAAACATCAGTATGCGGACATTTATGTTTGGACTTTCTAGCCTTAGAAAGTATAAGATGTCTTCCTGTACTGTAACAATTACAGGCACATCGTCAACTTTGTTCACGATTTCCACCATTACACCTAAGAGAAGATAAACAGTGGGAGATTGCACTTTTGGATTTTACAACTTATAACTCAATTCCAAACATAATAGAAGGTGTCAACAACAAATTACACTATACAAAAAATAAAACGCCTGAGGATCGTACTCAGCTATCTGAGTTTGTTGCGATTGTAACTGGTGCTTATGAAATAGCTGACATAAACAGAGAGCTCCAAAATAAGTTGGGAAAGGATGCAATTGAACTAAGGGCTAATAACAACAATTTAAAGTGTGAAATAAAATGTAAATTTTATATGGATCTAACTCAACCGGCATCAATTGGCCGTTTACTTGGTTTTCCATCCCAAGACACAATCCTTGATCCAATAAATACTATTAGCTAATACTATTAATATTGCATGTAATATTGTTCAAGGGGCCTACAAAGATGGTTCAAACCAACATATTTTACATTCATTCTATCCAATCGTTCCGCCGGGATTTAAGATAGTTGAAAAGCCTCATAATCTGATATATCTTCCATTAAACACCACTCACATTTCAGACATCGTATTAAACAATACTAATAATAAATAATAATAAATAAATAATAAAAATGCCTTTATTTTGAAGCGTCTTTCAATTTACAAAATTGGTTTTCAAAGCAACTTAAGTCAACAATTTACGTTCAGAGATTAATTAAAAAAAAAAAAAAAAAAAAATAACAAAGGCAAAAGTAAAACTAAAAATATGTACAACTTACAATTAGAATCGGTGAATTACTACAGTATTTACATTAGTGAGTTACTATTTACATCAGTGGATTCGTCAACCTTTCTTTCAGTTTGACCCTGAAAGCTGGGACCCCAAGCTGTTTAAGATCCAAGGGGAGTTCATTATACAACTTTGGGCCAAAATATAAGAAACCCCTCCTACCGACCTCCAAACGCACTTTCGGGAAGTGGACTAGATCAAGACGGTGACACTGTGGATTTTAGAGGAGAAGTTATTACCTTGCGCTTACACATTAGACAGGCACCATAAAAGAACAATGGGACTTGAATTTGGATATAGCAGCAAACAACCTTTGAACAGTTTCAGTATATCTCCTAACGCGGAGAGGTTAATTAAAGAGATAACACTAAACTCTTAGAAGGACTCGGTTTTAATGTTAATGAAAATGGACATACTGGATAAAAAACATGGACCGGTTTTCGACGAAACACTATGGGAGAAAGAGTTTCACACACACAACCCCTACGCTTCATCGAAATTATGAAATAATGATGAGATACGAATCCCAATACAACATCAAGATGTTTATACCTTACCATCTGAAAGTTATATTTATATTGAAGGAAAGGTTTTGGCAAAAAATGGATCTTCGCCATCTAAAGTGCCATTTATTAACAATGCAATGGCCTTTTTGTTTGAAGAAATTCGGTATGAAATATCAGGCATTGTAGTGGATTCGACTTAAAAGGTCGGTGTGAGCAGTACGCTTAAAGGTTTGGTATCCTTATCACCCAATGAAATAAATGTATTAAAAACAGCCGGGTGGATATTACCTACTGCAACCAAACTAAAACCTAATGCAAGTGGTTATTTTGACTTCTGCATTCCGTTGCGACTTTTACTAGGATTCGCTGAGGACTACAGAAGAATAATCATTAATGTCAAACAAGAATTGGTCTTACTGAGATCGTCTCATGATACAGATGATATAGAAGCCGATAGTGACACAACACCTGACAAACTTGAATGGAAATTGAATTTGGATAAAATAGTTTGGAGGGTACCTCATGTACGGTTGGACGATGAAAGGCGAGTAGGCCTATTGCGGATGTTGGATTCTGATAGGGATATTGTGGTTCCATTTAGAAGCTGGGAAATGCATGAATGGCCAGTTTTACCAACAACTCAGCGTCAAACGTGGGCTGTGAAAACATCTAGTAACCTAGAAAAACCAAGATATGTTATTTTCGCTCTACAAACAAATTAAAGATGTAACATTACGGCTAACGCAAGCAAATTTGACCACTGTCAACTTACAAACATTAAACTGTTTATATATTCACAGTTCTTTCCATATGACAGCCTCAATGTTATGTTTTCTAAGAACAGATTTGGCATTCTATATGATATGTATGCAAGATTTCAGTCATCTTACTATGGAAGGACAAACTCACCTCTCCTCCAACCTGATTCATTCAAGAATATTGCACCTATAGCAGTCATAGATTGTTCGAAACACAACGAATCAATAGTCGTCAACAGTAGACATTCGCATCGAGTTTGAGTTGGAAGAAAATATCCCTGACCAAACTACAGCTTATTGTTTGATACTACATGATACAATCGTAACCTACACACCACCAACAGGCGTGGTTAGAAGAATAATTTATTTTTTTTACGACAGCATGCAGCTCTTACATATATTTACCCCCACCACAGATTATAAAAGAGAGATTGCTCGGTGAGAAAACATCAGTATTCATCCTGATACCAGCAAGTCAACATTGATGGTTAACATGGACAGTGTACTATCTACTATTCCTGACGATGAATCAACGACAGGATATAAAGCGCTCGAGGCCACGCCACCAGCTATGACATCTGCGTCTGAAATATCGGCACATGATTTACCAGAATCCTCAAAAACTAGCGAGAACTCTACTAAAACAAATGAAGATGTTTCTTTTAAAACTGACAAAAACTCACTAGAATCTCCATCTTCATCAACAATAGTTCAAGACTTACCTGCAAATAAAAACTATATTGAGGAACCTTCTAATCCAACAGAACATATTCCATTACCGGTTGACAAAGTACCAATTAGTAACACAAAGCCAGCGCAAAACGAAGAACAACCACGTCCATTGAATCAAAACATGGATAAGTCCATCACCGTTAGGGTTTTCAAATAGTTAAACTTTAGTCCTTCCTCGTTGCTACTCACGTTGGACATGTGGGATACATTTACTAAAAAAGTATCCATCATTGAAGCCTATTTATGCAACCAATTGACAGGAAGAAAAACTGAAGTTGGATTCGAAGATTCTAATTTGGAAATCGATAATATAAGACTTTTTATATTAATCCTATACTCTTATACGAGCAATGTTTGCTTGTTTGCTTGCTTGCTTGCTTGCACAATTATCTCAAAAACGGCTCCGACGATTTCCTTCAAATTTTGGAATATGGGGGTTTTGGCCACCAGAAATCGATTGGAGCTGGTCCCATAGCTGGGAAAAATCCGGTTTTCGCGCTAGAGCCCTTCAAAGATCCCATGTTATCCTTATGGAAATTTTTTAACTGAACAAAAATCAGCTGATAACTGTAGATAAAATAAACCAATGTGTTACATCTTTAACCTGTGGTTTTAGGAAAATCATACCAATGTGCAGCAAACCTTCCGCCTGGCGAGTGAGCGGAGCGAACGAGCTTTGTGTGAGAAACGAAAGTAATAATTTTACCGAGCTTAAGCTCGGTCCCCCTGGTACTAATATAATAAATTGAGGTACCCAATTTGTTAGATTAAGAGATCTTTCAAAACACAACAAGAAGATCCTTATGACTTTGGAAGAATTTCAAGTTCTGTCAGACCTAATACCTGTAATAATCAGGTACATCCAGCAGCTTAATACATATTCCCCTCTCATATTTGACTATCTGAACACTTCGGTGAACACAAATCTAGCTGTGCCACTGCTATATGTATATGGACCGATAGACCAGACATAATGTATCAAGACCGTGCTGGATGGAATAATGTATCATTATTGTCAACAGTAAGACGAAGTTTTTACTGCTGGTGAAGAAAAATCTAATTGGATCAGAATGTAAACTACGTCAGATATAACAAACGTTAGTTTGAGTAAAACTTATGCAACGGACTTAGGTCTTTGTATCGGAGTGAAAAATCCTCAACACAAAATGTCAAACTGTGCATTGTTGTAAGCATACAGGGTTGGTCGCCTTATGGGGGAAATCCTCATATACCGGTGTAGATCTCTTCCTACCATCATTTGAACACACGATCTCATCCAGTAAACATCCAAACATCTCCACTATGGCTTCAAGCTCTACACTGCAAGCTCTTGCGGACAGATTCAACCAACATTACAAATCTGACCTTCTAACAACAAAGAAATTCAGTGAACTTCAAGAGAAAAAACATTATGTGGGACATTCAATGAAACAAATGGACACATCAGTTGGTGAAGCAGTTGTCGCTTTTCTTGGAGATTCGCCCTACAAAGAAGTAGACAAACCAAAGTTTCAAGTATACCTTCCGGGACGATTTGTCAACATGCTCAAGAACGAAGACCTGGACTCTATCAAACGAGGAATATTTTATATAGTTTTCCATGGACTGTTTGGGAACAACTCTACAGTAATTACTCTTCTTTTGAACACACTTTTGTAGTGACCTTGACATAGTGTCTTTAAGATAATATAGCCCCCCTCCCAATAAAATTTATTCATCATAATTAATCAGCCCCCCGCGACCTTACAAAAATATACATCTCTTCTGTACGGTACGTAGGTAGGGGACGTTATAGATTACTGACTACAAGCTTCACTCATATACTCCGCTATCCCACGACCACACCAACATGGAGTTTCAACTAGTTCTGTTGGAAGTGGATTTGGAAATGTTTCATGAAACACTGTTTTGTCTAATGAGTGGTGATCTACCTCTCCGTTTAAACATTACAGTTGAGTTTAACAATGTAATGGTTGAAGAACAAAATGCGTAGCAACACCAGGATCTCCGGTAGCACAATCTTCACCCTATGTTTCGAGTAGTCAGCTAGCTGTGAAGACAGAGCAAGAGTTCACCGAAATCCAGGTATGACGTATGTCCGTCACTAAACTGGAGAACCATTAAACAGGGAACCATTAAGAATCATGAAATTAAATAATTTCTAACTACTAAAGAGTCTAATAATTAAAAATGCTTTTTTTAATGTCTTTTGAGTGGCCTTGAACATGTTTGAACTTATTTTATTTTTTAACTCTCTTGACACCCTATTCTGTGCAGTACGTAGGTAGAATACGTTAAATGTTCATGGTATTTTACTAGCTAAATCCACTGTTTCCACTCTGCCTCTAGCGTGAACAACATACTTTACAGAAACATGAAGTTCAAACGTGACGTGTCGAACACTCTAGATGCAGTAATATGTCATCAACAACTTTATCATCTGTTAAGTACTGATGATCCGAAAGATTTATATATAACACTCGATTTTGTCAATGAAACTTTTAGTCAGTCCGATTCTACCCATCCTTCACAAGAAATCCAATTGGTTCTGTCAAACATGGTTGATTTGGAAAGTTTCAATGAAACACTGTTTCATCTCATGAGTGGTGATCCTCCGCTGCATTTTAAGATAACAATTGAGAGTGAGTATGGAGTTTGTAACGAGTCCAGTTCATAACAACCTTTTGTCTCATACTTATAAGTTATGATTTAATTTTTTTTAAAACTTCGTTTAAGTGACCTTGAACATGTTTGGACATGTTTCAAGTCGTGACAAATTGAGCTACCCGGGACCAAGGCAAAACAGTGGTTTTCAATCAGGGTAATGTAGCATTGGCGTCCCACTAAAAATGAGTGGCATCACACCACACACCACCACGTCACTCCCGTGGCGTCTAAACACCTCTTCACCGTATGATGTTACACATACGTCATCACATGTCATAAATACGTAACCAATGATTAAAAACTGCTCAATCTGCGTTTGTCCCAGGTGCCCCAAAAGGGCTCTACTGATGTCCCTCCCAATTCCCCAAAGGTGTTTGTGGGGCGGGGAACTTCGAGCCAAGAGGTGTCGTTGATAATGTGAATTATCATCTATGATAGTAGTCTTACTATAAAAAAATGAGCAATTTCACACTCCGTCTAGTCATAACACAATTTTTTTTAGTACATTTTCCTTTATTTAATAGATAAACACAATGTTTTTATGGAAAAAAAACTTACATTCATAGTAATTTAATGGATCACACACTACACTCCAATGAGAATAGAGTTCAACTCTGTTGGTGAACTCTATTAAAAACTTAGGAATGCTTACATGAGGATCGTGAGTGTCCTCACAATAGTTCCTTACACATTTATTTGGTGGGGTGACATTTTTATATTTTTACATTACTGTTGATGCTTGAGCTATCAAAAATCACTGCCTTCCTTAAACCAACTACTCCTATTCACAGGTGTATTACGAACAATACTAAAGACAAGTCATTAACAGATGGGGCCACTACCAATTTCAGAAATCCAGCATGATGGAATGGACTCCAGTAGTGATCGCTTAATCACAGCATGTCTCAAAACAATAGTTAGGTATGTGACCATTGTTCAATGTTATGCTCCCACGCTTACAGCCGATCGAGAGAAAAAAACCTCTTCTCTACCAGCTTGAAGCAACAGATTGAAAGTAACAATGGAGGCAGCGAGAGAGAGTGATGGGTAGGCATGGAGTAGGCCTTACAAATGAAAATGGAGAACAATTAATAGAAACATGTGTAAATTTTGAGTAAATAATAGTGATGTAAAATACCCGGGTATTTAAAACTCAGGGTAAATACCCAAAAGTAATAAATACCCAGTATTTTGGGTATTTACGAAATCTAGAAAGATAAATTTATATTTACCCATGAATATATTATCATTATAATTGTATTGGATTGTCAATAACACTTTTACAATTTGTTCAATAATTTTGTAATTTTAGAAATAAAAATCCTATTAAAAATTTATAAATAAACAGAATTTTTTTTGTCTAAAATCATGTAAGACTTAGTCAGTCAGTCAGTTTGGTCAGTTACTTTCACTTTTAAAGGTAAATTTTACCAAGGGATTGCTAATCTTTTTATTGCTGTTCAGTAAAATTCTACGATAGGCTATGACTATTTAAATACATTTATATTACAATTAATCAAATATAAATTTTATATTTATTTAAATTTGTATATAACCAGGAATCTTTTGGTAATATTGAAAATCATATAGGCAAAATGAGATCGGTAGAATAACTTACTGTTGAATTACTATCATTATGTACAATATTTTTAAGAACTCTAAGAAAATATTTATATTTTTATTGAATACGAATACTTTTATAGTTAGAATTTTCGATTACAAACTGTAATTAAGTACAAAATTTAAAAAAAGGACTTTTACAAGTTGCAAGCACTTTGTGGGAAAAAATCAGAGTGGAAACTAGGTACACAAGAGAAATTATACAAAAGTTTTATGTATTGTTTTTATTTATTTATTTGTAAATTATACTAAATCATGAAACAAATGACAAACAAAACTAAAACTAATTGAAAACAATTTGTAAACAAACTTGAAATTGTTGAAAAGATAAAAATTCAATGTGCAAATGTACATCTAAAAAAAAATCAAAAAAATATATTCCTAGGCCGTTTAAAGTGAGAGGCCAATCATATAGGAAAAATTATGGTATTGTAGCTAAGTCCAACATAGATAAAAAAACTTGACAAAACTGAAATTAGTCCTTTACTCTATACATTGCAACTTTTATCTTTAATCAGATTCGCTGATGTTTTCCAAATTTAAGACTTCCTCATCAGATGTGACAAGCTTTCGGATGAGAGCTTGTCAAGGGGCCAAGAATATGCCAGCTTAAATATGAAAGTATTCATTATTGCCTCTTAATTCCAATTAATAATAAATTTTAATGTACGTATTTTGAAAAAATTTTCTGCCTATTGGTCAGGTTTTAATTTGAATTTGTAATACAGTTAATAAAAGTAACAAAGTAAGTTTTATTTTTATACTAAACAAAAGATATTGAACAGAAATCTTAAAAAACTTTTGTTGAATCTTGCCATCATCCTTACATTACTAACTTAAATTTACAATCCGATTTGCCAATAACCTTACGGTGACTTACGGTACTTGGTTTATTTCCTTAGGGTAGTTATCACAGTCATGGGCGGAGTTTACCTCTGATTGCTGGGGGGGCCACCGGGGGTCAGTGATAAAGGACATTTAATACCATAATATCCTCTATATTCAGGTTGACACATAACCATCTTAACTAGGCTGTGGCGTTCGAAGTTCGAAGTAGGCTAAAGACTTATGGTGGATAGCACAGTCTGAACAAGTATTTTAAGAATACAAATAGTCATGACACTCATCGGTCAGGTTTTATGGAACCCATAGGAATGGGGAACTGCACTAGCGCTCCCTTTGTCTATAGAATACCAATAAGTGATTACCTGTTTGAACTATTTTAATGACTTGTTATCTAAAGGATTGTCAAAGTATTGCACGACATTTTGATTTAAAAAAAATCATATAAAGTACATGTCTTTAAAGTACGTCACCAAACTTCACAATATGGTTAATTGGGTCAAAATAACCAAAAAATTTCATATGAGTTCATCATGAGTACGGAGTACGGTGTATCGTGATGCTGATGTTAAACTCTGTTGATAGTAGCCTACGGATGCATAAAAAGTCCAGTGACATAGGGATGTAAAGAAAATTTACATTAACTGTAAAATAAAGCTATTTTTAAGATACATTATCTAAAGCGTCGTCGTAGCGGGGCACGGCGCCTACCCACCTGAGTTTGACGGTCAGTTGTGCCAACTGTAGGGCCTAAGATTATATTTTCCCTTAGCGATCTATGAAATATCCTTACTTAGTAGTTCGCGCAAACAGTGTTTAATTTATGATAACCTATTATTGTTTAATTTATTTTTCAGAATCGTACATGAACAAAGGTAAAAAATGTAAATATAGAAAATAGTGTTATTTTTAGAGTAAGCTAAAATGAGATAAAACTTTGAACGTTAGCTGAATGGATAATTATTTAGCTTGTAAACTTTGTTTTTTACATAAAATTCTTGAAATTTTTGGGGGGGCCCGGCCCCCCCAGGCCCCCCCGAAACTCCGCCCATGATCACAGGCCAAATTTTCCTTTCTCTGAATAATATTTACTAGTAAACGTGTTGCTCGAAATCTAGCAATTTATTTTAATACAATGCAAATGTTACTTTTTTTCTAAATCATTGACGTCTGACCAATCCAATATTGTGAATACCTGCAATCACGAAAACTACACGTATTTACAGCTGATTATTAACAGATGTTTAAAATGCTTTATTGAATCCCAATGTTATTTAAATGGGAAATTTTGAGATTTCAATGGTGAATAACGCCTTTATTTTCCGTCAGATTCTCATCAGTTTTTGGCGGAAACAACTACAGACCAAGCCCTATCCAACGACACCAAAAACTTGAAAATCGGTTGAAAATTGAAGGAGGAGTTCCCAAGACAAAAAACCCTTAGCGTATTAAATAAGTATAGATTACTTCAGTTAAACTCTTTTTATAATGTTCAATAAGATTAAATTCATAAGAAAAAAGAAAATTATAAATACCCGGGACCTGGGTATTTGTGTCGATCAAGCACTAAACTAAAATGCTAGTGGGACCATATACAAAATTTTTGAACACATTTTGCCATCATTTTGACTCCTTTACAGTATAATAATTGGAAAAAGACAACTCAATCTTCTCTAAATTTAATAAGAATAATAAATACCCAATTTTTGGGTATTTATTCGGGCCTCAGGTAGCCCACGTACCTATATATCCAATTTATATTCACCTACCCACTAGGTATTTATCCGGCCCACATCACTTACCCGTAGAACATGTCACAAGGTGACCTGGGTTTGTCCAGATCAACAGGCAGAGAATCAAGTTAACCATTTCGATATTAGTCAAAGATGGAGGAGATTTCTCTTGGATTTAAGAAACAAACGTATAGCCAATGCTGGAACGGATCATCATTTTATGGTTGCAACGGTACACCTTAATATAGCGACTGACAAGAAGACTACGGAAGGAAGGAAGAAAGGAATAAAAAGTTTGATGTTGGTAAGCTTAGAAAAGAAAGGGAACTCTTCTCTATCAACATAAAAAACAGATTTGAGGCTCTAGCAGACTTGGAAGAATATAGTGTTTAGGATCATTGGCAATCCTTCAAGCAGATAGTGATAAGCTAGTGAGGAAGTAGTTGGATATCAAGATCATGGGCAGAAGGAGTGGATCTCTGATGACATCTGGAGTGAAATAAAGGCTAGGAGATAAAAGACAGCTAAGTTCAACATTTCTAGAACTAGACCCCAAAAACAATTGGCTGCAGCAGAATACTCCGACGCAAATCGTCGAGTGAAAAGAAAGGTGGGAAGTGTAACATAGTGTTTGTAGAAGAACTGGCAACACTAGCTCAAGATGTATCTTACACTGGTGATAGCAAGGGTCTTTATGATATTACAAAAAAGCTTGCAAAAAAAACTTTCACTCTGTAAAGCCAATAAAAGATTGACAAGGGAATCTTCTTGCGGTAAGCCAGCGACAGCTAGAAAGATGGAGAGAGCATTTGCATCAGTTTTGAATAATGTAAGAGAGATGGAGTTAGAACCAGAGAACCATGAAGAACCTGTGATAGGAGGAGAAAGGAAGAGAACATAGATGTTGCCCCACCTATTAAAGAAGAAATCAAAGAAGCGTTGAGGCGAATGAAGAACTGGAAAGCGCCAGGAGTTGACAACATTCTTCCTAATATCCTTAAAGCAAATCCAGACATGTTAAGCTCCTTTTTAGAACCATTATCAAAGAAGATCTGGGAAAATGAAACAATACCAGAAGAATGGAATCAAGGGGTTCTCATAAAACTCCCAAAGAAAGGAGATCTAACAGACTGCAACAATTGAAGGGGAATCACTCTGCTACCAACATGCAGTAAAATTGTGTCAAAAATAGTCCTTAACAGAATTCAGAGACTCATCGAAGAAATCCTTCATTAAGAACAAGCAGGACTCAGAGAATTACGATAGGCAACGGACCACATCAACACCTTGAGAATAATTATAGAGCAGTTTGTGGAGTTTCAAGCATCACTGTATGTAGTTTTCATGGACTTTGAGAAAGCCTTCGATTCTGTAAGTAGGAGAAAAATGTGAGCTGCAATGGAAGCTCTTGGGATTCCGCACAAGATCATAAGGCTCAGAAAAAAAAAATGTACAATAGTTTCACCTGCCAGGTAAAACACGCTGGGAGCCTCTCAGAATCAATCACAGTGGAGTCTAGAGTAAAACAAGGGTCCCTTTTGTCATCTATACTATTAATAATGACACTCGACTGCATGCTTCAAAAAGCAACAAATAGAAACCGAGTCATACGGTGGGGCCTACGAGGCCGCCTAGAAGAACTCAGGCCTTAGGTGTTGGGCTAAGAATAAACAGAAGAAAAATTAAATAAATTTGGATAAATACACAAAACAACCAAGCCCTACAGCTATATAATAAAGACATTGAGAGAGTAGCTGAGTTTTGCTACCTTGGTACCATGGTAGAACTTGATGGAGGAATGGACCTGGACATCCAAAGCAAAATCACGAAAGCCAAGGGAGCATTTGCCCAACTGCGCCCTGAGTGGACATCAAGGCAGAGTTTGCGACAGACAAAATTAAGGCTTTTCGTCCTGTCTGTTTTGCTGTATGGCTGTGAGACATGGAAGATAAACAATGCGGCATTGCAAAGCTTCCAAGCGTACGCAAATAGGTGCCTGAGGTACATTTTAAGAATAAAGTGGCCCAATGTTATAAGAAACGAAGATCTTTGGAAAAAAAACCAGGCAAGAACCCATAAAAAAAAATAATCACCAGAAAAAGGTGGAGATGGATTGGCCATGCATTAAGAAGTCCACACAGCTGTATAGTGACACAGGAACTAGATTTGAATTCACAGGGAAACAGAAAGCGGGGCAGGACAAAAACCACATGGAGACGAACCATTCAAAAAGACCTTGGGAGAAGGCAGATGACGTGGAGGCAGGCCAAAGCACTTGCTGAGGATCGAGATGGTTGGCATGATTAGGCGAGGCCCTAAGTTCCACCTAGGAACTCACGGAATTAAGTCAAGTAAGTCAATTTGTAATCGATTCAAAAAGTTTCAATTAGGTAATCAACAAGGTAATAGATTTATGCCTGAAGATAATATTAACAAGTTTTTATTATTTTATGTACTTCGTATATAACAAATAAATAACAAGTTGGATGCAAGGTGATTTTTTAATGAAATGTGTTAAAAGGATCAATTTGAATTAAAGATAAAAATTGTCAAACTACATATATTTCTAATATAGTATATTTTAAAGTAACTAGTGTACTTGTTGCTCGAAATCGAGCAATTTAATTTGGACTATCACACATCATTGCTAAAAATGCTATGTTGAGTTGTAAATCAATTACACTCGATCAATCCAATATTGTGATTACTCTATCAATAACCAACAAAAACTACACCTATTTACAGCTGTACATAACGAGTTTAAAATTCTCAACCCAATCACAGTGTTATTCTAATGGGAAAATTTCAAATTTTAATCATGAATAGCGCCTTTATTTTAAGTCAGATTATCATAATTTTTTTGTGGAAACAACTACAGACAAATCAATATCCAACGACACCAAAAACTGGAAATCAGTTGAAAATTGTAAGAAGAGTTCCAATTACAAAAAAAAAAAAAAAAAAAAAAAAAAAAAAAACACCCTTAGCGTATTGAATAAATATATATAGATACAGAAAAATTAAATAACTCTAAACGTGTTGTTCAAATATAAGTAAACAAGGATAATGATTGTAATTATTTACTGTAATACACTTTGCATTTAATCCACCAGAAAAATGTATCACAACCGACAACTAAAATAGTTGAATTCAAATTAAATACTGCCAAAAGCTACCAAAAATAACCAACCATTAATTATATTTTACCCATAACATTTTATTTAAGATAAAATCATTTTTTTAACTTTTGGAGCTGAGGAGCAGACACTTTAACTTTTCCAGGAAGATTCCTGGCCATATTTTGATCTTTCACACTTCGCATTAAGTCCCTTTCGTGATTGGTAGCATTGCGGTCTTTCATAAACATATTAAGAGCCGTTTTGGTTGCCTTTCCCCTCTTGCCAGTGCCTGGTGTCAGCTTAACTTTGTACCTGAAAAAAAACGTTTAAAATTCACAACATATACCAGAGTGCACTGTATCAAACAGACAAATTAGGTAACACATGCTGAACAATAGCAACCAAAATGTATTTACAAAAAAAGAATAAATTAAGAAATATAAACAAGATATACATATAGAACTAAAAATAAGAGTAACTGGATCGCTAACACAATGCTGCAAAAAGGAGCTGTTACACCCACCACTGAAGAAGGCTGTTACCACCATAAGGTGTTAATTCAGTAAGTAAAAGAATATAAACAAACAAGAATGCAATGCAAACAAGAATGCAATGGATCCACCAATAACGTTTTCATCTGAAATAAAAGAGCGTAAACTAACATAACACACCAATAATAACGATGCCAGCTGACAAGGCGGCAGTTATTCCTTAAAGCGGTGGGGGAAGGCAGCTCGTTTTTTAGCGCTATTCCGCCATTTCAGTTAGATATCCAGATGTTCTTGTTTATATCTATGGATGTACATTGTTTACGTAACAAATTAGCTGTCGATCTTGAGAAACCTTACATAATTATGGTCCTAATTTCTTTTATACACATGAAACATGATAGTAAAAACACATGGTAATCCGAACAACCTTCCAGTATATTACATCGTCTAACTTTAGATTTTCATGTAAAACAAAGTATACGGGACCCCAAATGTTCACTATTGTTTGATGGTCAAATCCAGGATTTTCAATTCTTGATTCCAAATCCGAATCTCAAAGATCTCAATTCTCGAATATTTTGAAAACCTATGTAAAATGTATCAATTTTTTCAATTAGGCATAACAAGAACCCTAAAAAATCATCATTAGTCATAGTCATAGTCAAATCTCTTTATTTGTCATTCTGTACATGAGGTACAATAACTAAATAAGGATTTAACTTTCATCAATCAGCTCCAAATGTTGTAACTTGATGTTACGCCCGTTTCGGCATTACAATGCCATCCTCAGACACACACAAGTTCAGCTGAAGTAGCCTCGTCATACGTTAAAAAATAAAAATAAAACACATAACACACGAACAAACAAATTGACATTTATCAACGCGCACAGGCCTGTCGCACACATGTTGCGCGGTAGCGGTCGTCATTGCCGCGAGAAGCCGACTGGGGTCTGCGTCGTCGGTCCTGGCGTGGTTGCGCTATCATTTGCACTTTGTACTCCTAGCTGTGATTCTCTGTTCTGGTTTAAAATGTAGTTAAAAATGAAGTGGGATTTATATTGCAGTTTGTCATTTAGAATAAAATTGTTGCTATTTCCCTTGTGTGCTTTGTTAATTTCGTATTCCTCCAGTGTATCCAATCTATTGCTTTTCCTACAGGTGTGCAGAATGTCCAAGCCGGTGTCCAGATTGCTGATATTATGATTTGTGTCAACCAGGTGTTGTGCAAAAGATGATTTTTGTTTATCAGCTCTCGGATTTGGGTGGTGTTCTTTATACCTGGTTTTGAATGGACAACCTGTTTTCCCTATATAAGAGCTCGGGCAACTAGCGCATTTAATTTGGTAAACACCTGACTTCTCAGATTTCTCAGTTCTATTATTCAAGGAATTTAATTTGTTGAGGGATTTATTATTTGTCCTAAAAGCGATTTCAATATCATGTTTCTTTAATTCTTTTTTAAGCCCATATTGAATTGAATGGGAGTACCCTACACACACATGCTTCTTCTTTTGCAGTACATCATTTTTGGCCCTTTTGTTTTTCTTTTTCTTTATTAAATTATCAATCATACTACTACTATAACCATTAGCTGTAGCTATGTGTTTAATTATGTTTAATTCTCTCTGATAATTGATAACTGACATCGGTACATTTAATAACCTATATACCGTACTGTTATAAGCGGCGAACTTCTGTGATGGAGGATGGTAAGATGAGTTATGGATGGTTTGGTCTGAGGTTGTAGGTTTTCTGTATATGCTAAAGTCCAATCTATTATCCAATTTTTCTATTGTTAAGTCCAAAAAATTTATCTTATTTGAGTCTTCTATTTCCATAGTGAACTTCAAATTCGGGGCTATGCTATTGAGGTATTTGTGTAACAAATCAAGCTGTCCGGTGTTACCATTGAACAGGAGAATGGTGTCGTCTACATATCTGTGATATTGCAAATTTTTTGTTATTGTTTATTTCTGTCTGAAAGTATAAATTCATTTTCAATATAATTTAAATAGATGTCAGCCAGTATACATGATAGAGGGGAACCCATAGCTAGGCCTTCAGTATGGGAGTAAAACTTGTTATCAAATTCAAAATAATTTTGTTTTAGAACTTCTTTTAATAGAACTAAAAATTCATTAATCGCTTCCGGTAGCATGTTTGAACTATCATTCAGGTGTATACCAACCAACTCCAAAGTTTTCTCAACTGGTACATTAGTGTATAAGTTCACAATGTCGAATGAAACAAAAAAATCCTGCATTCTTACATTTAAGTTCTTGGTCTTATCAATGAAATCGTAAGTGTTCCTTAAACTGAAATTACTTTGAAACTAGTTTAAAAATAATAATTAATATTAGAACCAGAATAATACTTTATTAAGATATCAACATAACAAATGTAAAAATAAATAATAAATACTAGTAATAACAATTGTTGTTAAGAACATCTGATTCCAATCATCTCCCTCCTCAAAGATTTAAACGCTCCACTGGTTTTATAAGCCTTTTTGGTCTTGGATTTTCATTGTGTTTTACCTCTTTAGCAGGTTTTTTAACTTGAAGTGGTAAGGTAGGTTCTTCAAGCAGTCTGGAATTTTCCTCATTTGATGAATCTGCGAGTAGTAGCTCTGGTGGCAGTGATTGATCATTTTGGTTTGCCTTGGTAAATGACCTTTTTAATTGAGATGTGTTTCTTCTCAAAATTGTTCCATCTCGAGATCTCTTAACCCAATAACTTCTTGGTTCTTTTGTTTGTCCTACAATGCATCCTTTCTCCCAATATTTGTCATTTCTTGTCCTAAACACTACATTATCACCCGGTTTGAAAATAGGCACACTCTTTAGACGTTGGTTATCGTGAAATTTCTTGGTGATACCTTGTTTTATTGTTATTAATTCCTTAATATGTTTTTGTACTTTCGGTTCAAGTAGTTCTTTACTTACAGGAATTTCCGTTCTTATTCTTCTTGAATTTAAAATTTCCGAGGGTGAACAGTGTGGATGAGTAATGGGAGTATTGTTGTATTCCATTAAATATTCTCTGTAGTCACAATTGTCTTCTATACTTTTTCTAAGTAACGTTTTACAAATTCCAATTGCATTTTCCGCCATACCATTACTTTTTGGGTAATGCGGAGTGCTTGTTACAAGTTTAATTCCTTTACTGTTGAAATATCTTTTAATTTCCATCGAATTAAATGGATTGTTATCACTAATTACCACTGATGGGTAACCAAATCTTGTAAATACTTCTTGCATTTGATCAATAATACATTTAGACGATTTATCTCTTAAAGGACGAAGTTCTATCCAGTGTGAAAAATAATCAACTAATATTACAAAGTATTTAATTCCAAACTACAAAAATATCGCAACCAACTTTGTCAAAACGCAGTTCCGGAATTAAATGTGGTAGAAGGGGTTCAGTTTTGTTTCTTTTACTGAATTTCTCACAAGTCCTACAAGTAACTACTATTTCTTCAAGGTCTTTGGACATGCTGGGCCAAAAATACAATTGTCTTGCTTTCTGCATCAATTTTGTTATTCCCGCATGACCTTTATGAAGGGATTGACTAATTGGGAATCTCAGGTCCTTTGGAATGACAATCTTTTCCCCATAAAAAAGTATTCCAGACTCTAAGAATAAGTCATCCCTAATTGCGTAGTAAGGTTTTAAAATATGGGGAATATTCCTCTCGCTTGGCCAGCCATTGTGACAATATTCAATTACTTGCTTCAATTCATGATCAGAAGCGGTTGTCAGTCGCAGTCTTTTCTTCTGGTCTTCTGATAGCGGCAAATATTTCGACACAATATGTACTAATTCCAACATATCTGGATCCTCCTCTGTTTGCAGAAGAGTATTCCTTGATAACATATCAGGAAAATGTAATTGCTTTCCCGGAACATAAGTCACATTTAAATTATAGCGGAGAAGCTTCATCCGTAGTCTTTGAAGGCGAATGGATCCTATTTTATTAATGTGTTTTTGCATAACCGCTGTTAGAGGTTTATGGTCGGTATACACAAGAACATTACTCATTCCATAAATGAACCGATGGAATCTTTTACAGCCAAATACTATTGACAACATTTCTTTTTCTGACTGACTATAATTAAGTTCAGATTCATTCATTTGTCTTGAAACACAGGCAACAAGTTTTAATTGATCATTATGTTTCTGGAATAAACAACAACCTAGTCCGTTTTTACTTGTATCACATTGCAGCACAATCTTCTTACTAGGGTTGAAGGCGGTTAAAGCCGGCGATTGGCAAATAAACTTTTTCAGTTTCTCAAATGCAGTTTGGTGTCTCTCAGTCCAAATCCACACACTATCTTTTTTTAGAAGCTGACAAAGAGGAGCCATAAGTTCAGCCATTTGTGGAACATAACGCCTCACATAGTTAAACGACCCTATAATTCGCTGAACACCTTCACGGTCTTTTGGTGGTTCAAGTTTTAACAAAGCTTCACATCTCTCGGGGTCAATCTTCATAACCCCATTTCCAAATATTTGACCAATATATTTCACCTCAGTTTGACAGTATTGTATTTTGTCTTTGTTAAAGACCGCGCCTATCTCTCGTGCACGCTGCATAACTTTAGCAACAGCTGCATCATGGTCAGCTTTAGTAGTTCCTGCAACTAAAATATCATCTATCCAAATAACAACGTTTTCTATATTACCAAAATATTTTTCCACCGCATCTTGAAACTCTTCTGGGGCATTGGATACCCCAAATGGCAACGCAACATATCTGTAAACTCCAAATGGAGTAGCAAAACAGCACTTCCAAGATGATCCCTCTGTCAATTTTATGTGATGAAAGCCCTCAGCTAGATCAAAAACAGAAAAATACTTCTTGTCTTTAAGGCGTGATGCTACATCTTCTATTGTTGGCATAACTTTTGGCTTTCGAATTTTATACTGATTTAAATCAAGGGGGTCAAGGCATATCCTTATTTTTCCATTTGGTTTTTCAACAACAACAATATTATTGACACAAGCAGCCTCTGATATTTGATCTACTTTAGTTATTGCCTGCCTAGCTACTAACCGTTCTAACTCAGTTTGAAGTGGTTTGAGCAAACTATTGGGTATTCTCCTAGCTGGGTAAAAAATCTTTGGATTAGACTCCCGTAACGGCAAAGAACAAGGATCTGGAAACGTGCCAAACCCTGAAAAAACATCTTTATACTTTTCAATGAACTTAATTTTATCAGAGTTAATACCGGTTTCATCCAATGTTGAAGAAAGGTTCACTCTCTTCACTAAATTAAAAGCGAGACATCCAGGAAGCCCCAAAAGCATGTTTTTAGTGTCAACAATCATAAAATCTTCATAACTAGTTTTCCCTTTATATTGACATTTAAGGTTAGCCCGTCCGATTGGCGTACTTGTTGAGCCATCAAAACCCTCCAATTTAATATGTGTATTAAATGGTTTGACCCCTACAGACTTATTACTTACTTACTTACTCCCAGGGCCATGCATATCTGAGAAGATATTTGGCCGCACCAACGAAGCCTCTCCATCTTGCTCTATCCTCTGCATCTTCCTTGGTTGCTCCTAGTCGCTCCATGTCTTTCTTTACTTGGCTCCACCATTTTTGTTTTGGCCTCTCTCTGGGTCGTCTTCCTTCGGGGTTTCTTAATAAAACTAATTTTAAATTATTGTGCTCCTCTCTTCGTAAAACATGTCCAGCCCATCTAATTCTTCTACATTTAAATTCGCAAACCACATCTGGATCTCTGTAGAGTTCTCTCAACTCTCTGTTGTGTCTCTTCCTCCATTCTCCATCTTCATAAATTGGTCCATAGATTTTTCTTAAAATCTTATTTTCAAATGTCATTAACTTCTTTTCTTCCTTTTTATTTAGTTTCCACGTTTCAGCTCCGTATAATAATATTGGGCTGATTATTGTCTTATAAATTCTAATTTTGGTATTTTTTGACAATAATTTAGAGGACATAAGTTTGTTGCAAGCGTAGAAGCATCTGTTTGCAAGATTTAGTCTATTTTGGATTTCTATTTCTTCTTTATTTTCTCTGGATAAAATAACCCCTAAATACTTAAAATATTCTACTTTTTCAAATTCATGGTCTTCTACCTGCAGAGGATCTTGGGCTATGACTCGATTTCTTGAAAATTGCATATATTTGGTTTTCTCGTCATTTACTTTTAACCCTAATTGTCCTGTTTTGTCTATAAAAGCTTTTGTTAGTTGGCGTAGGTCCTCTAAAGTTTGACGACATCGTCTGCAAACGCCAATATGTTGATTCTGGAGCCAATTGAAATTCCCTTATCTATTGTTGCAACTTCTTGAAGAGCTTCTTCTATAGCTAGATTGAAGAGGATTGGGGAGAGTCCGTCCCCTTGCCTTACCCCCGCATTTACTGTAAAGGGCTCTGAAACTCTTCCATTTACTTTCACTGCACATGTGGAATTTGCTATACTTGTTCTAGCAAGGTTTATAAGTTTGATTGGGATCCCAAATTTGTCCATCTTTTTCCACAATTTCTCTCTGTTGGAAGCAGGATACAGGATACAGACTTATTAATAGACTTAAATATTTTTAAAGGCATTACATTAACTTCTGCACCTGTGTCTATCTTACAATTAACAAGCAAATCTTCAATGAGGATATCTACAGACCAAGGAGCTCTCTGGTCAGTATTTGACTGCACATTACTTATCTCTTTTCCTGATGACTTACTACCAACCATCCAACACTCACTATAGTTATCCTCATTTGGACTAACCTCTCCTCTAGCATTTTCTTGTTCTATATACTTAACATTTTTAACTCTACAACTGACAGCAAAATGATTTTTTAAACCACAGCGAGAACATATTTTTCCAAAGGCTGGACACTGCCTTGGACCATGTTTTGTTTTACAACGACCACACAAAAAATCTGGTTGTTGGTTAGATAGTTTTGTTACACCCTTTTGTTGACATTTATTTTTACGTACAACTGATATTTCTTTACAATCATTATTCAAAATTTTAACTTGGTATTTACTCTGTTCACTAGACTGACAGAATTTAATAGCTTTCTCTAATGTGAGATCATCTTGCCTAAGGAGAGCTTCCTGAACATTTTGATCACCTATCCCGTGGACAATCTTGTCCCTTAGAAGCTGATTCTCAAGAGGCTCTCTTGTTGTGTCAGAAAATTGACATGACTTAATAAGATGCCAGCAATCTGTTAAAAAGTTATCAAACGGTTCATTTTCAACCTGTTTACGAGAGTTAAACAAAAATCTATCAAAGAAGACATTTTTCCGTGGGTTAGCATATTTATCAATAGTATCAATAACTTTAGTATAAACTAATTTATCCAACTCAGATATAGGCAGAGTAGCCAGAATTCTAGCGGCCTCGTGCCCCATCATATTACGCAGTAAGGATATTTTTACCTTATCAGCAGCATTATCCTGACCAGTAGAAACTAAATAATCTTCAAATGACTGCTTCCAAAATGTCCATTCTGAGGCTGTATTCAAACCTTGCAAATTTAGGTTTGGAGGTAATTTTACACCACCACTATAATGTCCTTCCATATTTAGTTTTTATTGTAATTATTTGAGATGCAATAATTCCTAAACTGCTTCCAAGACTGCACCATAGTTTAAAAATAATAATTAATATTAGAACCAGAATAATACTTTATTAAGATATCAACATAACAAATGTAAAAACAAATAATAAATACTAGTAATAACAATTGTTGTTAAGAACATCTGATTCCAATCAGAAACTGTATCTGATTCCTCAAGATTTGTTCAATGCGCTAGTTGCCCGAGCTTTTATATAGGGAAAACAGGTCGTCCATTCAAAACCAGATATAAAGAACACCATTCAAATCCGAGAGCCGATAAACAAAAATCATCTTTTGCACAACACCTGGTTGACACAAATCATAATATCAGCAATCTGGACACCGGCTTAGACATTCTGCACACCTGTAGGAAAAGCAATAGATTGGATACACTGGAGGAATACAAAATTTACAGGGCACACAAGGGAAATAGCAACAATTTTATTCTAAATGACAAACTGCAATATAAATCCCACTTCATTTTTAACTACATTTTAAACCAGAACAGAGAATCACAGCTAGGAGTACAAAGTGCAAATGATAGCGCAACCACGCCAGGACCGACGACGCAGACCCCAGTCGGCTTCTCGCGGCAATGACGACCGCTACCGCGCAACATGTGTGCGACAGGCCTGTGCGCGTTGATAAATGTCAATTTGTTTGTTCGTGTGTTATGTGTTTTATTTTTATTTTTTAACGTATGACGAGGCTACTTCAGCTGAACTTGTGTGTGTCTGAGGATGGCATTGTAATGCCGAAATGGCCGTAACATCAAGTTACACCATTTGGAGCTGATTGACGAAAGGTAAATCCTTATTTAGTTATATTACGGCTCCGGGGCTATACAACATGGATTTTAAGGAACAATAAATAGTTTCAACATAGTTTTAACTATTATAGCTTAAACTAAGTACAATGTTATTTGAGGTCTATCAATCACCTACATAAATAAACGTTCCCTTACATTTTAACTCAAAATTTGAAACAAAATAAAAGAAAAGAATTAATCTACAAAAGATACTCCTCTCAAACATTTTTTAACAATTGATTTTATAAATCCCAGATTTTTCAAACTTATCAATAGGTGTTCTTGTTTTTGCCAAGTTGAAAAGCATTATTTCTGGTTTTAAGACTTATTTTACATATTGTTAGATCAATAGCAACCAAACTTAAAAATAACAATGCAATGATAATCAAGGCAGACAAAGGAAATACAGTTATAATTAACCAAAAATGCTATGATGAAAAAGTTAAAGAATTTCTAAATAATGATTCCTTTAAAAAGTTACTTAATGACCCCACTAATGAATACAACAAGCAATTAAACAACATCATTTCCAAATATAAAATTATACCAAACAACGAGAATATAGACTTAAAAATATCAAACCAAGTGCTCCGAAACTGAGAGGACAACCTAAAACGCACAAAAACAACATCCCAATCAGACCAGTAGTAAACTACCGTAGTGCTCCATCATAAAATATTTCTAAATTCTTGAATAATAAACTAAAGAATAACATATCCTCATCTAATAGTCATAATCTTAATAACAGCAGAGATTTGATCAACCATATCAAAGAAATAAAACTACCAGAAAACGCCAAATTTGTTTCTTTTGATGACATCAATATGTACACTAATGTGCCTGTAAAAGAAACTCTTGATATTGTTAACAACAACTTAAAAAAGAGTAATAAATTGTTCGCAGAAGGAATAAAAGGCTTAATGTTACTAACCAGAACTGCAATTAATCAAAACTACTTTGAATACTGCTATAAGTTCTATAAACAGAAAGAAGGCTTAGCCATGGGGTCACCCCTTTCAAGCCTATTAGCAAATATATGTAAGGAACACTTAGAATCAACGAAAATAATGAATGACACAAACCCTTTTAAAGAAAACTAGGGGTACCTGTGCAGCGCAATGCGCTGTATTTACCCGTGTACCTGGAACTAAAACCTAGCCCCTTTGCTTAAAAAATTCAAAGTTCTATTTAGCTTTTAACATGTGTTTGTTATACTATCAACATCTGTTTTATTTTTAAATTCAATACAAATTATTCCCTACGTTAATCTTATGGACAAAAAACGAAATTTAAGGGCTTCCCGTGCCCTTCAGAATAAAAATATCAAAAATCTAAAACCTTATTGAAAAACTACGAACTAAGACGAATATTTTGACACCTCAAACGTTGAAATTGGTCCAGAAATGAGGGAGGAGTAGTGTTTACAAAAAACAACTTCAAGTATTGTACAGGGTGGAAAAAAAGTCTGGAAATGGTCTAATATCTTTAAAAGTATTTAAGTAATAAAACTAACTTATAATAAAACTAAACTAATTAAACTATTTAAAACTAATTAAAACTAACTAAGTAATAAAACTTTGCAAACTTATTTTGAGTGACAAAGTCTACTGCCTGAACTACATTTTGCTCTTAGACCTTCAAGGGAGGATGGCCCATGAGGAGTCAGAAGAAAATCTTAAATGTAAGCATAGGTCAATATGTACATCAAATTTAAGGTCTCTAAATTGAGAACAATTCCGCAAACCCGACCTCAAAAGGATGACCGAGTCAAAAATGGCAGGCAATCAAACTTTGCATTAAAAACATATTGCTGAAAACAAAAAATGCTATAACTCCCGATACACTCTACCTTTTGAGGTCGGGTTTGTGGCAAATTGCTTAAAATGCAAAGCGCTTTAAAATGATGTATCATATGACATAGGCCAAATCAGTTTCTCTGACGACTTCCACAAAGGGGGGATGTCCCTAAAGGAAGTCTTGGGAAAAACTTCATTGGCCTACGTCATATGATATATCATTTTAAAGGGCTTTGTATTCTAAGCAATTTGCCACAAACCCGATCTCAAAAGGTCGAGTATATCGAGAGTTATTGCATTTTTTGTTTTCAGCAATATGATTTTAATGCAAAGTTTGATTGCCTGCCATTTTTAACTCGGTCATACTTTTGAGGTTGGGATTGCGGTACTGTTCTCAATTTTTGGAGACCTTCAATTTGATATACATATTGACCTATGCTTACATTTAAGATTTTCTTTTGACTCCTTGTGGGCCGTCTCCCCTTGGAGGTCTAAGGACAGAAAGTACTTTAGGAAGTAGACTTTGTCACTCATAATCAATGTGCAAAGTTTTAGTTTTATTACTTAAATACTCTTAAAGATATTAGACCGTTTCCAGACTTTTTTTCCACCCTGTATATATATAGATATCATCTACTGGTTTTGTTATGTTAATGACATTTTATGTTTAATAAAAGGTGATCAAACAATAACTGATAATATAAATTCAATATCAAAACCAATTAAATTTACGATGGAAGTTCAAGAATCTTCAATAAACTTTCTAGACTTGACTATAACAAAAGAAAATGGCAAACATAATTATAAAATCTACAGAAAGCCATCACAATCGGACTTTATAATACCAGCAAACTCTAACAGTCCATGGCAACATAATATGTCAACATTTCATGCTCTAATAAATATATTAATTAATGTACCAATGAATGCAAAAGACTACAACGAAGAAAAGAGAATGATAAAATATATAGCCACAGCAAACGGTTACCAACCAAAGATAAATAGACAAAATGATAATAAGTAGAAAAATAAATTGTCTAAACAAATCATTAAAAATGAACAACAAAGTGAATATTTATGCTTACCGTTTAGCACGACTTTAAATAAGAGCATGCGGAAAACATTCTTCAAAGTTGACTATAAAATAAATCTTAGAACCAGAAATAATGCTTTTCAACTTATAAACAACTTGGTAAAAACAAGAACACCTATTGATAAGTTTGAAAAATCTGGAATTTATAAAATCAATTGTAGTGATTGTAAAAACTTTTGAAGGAGACCACCGATTTTAATGAAATTTGGTATGGAGATGTAAGACCAGGTCTATTTTCATGAGTTCGTGAACCAGCATGATGAGAATATTGGAACGGATTTTATGGAGTTTCAAAGGGGTCAAAAATGGGGTTTTTGGCATTTTTGGATCTCAATTTTCAAAATTCTACAACTTTAACTAAATCCTTTTAAAAGAGCTTAAAAACACAAAGAAATCAGTATTTTGAATTTTTAGCTTGGCTCAACAGGTTACGGAGAAAATAAAAAAAATATGTTTCCCATGTTAATCTAATGGGAAATCAACAAAACCGTGTATCTCGCTAACTTATTGATATAAATTTTGGTATGTATATTCACTTGCTAGGGTTTAACTGATATTTGCTGACAATACCCATATGGTGGCAAACCTACATACTCACCCTTAAGGGGGTTTATGGGGAAAATTAGAAAGTGCCGAATATTGATAACAATTTGATTTTTACCTTACTTAACCATTATATTTCCTAACAACTGACATTATTAAACAATATCCCATGGCAGTAAACCTACCTACTATTCCTACGGTGTTTATGGGGAAAATATAAAATTCCTTTGGAAATTAGCTGAATACACAGGTCTGCTGCAACGGGGGTATTTAGTGTTAGTCATCATTGTGATATTTTTATTTTTTTTTATTTATAATACTCTAAGATGATAGTTTTTTTTGTAAAAATATTTTTCATTTAAATACCCATCAAAACATGATGTAAATCCTTTTAACGCACTATTTGGACTTTTTTCAAAGGATTTACTTTTATCTACGTAACATCACTTCAATAAGTTTTTTTACAATAGCCCTCCATATCAAGATGACCTATTCTTCCTTTCCTATTTTAACTCCTGGTTCTGTGTCTGCTCTGACTAAATATAATGTAGAAATGCAGTGCGGTGGATCTCCCGAATCTTTCTGATTCGAATGTCTATTCTGTTTCAATTAATTCTCAAATCCGAATCTTTGGTAATGATTCAGTGCATTCGAGAATCAAGATTCGGTTTTGACACATCACTATTGTTAATATATGGGGCTCAAATATTCTGATTAACAAAGTTTCTATATCTTCTTAATAGAAGAATTTAGTATAAATCTGCTACAGTTAAAACATGTTCACCATACTACATTGCAACAAACTACTTTCAGTTCAGTATATTATTTAAATAAAAAAATAGTATTTGATATCTCTCAAAATTTTCAGTCCAAGGATTCCAAAGTTATTTATTTATATGAGTAAAACTAGTAGTTTGTTGTTGAAGTTCCTGTTTTAGTCTACAAAGGCCCTAATTTATTTTGTTATTTGTTTTAATTACTTTACAGTCAAGCAGCTCATAATTAGTAGGCCTAACAAGTTGCAAAGTCATCTTTCTTACTAACTATAAAATAATCATAACAAACAACTATTACACAAGTAACTCTGCAGATTAAAATGGGAAATGACAATTATTTATTTCAAAGAAGTAATATTTCTAAAAACGAAGTACATGCCTGTACCTCTCTTTACTTTGTCTGACTATAATTTAAATGATTTAGTTTTGCATAATTGTAATAATCATGTTAATAATGACTGTCCTTGTGAGGCAATTGAAAAAGTGTCATCTTATAAATATTTAGGTGTTATTTTTGATTCGCGTATGAAATGGACAGAGCACATCACATTCCTAAAATGTAAAATTCGAAAGTATATTTTTGCTTTTAGACAATTAAGTGAAATTCTCACTTTTAAGGAAGTCAAAATTGCTTATTTTGCTTATGTCCAATCACTTCTTTCATATGGCATTATAGCTTGGGGCGGGGCATATAGATCACATCTTACTGGTTTAAATGTTGTACAGAAATCAATTTTAAAAGTTGGGTTTAAAAAGTGTAAACGATTCCCCACAGATCTATTATTTCAAGAAACAAAACAGTTTTCAATTCAAAAGTTGTTTGTTAAGGAACTTTTCAGTTACATTTTCAAAAACACTGGCTCATTGTTTCCTCTCATTTCACACTCTCACAATACAAGGTATGCAACTAGAGTTGGAATTTCTGCTATCCAACAACAAAAATCTTTTGCAAAGACTAATTGTTTTTATATTACTCATGTTTTATTTCGAAATTATTTCTCCCACTTTAATAGCAATAAACTTTTTGATTCACCTTCGATTAACATTTTTAAATTAAGACTTAAGGATTGGTTACTGGTTATGAGAAGGCCGAGTCCCTTATCTGTGCTGATTACAGTAGACCCATAAACAACTAACTCCAACGTAACTATCCACCCTCCCCCCCCCCCCCCCCCTTCACCATGCACGACGCAATTTCTCTTCATTGTGCGTCACATCCATTAGTCAATCGTGATCTTTATTTTATTCAGTTAAAAATAGCTCGAATTAATTATTGTGGAAAGATAAATTTCTAATTGATATAGTTATTCTCCTTTTATTTCAAAATGAAGTATTTAACAGATTTTTTTCCAATTTTACATATATTTTCAGAAAAAATTCTGCTATAACAACTCGGGCCTACGCACAGACCATTCACGGTCCATGTGGGCCTATTTCCTAATTGTACAGGTATCTCTGTTTCTTTAATTTATAATTTTTTTCTTTATGAAATTTGTTTGTGTCAAGGATATTTTTTATTTTTTTGAAATAAATCTGTTTTTGACTTGACTAATATGTTAATTTAAAAAAAGAGTGAAATATACTATTTCCTACCACTGCATGGAAATAATCACATTGTCACACCTGTAAACCCTAAGCAAAACAGTTCATTTTCGGTTTCTGTTTCGCTCTAGAGCGGGAACATTCTTTCCCACACCTAAATCAAAATTTAAAGTCAGCTGTTATTACAAACCATGCCACAGCTGTTGCTCATTGTTGTTGTTTAATAATTGCTTCTTCTTTTAGTTTAAGGTTATGTTTGATATTTAACTGTGTGTTCTAACAGAAACAAATCAAAAATAATCTAAATGACATTTTGTATACAACAAAACAATTAATCTGATGTAATTATGTTTGTCGGAAAAACCTTGTGAGTATTACGAGCGCAAATAGTCATTGCCGCTCTCGAAATGTTTAGCCGCACTCAAATGACGCTTTGTGCGACCATCTACAACTCTCGAGTGGCAATGAAGTACTTTACGCTCTTAATACATAAATAGCTATTTCAAGAACCTATCTAAGACCTTCATGTTATGTGACTTACTTATAATTAACAAGGGTGTTGTACGGTGCAACGACGGGAACAGCAAACAAGAGTTCGTCCTCTGGCAGTGGCTGGCCAGTGAGAGAGTCCAGCATATCCACATCAGCCGTCACCATCTCCGCCTCCCCCTCCTCCTCCCCACCACTGTCCCCTGCCCCCTCTCTCTCCCCACCACCACTCCCTCCCACACCGGGAGACTTTGCTGGGGGCTTCGGACCAATGGGCTTCCTCACTGCGGGAGGAGGTTTAGGTGTGTTTTTCTTTCCTTTTTTGGTATCCTTGGCCTTTGCACTTCCAGCACTCTGAAATATGAACAGTAACAGTAGGTTGAGCTGATGAAAAAAAAACATATAAGAGAAAAATGGACAGCTATATAATATTTTACAACACAGTAGAATTCTGCTGTTCCAAACCCCGCTATTCCACTATATTTAACCCTAGAAGCGGCCATTGCCGGATATCCGGCAATTTCATTTATGCGAAAATCGTCAATTGCCGGATTCCGGCAATATAGGTCAATTTTTGTTCAACTACTCATTACACATGGAAAACGGTCAATAAATGTAATAATATTGATACCATTTTAAAGAGGATATTCCAAACTTTCATTTTCGTATATAATCGAACCTTGTACTATCAAGAGATCGACGCAATTTGTATTATAATTTGAACGAAATTAAGCGTGCGAACCATTTCCGGCTCAAAAACAGCGAAACGTCTCAAAACATATGTTTTAAAAAAAATTTTACTTTTTGTATTTTTTGACTATCAGAAAAGCCGTTGGTATGATTGAAAAGAGCAAGAGTTCTTCTTTCGTTTCCAGTGATAAACATTTGTCATATGACTTCGGAAAATAGGAAAAATAATTTTTTAAATCAGCTAAAATGTGCGGTGCATAGTTTGCCAATTTGCCGGAAATACGGCAAATTATAAATCGCCTATTAAAAAAAATTAATAATGAGTTTAGCGTGTTATAAATCATATAATTTTGTTGCTAGGAAAAAGTTATACATATTAGTAGCGATTCCTTCCTCTTTGGTGCGTCCGGTGGTCTGTGGAAGAAGACGGAAATAGTTCTATTGCTAGGCCATTCTACCTATTGCCGGTGTGGAGCCTCACACGTCTCATCCCAAAAATTTTTAAGGAACCTTAATATCTTTTATATTTTACTTGTATATATGTATATATTCTTGTTCAGGAAGATATGCACTTCAAATAAATGTATCAGTTATCTTATTATTAAATTGTAAGATAATTATATCAGCTTTTAATAACTAAATTAGGGTTTTTGTAGAGAACAAATTATGTTTAACTACACATGATAAGTAAAAAGAAACAGTTATTTTTTGTTCATAAGTGTATTAATACCAAAGAATATATTGTAAAGTTTAGTAAAATAACAAGTCCTTTTTATATTTACCTATACTTTGATTTTATTTCTTTGTGTCAAACATACAACCTAAGTTTGTCAATTTTGCCCATTTTACCAATTTTTATCAATAACTGAGGATAAAAAAAATTATTTCCAATAAACCAAACACATTTATATGTAGAGAAATAAATTAAATACAGTTTATTGCATTAGATTGAGTTTTAATTAAATATTGTAAGAGTTCTAGTAGCCTAATTAAAAAATACTTCAAAATTATTTATAAAATTGATTGTTTGCATTTTGTTAATGAGATACTAGCAGCGATTAGTTATATTTTATTTTATTTAAATGCTATGTTCTTTCGTGAACAAAATGAGTATGCATATGATAGGGTTATCTTGTAAGGTTAAGTCACAGAGAGGGTTTGAAGTAACCTCTGCAGATTTTGCTGGAATACGGCCCGAGGGGTAGATTTTTGTTCTAATTTCAACCCGTGCATCCATTCACTCAAATGTCTTGAGAAAATCTTTTTCATTATTTCCCTATACTTTTTTATATCTCAAGAAGGAGCACTCTAAAGATGAAAAATAAAGATATTAATAGATTTAAAGTAGGAGACCGGGTCTTTGCCAAAGTAAAAGGCCATGCACCCTGGCCAGCTATAATCAACAACATTGACTTAAGCAACAAACTGCCTAAATACAATGTAACCTTTTATGGTACAGAGGAAGTGGCTTGCATAAAGGAAATAGATTTATGTCCCTACAAAGAAAACAAATCGAGATTTGGGGCTCCAAAATTAAAGAATAGTGAAAAGTTTTTAACCGCAATAAAAGAAATTGAGCTAAGTTTTAGTAAAAACAGCTCTATTACAAACAAGAGTATCATAACTGAGGTTCCCACAGACACAACTGAGATCCATACAAACACAACTGAGGTCCCTACTGAAGATAACTTTACCAACAAGCACCAGTAATCTTTCAACGAGTCTATCACTTGTGCCTTGCAGTCCTTTCCCCAATTTAATAGATTGTACTACCGGTACTAATAATGCTAATTTAAGTAAGGAAAACATTTCACTTGATCTCTTAGAATCCAAATGGGTCACAGACGACACCGTGCAAGTGGTATTTGATCTATTAAACAATAACTTTGCACACCAAGATTTGCAGTTTTTCAATCCAACAGTCACACTGGCCATAAAAACTATGGATAACTTTGGAGAAATCCTCCTATTTCAAAATATTAGAAACAAAAAGTTTGTTTTCATCCCTATCAACGATTCTTCAAAGGTACAAGACATCGGTGGATCAGGCACACATTGGAGTCTATTGTTATGGGATGTGTGTCAGGATAAATTTTATCATTTTGACTCCATGGCTAATTTTAATTTTACTCAGGCACTTGCTTTGTTTGAAAAACTGGGTACTTTTTTCAATGCTAATGCGAAACCATCTTTAATCAATGCTAAAACACCCCAACAATCAAACAGCGTTGATTGTGGCATCCATATGCTTCTAGCAGTGGACGCTATTGTTTCAAAACTAAAACACGGACTTCCCTCACCTTCGCCTTGTGATTTGAATGGAATTATACCTGTTTTTTCAGAAGCTGACATCCTGACTAAACGAGCTCAATTAGCACTAATAATTCACAACAAACAGTACATGAAGCTAAAAACAAACACACTGGAAAAACTTATCCTAAACATAAGACTTGATCTTAAGGGCGATGCCTTAGAGAAAATTCCAGTTTCATTACATAAGGCAAATGTATGTAATTATCCTCAAACAAATTTGAACTCTCAAAATAATTGTATTATTATTCCTCAGACCCCATGCAATAAAGAATGGATAACACAAAGAAATAAAAAGTTAAAACGCAAAGTACTCCCGAACATAAACATTCTCCCTAAAACCTCACAAGATAACAATGAAGACCAACAGCTAAGTATTAATGTAGAAATACCTACCTCAAACAGATTCAGCCTTTTGGATGAAGAATGTCTTAAAGATACAACTGAGCCAGTTGACTCAAACATACACTCAACCAGAAATCCTGGCAAGAAAAAGGTATCTACTAAGAATGATGAGAGAAAATGTTTAAGAATGTCAATTTTTTCTGATAGTCAGGGAAGAAGTATTGGGCTCAAGTTTAAAAATCGTAAATTTTCAGAACTTTCAGCTATGGGAACAGTAATGCCAAATGCAGGTTTAATTCAGGTTGTAGATTCTGCACTGCAATCCAGGGATGATGTTATTTTAATAATCGGAGGAACAAATGACACCATCAAAAAAGATTTTATTCCAATATACTCATCCTTGGAGCACAAACTGAAAAAGTTAAGTATGAACAAAAAAGTTTTTATTACGACCATACCTCAAAGATTCGACTCCAATGCAACTGAAATTATTATTGATGAAATTAGGCTTTTAAACAATTACTTTAGAGAACTGGTTAAACGGTTGGAAGAAGTTCATCTAATCGATTTGGATGTATTGGCTAGATCACATTACACTCAACATGGGTTACATTTTAAATCACAGAGGAAAAGTCAAGATTGTTCATCTCGTCACAGAAAAATTAGCGGAACTTTCCATTCTCAAGAAAAAAACATTTCCAGTGGACATCATCGATGCAAACATGTCAGAAATAATTAAAATATCTAAAAATGACAAAAACACAGCGCTAGCTCACTGTATTTCAGCCGATTTTGACGACCCTCGGCATATGTCAGCAGGGGTTGCAGTTACTTTTTAGGCAACACTTTGGGAGACCTTTGCCATAAAACTGTTGAGGATGGTGCGGGTGTATATAGTCTGATCACAAAGCCCAAGTACTTTTTAAAACCTTCTTTAGATGACTATAACACTGCATTTAATGATTTCACAGAAGACTTCAAGAGAATAGGTTATCAACACTATCAACACCTGGTATGTTCGGCAATGGGATGTATCCGGGACAAAGTTTTTCCAGAGCATTTTATGAGTCAACTCCATCAGTTTCAACGAATCACAAATTGTAAAATCAAAATAGTTGTTTATGAACAAAAAAGCTACAGGATTCTTAACAATGGACTAAGTCATTTTCAATTAAAAAACAAATTAAAAGATCTGATCTCTACATACGAAGCAAGAGTACCTTATGTGAAGAGTCAAAATTTTACTTCAAAAACCAACAGTCAAACAAATAACATTATTTGCACATCAACTCCAATAATTCAGCTTGAAAATCATCGGAAGGCGGATACTACCAGCCCAGCAGTGATGATACCATCAATCCAGGATGTCAACGCCTACCCGCCTCTACCTCTCCAATCACCTCTTCAGTCACATCTACATGGTGATAGTGTTGTGAGTGAATCATGCCAATATAGTGTAAGTCCTGAAAGTGTAACACTACACACTGACACACACACAACTTTACACCAGTGCATCAATAACACAAATCAAGAAAACAATTTTTTAGGTTCAATGCAGGCTTCATAGCAAAAGAATCTGGTTCAAATGCACTAAATAACGATGTCAATAAAAGTAACTTTAATTAATTTAATAAAACATTATCAATATTTCACCAAAATGTCCAGCATCTGCCTTCACGCTTGGAAATATTAGATATTACACTAGATGAGGTTGACCCAGATGTTGTTGCACTCTGTGAGCATAAAATGAAGGATGAAGAAATTGAACGCCTTCGTTTAGAACATTTTCAAGTTTGTTCCCACTACTCTAGGCAAAATTGTATCGGTGGTGGTGTAATCATATTAGCAAAGAAAAATATAACCTTTAAAAAAATTGTGATCCCTGCATTGAATGATATCATAGTCGATAAAATTTTTGAAATTTGTACAACTAAGATTAATTTTAACAATTTTGAATTTTTGTTAGCTTGTGTTTACAGAAGTCCCATAAAAAGTTTTGAGGAACAATTTAGAAATAAGTTAGAACTTACTTTAGATATATTGCTGAAAAGGTATAATAATTTGGTGGTAGTAGGGGATATTAACATCGATGTTTTAAAACGTGACAAATCATACAATGAATTTGTTAATGTTCTTGATATGCATAAGTTGTGTTATCTGGTTAACTTTCCCACCAGGATAACGGAGACCTCAGAATCTGCCATAGATAACTGTATAACAAATATGAATAAAAATATATTTAAGGTTGAGGGCTTGATTACTGAGATCTCTAATCATGATTCACAACTAATAAAAATAAAAATTGAAAGTTCACATTCTCGCAAAAACAATAAAATTATAAAAACATGTAGAAAATTTGATGAACAAAATATCGACTCTTTTCTTAGATGTCTCTCAAAAGAATCCTGGATACAAGTTTATCAAGCTCCTGTGCATAAAAAATTTGAAACTTTTAATTCTATATTTCAATTCCATTTTGAAATCAATTTTCCTTCAACTAAATTAACAGTAAATCGTCAGCAATCTAAGAAGTGGGAAACAGAGGAGATAAAAATTAAAAGAAAGGAAATCATTCAACTTAGTAAATTAAATAGAATAAAAAAGTGTAAGATCGTCAAAGAAACTATTAAGAAAAACAAAAAAAAAAAACATTGAAAGAGTTAATTTTAGATAAAAAAAGAGATTATTTTGATAAAAAGATTTCTAAATAAAAAAATAAGGTAAGAACAACTTGGAATCTTATCAACAATGAAGTGGGTAAGGGTAACAAAAGGTTTTCTAATTCTAACAATTTAATCTTAAATTCCAACAATAACACTATTGAAGATCCGTTACAGGTGGGAGAGTTATTTAACAATTATTTCTTGGATATTGGAGATTTTGTAAATTCCGATGTGGTTTCAAGTGATGTGGGAAACAATGAGAACCCTTTATTTTCATCAATGAAATTTCGTTTTAAACCTGTCGATATCGAAGAGGTAAATAAAATAATTTCCTCCTTTCAAAGCAAAAATACTTCTGGTATAGACAATGTACCAGTTTCAATCGTAAAAAAAGTCAAAGACATTATTTTGCAACCTATTGTACATTTAATTAACTCATCTCTAATATCTGGGATTTTCCCAGATGAATTGAAAATTGCAAAAGTAGTACCAGTCTTTAAAAAAGGGAATGTACAGGATGTTCAGTGCTACAGACCAGTTTCAATTCTACCAACATTTTCCAAAATATATGAAAAAGTAGTTTATTTACAATTATCAAATTTTTTAGAACTCAACGATCTTTTAGATAAGCAACAACACGGGTTTCGTTCCAACAAGTCAATTATTACAGCTGGTGTTGAATTCATTGAAAGGATTATTAACAAAATAGATGGGGGGGAGAATCCTGTAGGAATTTTTCTTGATCTAAGTCGAGCATTCGACAGAGTGTCACACAATAATTTAATCAAAACATTGGAGAATTTCAACATAAAAGGTTTAGAATTGAGCTGGTTTAAATCGTACCTTTCTGGAAGAAAGCAATACGTTCAAATTTTACACGTAAATGATAACAACGCCCAACAAATTAATTCAACGCTAAAACCAGTCAAATATGGGGTTCCTCAAGGTTCCATCTTAGGGCCTCTTCTTTTCTTATGCTACTTGAAAGGACTCCCAAACATTTTTGAAGAAGATAAATGCACAGTAACTCTGTATGCAGATGACACAAATTTAGTAATTTCAGGCAAAGATAATGAAACACTAGAACTTTCAGCTTTCATTAGTCTTCTGCAAATCAAACAATTTTTCGATAGCCGTTGCCTTCTTTTAAACACTGAAAAATCCAAATTTATTACATTCTCCACCAAACAGTCTAGGAAAAAACTCACACCAAAAATTGAATTAAATGGCAACAAAATTGAAGAAACAGAGACAATAAAATTTTTGGGACTGCATATTGACAAACATTTAACATGGAATCAACATATACAAAATATCATAAAAAAATCATCTTCTGGTCTATATGCACTTAGACAAATGTCAAAAATTTGTAACTTAGATACTTTAAAAAATATTTATTTTGCTTTAATTCATTCGCATATAACTTTTGGAATCAGCTTATACGGATCCACAGCATCCAAAAATCTTAAAAAAAATCCTTCGTATACAAAAGAAGTCGATTAGAATAATGCTAAACCTGACAAAAAGGGAATCTGTTAGGAAATCTTTTACTGAATTAGGCATATTAACCATATATAACGTTTACATCCTTAAACTATTAAATTCATAAAAAATAATCAGATTCAGATATTTCAGGATAAATCTCATTCCTACAACACCAGAAACCACTTTCCAGTAGAACGCCATAGATTAGAGTTGTACAAAAATAAAACATCTTACATGGGGTTAAAATTTTTCACAAACTTACCTGGGGAACTAATTGCAAATAAAAATAATAAATCCTTTTTCAATAAACTTAAGAAGTACTTAACAGAAAATCCATACTACAGTCTGGATGAATTTTTTGAACGGGGCTTCTAATTTTAGAATTTTTCTGACATTTTTCATAGTCATAATGATTTTTTTCAGTTGTGATGTACCAGGCTATCCAAGCAGATTTATTGTGTTTTAATTTTGTTTTTCTTCTAATTTTAAGCTAGTCATAAGATTCATTGACACTATTTATGTTATACGCTGTATAAACTTATATAAATTAAGATATTTTGATTGATTGATTGATACTTATGTATATTTTCTTGTTCAGAAAGATCTGTACTACAAAAATATGTACAATTGATCATATTATCAAGTTGTATAAAAATTATATGAAGCTTTGAGTAACTAAAGTAGTTTTTTTGAAAATATAAATAAAAAATTTAAACACATATATAAAGTAAAGAACAAAATTTTTTATGGTATAAAAACGCATTATTTCTAATAACAGGGTGGCCACTCAAACTTGATTTCTCAATTCCCGGCTCTTTCCCGGTTTTTTCCGGTTTTTTCAGTCCAATTCCCGGCCGTTTCAAACGCGAAATCTTCCGAAAATATGATATGGTATTGTCTGGGGTGGTCAAGTAATCGACTCCCGCCGTTTATACAATGATCACCAACGATTCCGGTTGGCTGATTTTGAGTTGTTTGCTCATACAATATGTAGGGTCTCTATATCGGTCACGGAAATAAATTAAAGGAAAAAGAATAACTAGGAGAATATTTGCAATTAGGTATCAACGATGAACCTCCAACAAACACAGCTGATACGTATATACATTATTAGAACACAACGATTAATTCTATAAACATTCACAGTTTAAACAATTTTGAGAGTCCAATATAAAATACGGTAATAATAATAATAATTAATAATGCTTTATTGACTGGTATCATAAAAGATGCATAGCAATATAATAATAAATTAATATAATAAACATTAACAATAACTCTTGGGAGATGGGACCCTTACTTCCAATTCTTATCGTGGGGTCTATTGTTTGGCACGCGCGGTCGGATGCCGTCGTGTGTTGGCGCGCGGGGTGGGGGGCGGCCGGAATATTGTAGACACGAGTCTTGGTCCTAAATAAAATGACTAAATCTAATACATTAATAATCGCAATTAAACAAATACAACTTATTTTTACGTCCTGATGCTTAATCCAAAACATGACACCGCTGTACAATACGAATATAGTAGGCCTACTTTAAATTTGACTAAAAGGTTCGTAATTTTTTTTTTCTCTTCCTAGTGAAACTTACCAAAATATTTAAAGAGAAAGTGAGGAAATTGTTTCACTTAGACAGTTAAAACGAATAAATAAGTTTTAAATTTAAAATACACTTGAGTATATACAATACAAATACATTTTAAAAATAAGGCACTTACCAATCGTAAAGGAGGGGAGCGTTTCGTTTTCCAGATGTCAAAAATAGTAGGTACTGGTATTAAAGTATCCTTATATACATAATTGTTTAGTTCATGTTTATTTACATATTACGTAACGTATATACACCAATTGCAGTCTATTTACAAACTTAATCCTACTGTAATTTACAACTTCTTCAAACTAGTGATTTTTTCGTCAATTAAGGCCGCTTGTTTTCTAGCTTCTTCAATTATTTTAGCCTTTTTCGCCTCAAGCTCTTTCTTTTCGATTTCTGCTTTTCTTTTTAGATTTGCTGATTTTTCCTCTTCATTTGCTTCCTTTTCTCTTTTTTTGAGGTATTCCGAATACAGAGAATGAGCATTTCTGGCAGAGTGAATTAAATCTTTTGTTATCACAAAGTCCTCCACGGAACTGCCAGATGAGTGGATGCCGTCATAAACCTGACGCATCGCAACAAGACTTTCTTGTTTCATGTTTTCTACGACGCATTCGGAGTTTATAGAAAATCCTCTTTCTACGGTAGCGTTTCCATGTGAAATGGTGAGGAGTAAGGTACAAAAACCACGAAGGTTTTTATATTGATCAGAGCCTCCGCTCTGATCAATAATTCCAAACCAAAACTCATCCAGCCTGCATTCGTTGCGCTTGAACTGTTTGCACTGTTCTAAGACACCAGGAGATGTGAACAACTCTTTGAATTGGCGTTTAACGGAATCGGCTTTCAATCCTGATACCCAATGTTTTGATACTAGAGTTTCCAAACAGTGGTTTAGCCTGGTTTGTGCTATTTTTTCATCAAAACCAATGACATTTGGATCCAAGCAAGAAATAGATTTTGTTAATTTGTAATGGAGTGGGGACTTCTCCATTATCTTCTTGATCATTGTAACAAAAGCTGTTCGGCACTCTTGTCTAAATGTTAGGACATCCAACTGTGTCCTGTCCTTGCTGCTAGAGTTTCTTAAGGCATCACGTGTAGCAAAGCCAATATCAATAACCTTTGCTGGCTTGAGATTTTCAGGTGTCAGTTCGATTTTCTCTACTTGGTTTTTGACATTTTTCAACACGTCTTCCTTGACCACTCTCTCCATCAATGACAAAACAAGAGAGTTTAATTCCTGATAAAGGAAGGGCGCCATCGGTTGGTCACTTTGAAATTCCCTTAAAAAGGGTTCTACCATGGAGGCGACTGATGAAAAAAATGCTAATTTAGGAGCTAAAAATTTGTCCTTAATTTTGTCCTTCACTATTTTAAAGCTGTGGGAGTTGGGTTCTTTAGCTAACCCAGTAACATATTTTATTACATTGGGGAGTATCTGTAGGGCTCTCTCAGCAACAGGGCCGCTTTCTATCCACCTAACTGCGCAAAACTGAAGTGGGAAAACTTTAGATCCGGTACAGCTTGTGTACTCGGATCTTCTGGCAGGAGAATTCTTAAACAAATTATACAACGCCCTCAAGAATGAAATGATTTCCCACCCTGTACTTGTAATTCCTACTTTAAAGGCATTGTGTAAAGTGTGAAGGCCGCAAGTTCCAATGTTGATTAGCTCTGGGCTATCTGGTGTTTCTTTAAGATACTTTTCTAGGTCCGATAGTAACTTAAGATTAACATTGGGTCCATCCATTGAGATTTGAACCATTTTTTGGAGATAGTTTGTTGGCAAAGCTCCAGTTAGAGCATCGAATAAATCAGAAGCCTTTGAATTTCCCAAAAAAACGGAGGTAAAATAACGGGTTTCGATTCGTGATCCTTTGCAAAATCTGACATGTATGTCCATCTGTTGTTTCTGTGAGATTTTGTTGAGCGCCTCGTCGAAGCAAATTACAATGTACTCAGCATCTTTCAATAAAGACTCCAGCTGTCGATGGAAATACGGTGCAAGGCCAAACAAAATGGTATAGCCTATTTTTGTTCGTTGTAACTGAATTTTACTTGCTATCTCACTATCAGGAAATTGACTTTTAAAACCGGCAGCAAGTTTAGCGGCAGTTCTGTAGGATATGTGGTTAAGAACTATTTGCATTGTCCAAAATATTTCGGATTTCGTGACAGATTCTGAGAACAAAAAATGTTTTAAGGCAGGAGTTTTTGACTGACTTTTCTGAATTTCTGAACCAGGGCCAGCAGACGTAGTAGGGACATCAGTACCCATAGTCGAGCTTGAACCCGAAGCGGCTGTTTGGGTAGTTGTACAAACACTTCCTACATTTGGTGTAAGTTCTCGATTGTTTTGAAAAAACATTCCGATATTTAAACATTTGTCACGATTTTTCTCGTTGATTTTGTGCTTCGTCGACTTAGCATGGCTTTTAAGGGCGGTTTTCCCCATACTTTTTATATTAATGGTTGTTTTACACCAAGTGCAAATAGCAGAAGACGTTGAACGAGGATCTTCTTTGACCCAAGGAAATTCCAAGACATAAGTCGGTTGAAAAGTGGTCGTACTTGGCTTCGAAAGAGACATGTTTAACCTGAAAAATAAATTGCCGTCAAAATACTCGTATGCATTGTGAATAAAATACTGTTTTATGACACTCGTTTAACACGAACTATGAAGTATATGCTGACCAAATGATATGTTTATTTTTATTCACTTTTTAAGAATTGTTTTTCAATTTTTTATCGATATGGGGTGGCCAGGGGTGCCCTCGCAACTAGCGCATAACGATAAAGCAGAACAAATTTTCTGAATTATATGACGGAACGTGTCAGCCGCAAGTACAGTAGTTACGACACGTCTGGGTACTGTACTTTTCAATTAGCTCGAACACATCTCAAATTTAATTCGGTGCGTCGGGTTACCTGGTCAGGACAACAAAATTAGTAAAAGGGAGTATTTTATCTATTATTGTTGTCTGTCTGGAAGCGATAAGACTAGACTACTCTTCCTCCCCCCTCCAAAACAAGGCCAAGGTCACGCGGTCACTCACTGCCGTGTGTCGCTATGTCGTCGCCGCTTTGTTTACTTACTGTAGGCCTACCTGTACTAGTGAGTGGTGATTAACTTCTTCATATTTATAGTCGTGTAAGCGAAAAACTAGTGACCAAACTGAACGTTTTAAAACGTTTGTAAGTTAAGCTGTATATATAACACTTATACAGTACTTTCTTTGGAAAATATTGGTTTCATAATAGTTTTACCTCTAAATTATAAATTGAGATGCGGTCGAGCTAATTGAAAAGAACTCTAGCGTGAGTTAGAGCCAGATTGGAAGATTTGTGGAAAATTTCACAAAATGTCTTGGACTAGCACGTCGCGTGGTAACGACAAGTCGGTGCGTGTGGCCGGCGACACACTACTACCGAACTTTTCACCGAGCCTTTAACTTACATTCCATCGGACCGAGCATCGTACCGGACACAAAGCACAAGTCCGGTAATGTGTCGTGTATTAGAATATGAACAAAACTGTAAAATAGATAGAGAACAGTAAATTCAATTATATCGCAACTAAATCCAGATATTAGGATAAAATGAAAATAACTCAAAAGAACACTTTAAAATATAGTCTAAGATGATGTTTACATTATCAAACGTTAGATCAAGGTTAGGGTTAACTTGTTTTAGCTGTACTTCAATTGATTCTTCTCAAGCTGTTCAATAAGTTCCTTTGATCAAGCATTCATTGGTTCGCATTAAACACAAATTAGTGGTCAAATAATTGAAAAATTATAAAATTTACTGTCACACACAATAGCAATATTTAGTAATCATACTTTAGAAACTTCTCTTAGTAAAAAAAAAAAAAAAAAAAAAAAACTTTAGGAAGGCTTTCTTAAAAGGCACTAGAATGTTGAACAAATCCTCCATGTTTCAAGAACTATACTAATTAATTTTGTATGGAACAAGTTATTCTAGATTATAAAAAAAGTCCACAGTGACAATCATAACTGGGTAGAAAGAAACACTACCTTGCAAATATCATATTGTTCAGTTCCAATGTCACACCATAACTGTGGCATAAATAAATAAATCAACAATCCATTTGCAATGAAAGAAAATATAACATTAACATTGTAAAATATTATTAAACGTACGGTTATTACTACTCACCTTCATCAGAAAAATGTCAGGCAAAATAAAACAACATCAGCAATCAGCAATGTAAACAATATCAACAAGTGCACAGAGAGCGACGCCACCGGGTCGACTGACCTTGGCTCGCAACAGGGTGCGCGAACAAGGGTTAGGGCGCGATGCGCTTGCGCAAAAGCTCGTTGGGTTTTCCCAGTTATTAAAAATAGTCAAGGCCGCGGACGCAGCGCAGTCTAGCCGATCAGGCATCCAAACAGTTTGCTGGAGCCTGGGTGATTGGATGACGTATAGACTCGCATTTGTTGCTACTTTGGGTTCCTGCCCTCGTGTTATAGGTGATTATTACCGGGTGGGTTTCAAATTGCAGGCCTATAGCAAGTTGTTAACTGGCAACGGTAGTTGGTTTTTTTATTTCTTTTTTATAACCACAAATTGCTCAAGTTATGTTCTAAGAGTCTATGAAATAATTTTGTACTACTGTATCATCACTATTATTTTTAAAACAAAAGTATTAAGTTGAAGAAAAACATAGACTATCAACAATGTTTATCCTCACTTGAACAATAGGTGTAGAAATATTGGCCTTAGTTTTTTTCATTTCCAAAGCGAAAAGAAATTAAAGAATTTCGGTTGGCAAAATTTAAACAACATACAAAAACGTTCCAAAAAATATTATTCAGTTGGTTTAGCTTCGGCCTACTCAGTGTCGAAGGAATTTAATGATAATTATTATTTAAACAATGGATCAAAGTATTCACTCTTTGTGTTTTTAAATACTGTAGGTTACACAAAAAAGTTCTTAATTATAATGTCGTAGCAGACAAAAAACTACTGGAAAAGTTAAAAAAAATAATAATTAAATTTTTTTTACACATTAGTCGACTTCTATTATTGATGGGATTTATATTCACATACAGCTCCCGTTCGTTCAAAATGGTGATTAGTCCGAATGATTTCTTCATAGATAGAAAATATATTAAGTGAAATGAGGAGAAATTACAGAATATAATCACGGATTGCAGGTTTTATAATTTTAACCAAAAATAGTTTATATTTTTATTATTAAAACCATGTTAACGTCATTAAATATGATGAATGCGAAAACGAAAACTCTATAACACCTTAATAACTAGAAAATTATAAATAATGGAGTAGGCCTAGAGGTATTGGCTTCGACGAAGAGATAACGGGGGCAGAGGAAGGGTCCGCGTCGCCACTGGATGACTCATTCTCAACGTATTGTATCGAAAATGTTGTGCCACGGAAACAATACCTCCCTTCTCAACAGTTTGGACCAGAGTCGAGTCATTTTAATTGTGATGCCGTTGCAAAACTTAGCGATAGACCAACAGTTTTCAACAGGTTTTGTAGGCGTAATATATTTTTCATAATACACAAGACGTATCATGTCATTTTTTTATCTCAATGATACCTACCGGAAATTAGGGGTGTGCGAATACTCGAGTGGTCGAATAGTAGCACTTTACGCTCGGCTCGAGGTTATGCAAAACTATTCGAGTGGTCGAGCTGAAAATGGTTTCAGAAGGAACAATCCCGCCCAAAAAATGCCTTAAGAAGAGAACTCTGTACTAACAGTTATTTGATTTATTAATTAATACAAAAAAGCAGAGAGACAAGGCAATTTATACTCGAGTGATGTGATCGTCAGGGAGGTAAGGGGTGGAGCGGGGAGGGGTGGGACGAAACACGCAATAGGAGCGGGGTAAATGACCTTGACTTACCACACACGCACAACATTCCCCCCTCACCCTGCCCCCTTGACAGGTGCGGGCTGCCGGATACCCATTAGCACAACAATAGAGAAGAGACCGTATTAGTTTTTTGCCCACATCAATGTTCAGTCAACTGGAAGAGCTGTTTGTTTATTCATTCGATTGAAGTTTAGTGGCTAAAACATAATGAATTTATAATTCACTCGGAAATCCTCGTATTCCTAATTAAAACTTGTTTACCTGTTGAAATGGCTTCAGGAAGGCGCCGTGTTTCTGAGTTGATGACACGCCGCCTTCCAGAAGCCATCTCAACAGGTAATGATATCGTCCGTGGAAGCCTCAACTCTTCAATAAAACTTGTTTATTTAATGTTATACTTTTTAATTTTTTTTTTTTATGGCCAAAAATGACCTTTTGGGCAGATAAAACCGGAAATCCTCATATTCCTAATTAAAACTATTTTATTTCATGTTATACTTTTTAAAATTTTTCGTATTGGCGCTATTATTAGTATACAGGCTCCGCGCGCGAGTATCGAGGGCTTCTAGTTCATGCGCTTGTGAGTGTGCGTGCGTCAGTCAACAGAACAATAGACCGTCCAATTTCATCGTCGTGTTTTCCTCATTTCTTATCTCCCTCGCTTCCGGCCAAAAATAACCACCTGTCGATACTTCAAATGACATTTCAAACCACTTCGTCGTTTTCCTAGAACCTTGGATCTGCTCCTTTTTCACTCATTCTCTTAATCTTCACGTTGACTGATATAAAAAATAAAGTAAAAAAGAAATGACCATTTTCTATTCTTCATTATGGTTAAAACGGACAATCTGATGCACTAAATTCCGACCGAATTCGTATATTAGAAAATACCGATTTTCACGATTTTAAATAGAAATCCCCGGCTTATTCCCGGTTTATTCCCGGTTTGCCAAATTCCCGGCTTATTCCCGGTTTTCCTGGTTTCCCGGTTGAGTGGCCACCCTGAATAAATACATTGTACAGTTTAGTAACATAGCACATTTACTGTAATATGTATATATTATTTACTTTATTTTTATCTTTCAAATGTACAAGGCACGTTTTTAAATTTTTTCCATTTTCCGTAATTTCCCCTGTAACAGTTGTAAAAAAAAATATTTCTAACAAACTAAGCATATTTCTACGTAGGGAAATAAATTGCCTACATTTTGTACATCTTCGATTTTCTGTATAAAAATCTGTGTAAAAGTTCTAGCACTCTACGTTTGAAAAATATTTCAAAATTTTTCAAAAAAATTGGTTTTTTCACATTTTGTAAAAAACGTAATTTAATTTATTTAATAAATAATCTACGTCTTTTTCCGAACAAAATGAATATGCATATGACTAGGTTATCATTAGTAGTTTGGACACTGTTAATTTTTTTTAAAACGTCTGCAAAATGGCCGAAATGCGGCTTAGCGCACACGCACCGATTTGGCCTGGCCGCTCCTAGGGTTAAACAGGTTTTGTCTAAAAAAAATACTGATTTTCTTCTTTTCTTAAAAAGGGAAAGACAGGTATCAAGTTCCACGTTATTTTGGCAACTTTTCTTTGGTTCAATCTTCGTCATAAACTTGATTGCATGGTTCCATCAGTATTTTATGGTATGTGATGTCACTGAATTGCGGAATCATATACACGGTTTAAGTAAACGACTATGGGAGTAAACAAATCCTTCTACTTTTATGAATTCCATAAAAAGTCTGAAAATTCTCTAACCGAACAGGGCCTAATTTAAATTAGTTCTGTGCAGCTCAAATTTAATTAAACAGTAAATTTTAATCATTATACAAAAAAAGAAGAGAAAAAGGATGGTATGGTATTTAAGGAAAATAATACTGAAATGTGTTTAAGAAGTTTAGAAGTACAAGCTATGGCATTTCCACTGATCTTTTTCCAGAAAAAAAAAAAAAAAAAAAAAAAAAAAAAAAAAAAAAAAACATAACTAATAAACTCAAATATCCTTACCTGTAAAATTTGCATCCTCAACTGTCGTTCTTCATCATCTTGGTCTTTATATTTTTCTTTTATTTTCTTCAGTTTTCCTTTCTGGCCTCTTTTAACTTGTGGAACATTTGGCTTCTCCTTATCTTCTACATCTTCTCTTTCTTCTGTTCTCATTGCTAGAGACAGATGTTGAAACTTATTAATCACTGACTCATCACTAATAAAATGACGACTTAGTAAAATCAGTCTATTTTGGTTATCATTAAAATCCATCTTAAGATATCAAATCATTATTATATTCGATAGGTTAAAGATGGGTTTCAATAAAACCTGAAACATATTTTTATTGAAATTTAATTTTAATAACTAATAAGTTACCATAGAAATCGATAAAAAAATTTCAATTGTTATAAAAACACTCAATTATGGTAGTCTATGAATTAATAATATTGGGAGATTATAATTACAACTATTAAAATAGTACAGTACAACAATTCCACAAACCTGGACTACGATAACCCGGAATTCTGGATAACTTGGAAAGCCTATACCAGAGCAGTTAAGTGCACTGGGTTCCAAGACATAAAAGCCATGGCATCAGCCAAAGCCTACAGACCAGTTTAGTTTTTCTTTTTATAACTGATGAGGTTAAGTTTTAGTTTTAGCGAATTTCCCCTATAGGGAATACGCTGTTACGGTGGTAGGCATGGTTAAGACCTAAGCCCGGGGCCATGTTAGTTTTTTGTTTTGAGGTCTCCAGAAGCCAAAAACACCACTTGTTCACTTTCATACCTGGCATATAAAAATATATGAATAATAGATTTTATTATTAAAATTTAAATAGGCATTGTAATTAACAGTGATTGTCACATTGTCCATTTTTATTTAACACATTCACTACTGAAAAAGAGAACATTTTTCAGAATTCAACCCACCTGGCTCATATGTCAGATAATCGGTTTAATTAAATCAGATTGTATGCTCATATCTGAGTAACTGTTTTAAGTGGTTGATTTCACTGGACTTTTTAGACAATTGACACTTTCATAGATATATAAGAAAAGTATAATTTGGCAGGCCATTTGTTCATACACGTTTATAGGATATAATTGTGTGCTGTCACAGCTGCTAAAGACAGGAAGAAAACATGTCAAATGTGTTTTTGGCTTACGTTTGGCCTGCTTGTTGGGTTTCTGCTGCTTCTGCCGGGGTGGAGCTGGTTTGATGACAACGGGCTGGTCATCCCCAAGATACACCACTGTCTCCTCGTCTCCACCGGCCGACCGACCATCAAGGGTTAGGCCGCCAAGCGCTGCAGTCACACTCACTCTGTAACACACTTCAGTGACTTTTCATCACCGTCTCCTCGTCTCCACCGGCCCACCGACCATCACAGGTTAGGCCGCTAAGCGCTGCCGTCACACTCACTCTGTAACACACTTGAGTAGCTATACATCACTGTCTCCTCGTCTCCACCGGCCCACCGACCATCAAGGGTTAGACCGCCAAGCGCTGCCATCACACTCTGTAACACACTTGAGTGGCTATACAGCACTGTCTCCTCGTCTCCACCGGCCGACCAACCACTGAGGGTTAGGCCGCCCAGCGCTGCCATCACACTCACTCTGTAACAGACTTGAGTGGCTATACAGCACTGTCTGCTCGTCTCCAATGGCCGACCGACCACTGAGGGTTAGACCGCCAAGCGCTGCACACTCACTCTGTAGTTAGTTTTTACCTTTATGTGTAAATTATGTACTTGCAGATGTCACTTTTAGATATTGCAGCTTTAAAACAGCTGCAGCATAAGTCTGTTGCAAATGGGATGACTCAACGGTACAATGGTACAAACGGTTATTTTGAACTATGTTGTTATTAAAATTTATATCAAGCTTACTTTTTTCTTTATTCATACTAAATTTTGTTATTTTTAGAGAAAATATATACAAACTAGAAAATATAACTATCTTACTTGTTGTCACTTGTGTGGTCCACTTTGATCTGCGTGTCGGGGAATTGAGGCTCCGTTTCATCTTCTTCTTCTTGAACATCCTCTAATGTTGGACCAGATTCCTTTTCTGAAATCATACATAAATAATACTACAGGATATAGGAACCTCATGAGGACAACTTGAACTTATATTTTAAGTCTTACTGCTACATATAACAAAAATATTATTTTCCTATTTTTTTACTCTTGGGCAGCACTCACCATTGAAGAATGTGATATGATGCTAGATTTGAAGTCGGCAGAAAAACCCAAAACACGGACACATATACATAGAGCGGACTTCACGTACATACACAAATTGGTTGTGCGTGAAGTCTGCTCTATATATATGTATCCGTGTTTTGTGTTTTTCTGACAACGACTTCACGTCTAGCATCATATCACATTCTTCAATGGTGAGTGCTGCCCAAGAATAAAAATTGCGAAATATATTCTCCTTGCCAACAATACAATGTTATTTAGAAATAAAAAATATTATACATTAGTTTGCAATTCTGAACACTGCTATTATGAAAATTAGACTAATAATACAGTCAAAATACTGGGCAACCAAGAGTTAATTGCAAATTTAATTTTGTATTTTAATTGGTTGTTGTGTAAAATTAACTAAGGAAAAAAATGGTGGAATCTTTTCCATTCTTCGAAGCTGCATAGGCTTGCTAATTTTTTTTTTTTAATGGCAGCTATATTTAAGTATTTGTTTACTATCTCTACACATTTAGAGAATGCTTAGAGTAAATTTAATGAGTGTCTTAAGTGTGACGTTCTTGCAAGCTACTTGAAATTCGGGAATTTAAGTGTCTCTTATTGGGAAGTTAAGGTATTAGGCAAGGTAAGAATTCAGTCCGGACCCATGATAACTTTTGTTTCAGGTTCTTCTGGATCCAAAAACATCACTGTTAAATTTTTTATAAGGAAGTAAATTTTATGGACTATTGAATGAAACACTAGATTTCGATGAAATTTGGTATGAAAGTGTCTAAAGTTACATTTTTATGACCTCGGTTTGTAACTTAGTTGTAAAATTTTACCTAGTACAAAAAGCATCACTTTAGACCTTAGTGATACCTAGACTACTTCTCACATTGTACTGCAAATGGCTGTTTTCAATATCAGCATTGAGTGTGGAAAATTAGCAGGGGATTTTCCAACAATAGTTCAATAGTTATTAGTTCAGATTCTAGACATAAGTAGAAATTGTAGCGAATAAAGCGATATTGAGTATTTTTATCATAAATCACCTGTTCTGATTGTTAAAACATTTTAGTAGTATCGGTGTTATATATTGTACTTGAAAACGTAAACTGAGCAACCGAATGGTTATTTTGGAAAAAATATAATGTAATTATGATAAATAGTATTGCAATGTGATAAATATATTGAACATAAATCACATCAAAAGAGAAATTCTGTTGCTTGGACAAAATTCCGCATGAGGCATTAGCCGAGTAAACTTGATCCTGGCCCAGAAAACTGCACTTTCCACACTAATGATGAAATATATATTTTAAAAACATTATATGTACGACCAATGGACAACTGACCGGGCTGGTCGTCGTCGCTGAGCTCCAGTTCCACATCCTCGGTGTTGTTGACAGCTTCCTCCATGACATGGTCCTCCTCCACTGTCCGCACCCGCCGCTCATCCTTGTGTCTGCAACACATAACAAGGATAGATTACAAACATAGGTTGAAATTATTTGCATAATCCTACTTAAAAAACAAGTTAAATGATTATTAATGATAATTTTCTTTTTTTCACCAATATTTCATGTTACAGTAGACCCTTTTGTAACTGACAATCACAGGACCAGACATAGATTAGATAACCTGAAAGGTTGGTTTAAAACTGGCAAATACAGAAACATGCCATGTGAAAATAAATCTAACTGTTCCCCGCTTTTGATTTGTAACAGTATGTTTATTTTATAAATAAATTTGAAATATAATAACAAAATTTTAATTTAAGATGGTTTTTTCCACCACTCAATTCTACTCCAGGGCTTTTGTGCATCTCTATCCCACGCCAAGGTCATGCATTTAGATTGGTTGACCATTTTCTCTCACATCCGTTCCTGATCGGCTCTCCTTCTCTCTCTCACTCAAGCGCTCACAGAACTATGTCAGCAAATTTTAGAATTGCAGGTAGGCCACACACTCCCGTCGTAACATTCTAGCCTCAGGTAGTTTCTCATCAGTCAAAATTTTGTATATACAGCTGTATAAATTTCTTTTATTGTTAAACCACTACTTTTAACATTTTTTTTGTTTCAATATGTATAATGATTGATTCCCACCCCTCTCCTTAAAGTCCGCATTAACCAAGTTTTCCGTTATCCGAGGTGGTCCCAGTCCCATTTAGCTCTGATAATCGGGCTTTCACTGTATGTAGATTTTACTATGACTATCTGCCCTGCCCCCACAGTTAAGTTCTCTGACATCCATCCATTAAGTCTACCCAATCTCAAATGATATCGCACCTTTCTACGCTACTCTCCTCCAGTTTGAAGAGGAAGCCGAAGCCCATGACCAGGTGGCACGGCGGCAGATAGTTCTTCTTGCCTCGGATCATGAAGCTGCCGGTGGTCAGGTATTCTCCTGTCGGCGCAGTCTTGGACACCTGGTCTGCGTGGACCCACCACGCACTTGTGGTCACCTTAGCCTCCCATGCAGCACTGCAAAAGTATGCATACTACTGATTACTTCCTCAACAAAAGATAATACCCCCGTCGCAGCAGACCTGCGTACTCAGCGAATTTCCAATGGAATTTCAGATTATTTACTTTCACCATAAAAACACCATAGGATCGAGTATGTAGGTTTGCTGCCATTGGGTGTTGTTAGAAAATCTAAGTTAATCAATAATTGGTGAATGTAAACAAAAAATTGTGTCAAGCTCTGGCAATTTTTTATTTTCCCCATAAACCCCATGGGGGTGAGTATGTAGGTTTGCCGCCATATGGGTTTTGTAAGCAAGTATAAGTTAAACCTTATATAGATAATGTACATACCAAATTTGATTAAGTTATGTCAATAAATAAGCAAGATATAGGGTTTTCTTGATTTCCCATAAGAATAACATGGAAAACACATTTTTGGATTTGCCCCGTAACCAGTTATGCTATGATAAAAATTCAAAATACCAAATTGTTTGTTTTTTTAAGCTCTTTTAAATGGTTCCAGTTAAAATTGATGAATTTTAAAAATTAAGGTCCAAAAATGCCAAAAACCCATTTTTGACCCCTTTGAAACCCCATAAAACCCCGTTCCCATAACCTGACAATGCTGGTTCACGAACTCATGAAAATAGACCTGGTCTTACACCTCCATACCAAATTTCATCAAAATCGGAAGTCCCCTTCAAAAGTTATCAGTACCACGGACACATAGATATATAGATATATAGATAGATATATAGATATATATGAAAATGAACGAATGGTGTTTTTGGCTTCTGGGGACCTCAAAATGAAAAAGTAAAGTGGTCCCGGGCTTAGGTCTTACCATGGCTACTACCGTAATAGCGTATTCCCTATAGGGAAATTCGCTAAAATCAAACTGTGTTTCTGTTCAAAAAAGAAATGTTGAGGTTTTTTTTTCTTTTTGAGGAATAAGTATAAAAAAGTTAAGAGGACTTTGCTGACTCAAAATTCACATTAATAATTTAATTCGTTTAATTTTTGGTTAGACATATAGGAATAGTTTGAAAAACAGAGGTCATTATTAAATAAATTCTACTTACAACGGTAATATACAGTACAGTATAGTGATAGTAGACAAACGCTAGACCTGATGTATCACTGACTTGTTGTGACCAGTATCATGGGTTTCAACTTACAGACGTCCGTAGCAAAAAAATTCAAGAGATAAACTTTGTTTTGTAGAGGTTAAATGCAAATTGAATTTTCCCTATGTACTGATATCCGAGTTGTAGAGGTAATTGTTGTATCTCTCTGGCCTTTAGAAATAAAAATAAAACCGTAAAATTATTTTAAATTATATTTAATATTTTTATTTGAAGAAGGCAGAATTTTCCAAGGGGATTGAGAACAATTCAAGATTCTAAGGATATTTGTGGTTCTTACGAGTAAGAGTGGACTGTTCTTAGTGGAACCACTGATGTAGTGGTTAAGTTATATCATACCTATAGCAGATGGCCATAGTGCCGGCCTCGTTGAGTGTCTTGGGCGGCACGGCAGCCGCCGAGGGGTTCTTGACCACGACACTGCTCGCGCCGTGCAAGTCCGCGTGCACGTACACGTCACTGCCGCGCAGGTACCGCTTCACTATCAGCTCGTTCTGCGTCTGGTCTCTGCCTCCGATCACTGCGGTCACATGACGCTCAATAAAATTACCCATTATAAAACTCGCTACTTTTTGTAGTATTATCACTTTCAATAGAATTTAAATAAAATCGTCTTCCTTTAATCCAATTTATTTTACTTAAGAGAAACCGTTTTTAAATTGAACTATTTAATTCATAATGTGGTGTGAATTATGTATTTCTGAACAACAAAATAATATTTTTTTAGTGTGGATAACATGTCCAGGTAGGCCAATAATAGTTTCTTACTAGTAAAATTGACTTTAATATATTTAAAAGTACTTTTTATTGGTAAAAAATTATCGACAAATTAAATTAATTCACGCCATGCAAGACACTAGCACTAAGGGCTTTTTATATTTATTGGTCCCTAAATTTCCTTTTTCCTGTGATTTGGACATAAATTACTCTAGGTACACATTCAGACTCATTTCTATCTGTAACATACATCTTCTATTTAACATTTTGAGGGCCGTTTAAAGTGTAAAAATTGGCCCTGACAGTTCCAGTTCTCCTTACTAATAAAAATGTTCATACAGATTGTATTCATGGTAAAAAAAGTGTCTACTTAACTATTAAGTGGCCAGATTTTTTCTAACATTGTAATAGGACACGTGCGTACAAGGAGGTGGCTTACTTGAGAAAATAAGCAAGTGGTAAGTTTTAATGGCAAGTTTTTAGGGATAAAGAAATTTATCAAATGAAAAATGGCTCCACTCAATAAAACTTGATAGTATGGCAATATTTCCACATTAATTTAGATCTAGTGTTCAGTATCAAAATAGTATAGTTTAAATTTAATAGACAATATAAATTTTAATTATTTCAAATATTTTGTGAGCTGGATTTTAAAGTTTTGCAGTAGCATTCTTCAAAAAGATTAATTCTCTTTTGGTTTTTAATAAAGAACAATGAGTGTGATTATATTGTTTTTGGTGAAATCTCAAACCCAAGGTTATTGAAAATAATTTTAAATTACGGAATTCAGTATTAAAAATTAAGTTTAAAAAGCATATTATGGAGGTATAAGGCTAACGAAAGACAAATGGTCATTATAGAGAAATTGGTTAGGACAATGACGGAAGACGTTTGGATGTTTTGCCGCCTTACTTTGAAAAATACTAGAGAGAACGAAATAAATGAAAGAAAAAACGTCAGGCAAAATAAAACATCAGCAGCAATCAGCAATGTAAACAATATCAACAGGTGCACAGAGAGCGACGCCACCGGGTTGACTGACCTTGGCTCGCAACAAGGGTGCGCGAAGAAGGGTTAGGGCGCGATGCACTTGCGAAAAAGCTCGGTGGGTTTACCCAGTTACTAAAAATAGTCAAGGCCGCGAACGCAGCACAGTCTAGCCGATCAGTCATACAAACAGTTTGCTGTGGCCTGGGTGATTGGATGACGTATAGACTCGTATTTGTTATTACTTTGGGTTCCTCCCCTCGTGTTACAGGTGATTAACCGGGTGGGTTTCAAATTGTATAGTTAAGTTGTTAACTGGCGACGGTAGTTGTTTTCTATAACCATAATTCGCTCAAGTAGTGTTATAAGAGTATATGAAATAATTTTGTACTACTGTATCATCACTATTATTTTTAAAACAAAAGTATTAAGTTGAAGAAAAACATATCAACAATGTTTATCCTCACTTGAACAATAGGTGCAGAAATATTGGCCATAGTTTTTTCATTTCCAAAGCAAAAAGAAATGAATGAATTTCGGTGGGCAAAATTTAAACAACATACAAAAACGTTCCAAAAAATATTATTCAGTTGGTTTAGCTTGGGCTTACTCAAAGTGTCGAAGAAATTTAATGATGATTATTATTCAAGCAATGGATCAAAGTATTCACTATTTTGTGTTTTTAAATACTGTAGGTTACACAAAAAATTTCTTAATTATAAAGTCGTAGCAGACAAAAAACTTCTGGAAAAGTTAAAAAAAACTAATAATTAAATTATTTTGACACATAGTAAATATTAGTCGACTTCTATTATTGATGAGATTTATATTCACATAGAGCTCCCGTTCGTTCAAAATGGTGATTAGTCCGAACGATTTCTGCGTTGATAGAAAATATATTTTAAAAGTGAAGTGAGGAGAACTTACAGAATATAATCGTGTATTGCAGGATTTATAATTTTAACCAAAAATAGTATATATTTTTATTATAATTCTCACTAAATGTGTGTATTTTATTTTTACTATCTCTCCCTTATTCATTTTTTATTTTTTTATTTGTTCACCAAGTTATTTTTTACAAAAAGCAGTTTAGACACTATTCATGTATAAGTGCTTATAATTATGAATAAAGATGATTTGAATTGAATTGAATTGAGTTGAATTATAAAAACACTGTAAATTTGATGAAGGCGAAAACGAAAACTCTATAAAACCTTAATAACTAGAAGATTATAAATAAAATGGACTGGGAGAAGGCCTAGAGGCATTGGCTTCGACGAAGAGATAACGGGAGCAGAGGGAGGGTCCGCTTCGCCATTGGATGACTCATTCTCAACGTATTGTATCCAAATTGTTGTTGTGCCATGGAAACAGTACCTCCCTTCTCAACAGTTTGGACTAGTGTTGAGTCATTTGAATTGTGATGCCGTTGCAAAACATAGCAATAGACCAACAGTTTTCAACAGGTTTTGTAGGCTTAATGTATTTTGCATAATACACAAGACGTATCATGTCATTTTTTGTCTCAATACTACCGGAAATGAAAACAAACTACCGGGCTCTAGTATTATAAAAAAAATAAGACAGTACAGTACAATTAATATTCCAAAGTGACGTTAAAAACCACATACCAGAAATAACTCTTTACTACGTATATCTCAATAGAACGTCATGGAACCGATAATTTCTTAAAATAATTAGTTTAACTTATGTTAGTTGTTCATTTGTAATCTCGGTTTAATGTCAATGATAATGTCATCAAATACGATGTTTTATTATGATAATATATATGAAAAACACTTGTGTTCAATAAAACCAAAACTCATTGATTTTACCATAATTATGGGCCTGTACTTATTTTTCTCAGATTTTACCGCCTATTACAAATATCCCACCTTTAATTAGGATATTTAATTATTTATTTGTAAAACTTCATGGTTTTGTATTGGCTCTATTATTGGTATACAGCCGCCGCGCAAGTATCGAGGGGTTCTGGTTCAGGCGCTTGTGAGTGTACGTGCGTCAGTCAACGCAACAATAGACCGTCCAATTTCATCGTCATGTTTTCTTCATTCCTTATCTCCTTTGCTTCCCGCCAAAAATAACCACCTGTCGAAGCTTAAAATGAAATTTAAAACCACTTAGTTGTTTTCCTAGAACCTTGGATCTGCTCCTTTTTCACTCATTCTCATTCTTCTAAATTTATATAAAAAAATAAAGTAAATAAGAAATGACCATTTTCTATTCTTCGTTAGTGTTAAAACCGACAATCTGATACACTAATTCTGACCGATTTCGTATATTAGAAAAGGCTGATTTTCATGATTTTAAATAGAAATCCCCGGCTTATTCCCGGTTTATCCCCGGTTTGCCGAATTCCCGGCTTATTCCCGGTTTTCCTGGTTTCCCGGTTGAGTGGCCACTCTGGAAATGAATTTTCTTTTTCTAAAATATTTTACTGTACAAAGCAGCATAAGAGTTAACAAGAAATAACACAAAACACTCTAGCAACTTAAATATTTTCATTCAAAATATACTCATATCACAAACAAAATTCAACATACCTAAATAGTTTTCAGAACTTATAAACCAGAAGAATTTTTCAAACCAAAAAACTTTACGAGCCTTGGTAATTGTTGACATTGCTTGAACTTCTTTTAAGGTCTGTTTTGTTTTTTTCTCTGCTGATTTTAAGGCCTTGCCAGCTGATTCCACAGTTTTCTGCTGTTTCTTAGCTGCTGATCTCTTTTTATCATAATATCTGAAAGGTTACAAATCAATGTATTTATTGTGTAGTTGACACTTCGCATAGTGGTAAAAGTTGGTGACAGCTAACTTTTAGAAATTATTAACTAATTTAAGATAATTTAAATATTTAAAATTATCATTATAGTTTTGATTCATAAAAATTCAAATATTCTTAAAAATTGCAAACTACTCAGAGTAAATCAATCGGAATAAGGGAACTATAAACAATATTGGTAAAAAAATTCTCAGTTTAGTCAAAAAGTCAAAATTATTTTTATTCTTAAATATAAATATGCTAAGGTCAAAGTGATTATTCGGTCATTATACATATTGACCAGTTATTTACATAATAACCAATTCGCTGGTGAAATTGATTAATTAATCACTTCAACTGGTCATTATTGATAATCTCCAGCGCAGTTTGGTTACAGTAATAAATTTATTTTAATATTATTCACTTATTACCAGTTAGTATAGAGTAACCAACGGGGGTACCAGACATTATGAGTAATAGCCAACCATGGGTAGGCAAATGTATCATTTTCACTCAATGTTGTAGGCAGGTGGAGGAAAAGAGTGGGAAAGGTAACTTGACACTCTTCTTCCCTCATTTTTTATAAACTTTTTTCATTGCTTATTATTAAATTTAAATTGACATTTAATAATAATAGTATAAATGTAATTAAAAAAGAATGTAATTCAATTACTATGGTCAAAAAAAGTTGTTACACAGTAAAAAATAAAATTTTGTCAAAATATCAAAAATTCATTTTGAAATTCATTTTGCTACTAAGACATAGTAAAATTATAGTAAGTTATAAGAATTTAAGTATAGACAAATATTAATTTGTACTGCTACTTAAATAAATACCCCCCGTCGCAGCAGACCTGCGTACTCAGCGAATTTCCAAATTAGTAATATTAATTTTGACCAAATAAACCCTTAAATCAAATATCATCACATGCTCATAAAAATAGGGAAATAAATGTCTATTCTCCTTATGATAAATATAGGGAAAGAGTATGCAGGTATGCTGCCATGGGGAACACTAAAAGTAGGTTTTTAGCATACAAAAAATTTATTTCGACCATATGAAGCCATATACTATGTTTCATTAATATCTATCCATTGCTAAAGGAGTTTTCCTATTCTCCATATAATTAACATGGGAAAAGAGTATGCAGGTTTGCTGCAATGATAAGCACAAAAACCTAGATTTTTTACCATAAATGGATGAATCTCAACCAAATGAAGCTGGAAACCAAGTTTCATCCAAAAATATTGCTTAATAAGAGAAATATTAACACATTCTTACTCTCCATAAGATTAACATTGGAGCCTCAAAATACAATGTACTGTCTTTAGACTTTTTAATATCTCGGTAACCAATGGAGATAGAGCAAAGCTTCAAAATACTAAATTGTGTGTTTTTTTGAGCTAAATCTAATGGTCCAAGTAAAAATTTAAAATTTTTTAAAATTACACATGAAAAATGCAAAAAACCCATTTTTGGGGTACGAAACCCCCCAAAACTACCCCTTCCGGTAGGTCGATATGTCTGGATTACGAACTCGTCTGAATAAACGTAGGATTACACATCTCTACCAAATTTGGTGTCGATCGGAATGTTTTTACGAGAGTTATCGTGCCTAGGGACACATACATATATAAATATATACATATATATATATATATACATATATATATATATATATATATATATATATATATATATATATATATATATATATATATATATATATATAAATCTTAATGACTATTATTTTTGGTCTCTGGGCACCTTAAAACGAAAAAGTAACATGGTCCCGGGCTTAGGTCTTACCATGAGACCTACGGTAATAGCTTATTCCCTATGGGAAATTCGCTAAAAAAGAGGAAAAATCTGATATTTTCCTCAAAATATTGCTTTTGGTTATACCTACTCTTTTATTTTTACCAAGAATTAATTTTTAGTAAAAACATTAAAATTAATATTTTATAAAATAATTTTTGTTGTTAAAATATAATAGTCCACTTTCTTTTTATTTTTCCATTTGAGAGAATTATTATTTTCTGCCAATATAAATATATTCTTACTGCACTTAAAAGTAATAGAACATTTTTTAAATGCCTATTTGTTATACCATATCATTCTTTATTATAAAGCAAAGAAAGCAAAATTTAAGGGTAAACTTAATCCTGTACTATAATACAAGAAGTGTCTGTGGTGATGTTTTGGTACAAAAATTAGAAAAAGGGTTGTCATGATTTTTGGCGCTTTTGAGGTTTTGATGGTTTCTGAAAAAAATCCTCTTTTTTGTGATACAATGGGTTTTAGCCAGAAAAATTTAGTTTAATTGTTATTTCACTAGATCTGAGGGAGTTGGTTCGAAAGTAATAAGTAGATTTATATCTTGTGAGGTAAAAGAATGCATTCTGGTAAAAAGGACTCAAAAGCCAGTGTTTAGTCATGCTACTGTGGGTATAAGTCTTTGTAAGACCAGATAGAGTTAAGTCGTAGCACTAAAGGGTTAACTCATCGGTTCAAAAGGAGTAAGTATAAATACATTCTGTCAAATAAAAACTAAACTAAATAAATGAATTTTTTATGTTCAGGACAACTATTAATGTTTTACATAAAGGTATAAACTAATTTCCGTTTATATATATATATCCGTGTCCAGAGGTCACCACATTAAATATTTTTTAACCAGTAATTAGCAGCATATCTAGCCTTGTCATTCGCTAAAACTAAGTCTTGTACAGTACAGGTGACTCCCATCATCGAGCACCTCAGCAGATGATTTCCGTTTATAGAAATAGAATACTGTTATTTTAAACTTAAGAGTTTCCTAAGTTTCCTTGTCTTGTAATGTTTGATTTCACTGACTTAACTTTTTTTGCCTAAACATGGAAGAATTTTAATATCTATAAATGTTGTTCATAGCTCAGATTTTGGGGTATTCAGAGTGTTTTCCACAAACCTATGTGGCTAAATGGGAAAAAATTTTCAACAGCTCCCCGTGGAGAAGTTTTAAAACCTGCGTGGCAACACTGTTATGAACGTTAACATGATCGGTTTAGACACAGGAACAAATCAAGTTTTGTGCAGTAATTGTAGAAAAATAATGTTATGAGTTCATACTTGAATAAATTTTATTGCTTTAGCCTTGCTGTAAGAGGTAAGAGCCGAAAATTAAGTTTGAAGGCTATAGATCAGGTTTAAAGTTCAAGGCACTGATTTGAAAACAAAGCCAGGATTATGAAATTGATGGTACAACTTTGTCAACAAATGCAATACAAATCTAACGGTCGTTACTGATTTGTTGCTAAGGTCATTTTCTATGTGTGCGTTTTTGTACTGAGGACAAAATACTCGTGTTTTTAATGCATAGCTGTTCAAAGACGAACAATAGTGCATAAAAGCACTCATCTAAGGTATTTGAGAAACATCCGTTCGTTGGTCGCCCACTTGAAAACGCATGAAAAGCTTATTGAATACAGTAGGGTTTATATTTTGTGATGATTACATAAGGTATGAGAAGGAAATAAAAAATTAACTAATGAATTTTTGCTCTTTGGAAGAAGAGATTAGTCTCTTTCTGCCATCATGTATACCAAATACAGTTGATAGTGGCATCATGAAAATAGTCTATGTTACTTTTGTTTGAAATATTGTTACTATATTACAAGTTTAAGATTTTTCTTTATCTTCATGTAAATTCAACTTGAATAATAATAATAATAATAGAGCCCTAAATAGGGTGGCAAATATATTCAGTAATGATAGGGGGTATAATTTGATTACAGACCTTCCAGAAATTTTAAGGGGGGATTTTCGTCATAGCTTATGGAGGGATTGATGCTTTTGTTGAGGACAAACCTAACCGATAGTGCAATATAGGGGTACATAATTAAAACTATTACTATAAATAAATAAAAAAAAAAAAAAAAAACAGAATTAGAAACCATAACACCAAATTAAGCAACATTATAAATCTACTCATTATAACTTACTTCTTAGCATTGGCAAAAGATGTCAGAGCCAGATCAATGTCAATTGTCATAGGCTGGATTTTGGTTATCCTATCTTCATCTTCACTTTCATTGTCGTCACTGTCTGCGTCTTCACTGCTGAAGGGATCACTGAAAATAAACATATATCATAAAAATAACTATAAAAAAATAATATGACTAAAAAGAAAATAAGGTCGATTTTGGTTTGTACAAGGATGATTTTGCAGAAAAAACAGTTTTAAAAAGGCATTAAAAAAAGGGCCGAACTAAAAATAAAATACCCCCGTCGCAGCAGACCTGCGTACTCAGCGAATTTCCAATGGAATTTCAGATTATTTACTTTCCCCATAAAACCACCATAGGATCGAGTATTTAGGTTTGCTGCCATGGGGTGTTGTTAGAAAATCTAAGTCATTGAATAATTGGTGAAGGTAAACACTAAATTGTATCAAGCTCTGGCAATTTTTTATTTTCCTTTTAAACCCCATGGGGAGTAGGTAGGTTTGCCACCATAAGGGTTTTTTATGTCAATTTTTATGTGTTTTGTAAGCAAGTATAAGTTAAACCCTATCTAGATAATGCACATACCAAATTTGATTAAGTTGTGCCAATAAATAAACAAGATATAGGGTTTTCTTGATTTCCCACAAGAATAACATGAAAAACACATTTTTGGATTTTCCCCGTAACCAGTTACGCTAAAATAAAAATTCAAAATACCAAATTGGTTGCTTTTTAAGCTCTTCAGTTAAAAGTGATGAATTTTAAAAATTGAGGTTCAAAAATGCCAAAAATCCATTTTTTACCCCTTGTCAGATATGGACCCCATTCCATAACCCGAGAATGTTGGCTCAAAATCGGATGTTCCTTTCAATAGTTATCTGAACCACGAACACACACATATATACATACATATGAAATTGAACGAATGGTGTTTTTGGCTTCAGGGGACCTCAAAATGAAAAAGTAACATGGTCCCGGGCTTAGATCTTACCATGGCTATTACCGTAATAGCGTATTCCCTATGTAGGGAAATTCGCTAAAATTGGAATAACCTAATACATGATATAAAAATAAAATTACTAACAAAAATAACTAACACATGATCTTGGATATTTTAAAGACTAAGTCTGTGGAAAATATTTGCCAATGTGTTTGAAAATATATGACACTTAACATTTCATCTGAGATTCAGGCCACTTGGAAACTTAGATCTTGTACTAAAAACTTAGAGAACTTAGGAAACTTAGAAACTTTTCTTGCATTCACAAAAGGTAATGTACTGCCTACTGTAACTTTGCACTTTCAGGTAATAAATCTCTGATACTGAAAAATTTAACTCGAGTGTCAGCGAAACATTTCTCTGACTGTTTTACTGCAGTGCATTCCTCTCACCTGAGCATGAGGGAGATGTGGTTAGTCTCCAGTTTGAGCCGTGTGATTGTCCTCGCGACTGGGTCGCCGCGAGCCGCTGCCTCACCGATCAGTTGTTCTATGGCCGGCCACGGCAGCTGATTGGCGAGGGCTGTGCGGACGACCAGCAGACAGCTCTCCACCAGCTGCTGGTTGCGCAGGATCAGCTCCGCCTTGAAATGAAATTAAATTTCTGTATTTCCTTTAAGTATTAGATAATTGACAAAAACTTTCTCTTAGCAATGAATGGTAAAAATTAAAATTAAATATTTTATAGCAACATCCTGATAGCTACATCTACAGTGTTGAGGGCCACAGCTCGCCGCTATAGCAGAACAGGTTTGACTCCACGCCCGCAGTTGTGACTTTTTGCAATGTACTGCATTTTAAGTAATTATACAATTTAATTTTTAACAAATATTTGACAACCATTTGACATAGAGTAATAATTTAAAATACTGGATTATTAAGCTTTTTGAACATGTTCCAATGGGTATAAGTAAAATCTATTCCACACTGATAGTTCTTCTAATTAAAAAAATTAATTTTTAAAAATTTCGAGCTCCATAATTTTTAATGAAATTTTTTCAGAGATGCGGGTGATATAAATTTATTTGGCCATTAACAAACAACAAATATTCAATCAAAATTGTTGGAGCCGTTTTTAGGAAATCAAGTTTTTTAGAGTTTTTTTAATGGTTTTGATGGTTAACTACCCTTAAAAATCTAACATTCTAAAAATAAATACCCCCGTCGCAGCACACCTGCGTACTCAATTATTTATTCATTTTAAATTTTGTTTGATCAATTTTGCTCTGTTAGGTTTTTTATCTGTTTAAAACTAAGGGTAGGAGAATAGCACAGCAATATATAATAGTCATAAAAAAATTATATTTAGCACAAATAAAAATTGAAATTAACTTTGACTAATTAAATTAACTACTTGAAATGTAGCTTGAAAACTTAGGTTTATAGCTATTTATAAAGTTATTGTTTGATTTCAATTTGCGAAGAAAAAAATCAACTAAGTTTATTAAAAAGAGAGTAGTTGAAGAATTGATAATTAAGAATAAAAAATGATTTTCAGCTCAACTTGTTTTTGGTCTAACACCTATGGGCAATGATTTTTTACCAGACCCAACCCGAAGTGTGAGAGTTAAAGGCTGGCCTGCAGACCCCTAGATCTGTTACTGTACATAAAAAATTATTTTAAAACAGACATTCTACTATTTTTTTCAGTCACTATCCTCTAGGTGAATGTTTTCCCGTACACACCTCAACACTGCTCCTTCCTTGAATGTCACTCACACATTCTCATGGCTCCACATTTACATACTAATTCTTTTACATGCATGTGTTGGATAATTTAATCCCTAAATTCTCTCTGCTTTTGAAATATCACCTCAATGCACAAATATTTTTTCATATTTCCTATTATATTAACCTCATTAAAAATGAGTACTTGGTACCGGTACCAAGAATCGATCCTTTAAAAAAACCGGTTTGAAATTTATATATATATAGGCTATACATATATATATAATGAACGAATGGTGTTTTTGGCTTCTGGGGAACTCAAAATGAAAAAAATAACATGGTCCCAAGCTAAGGTCTTACCATGGCTACTACCGTAATAGCGTGTTTCCTATAGGGAAATTCGCTAAAATAAATATAATGCCTGGAAATATTGTGGATTAGAACCTACCTACCAATTTCCACAAAATCTGACTATTAGGGCCTTCTCTAGCTGTGTTCAATTCAATTCAATTCAAATATCTTTATTCAAAACTGTAAATACATACATGAATAGAGTCAACAATATCATATAACAATATCATATAATCAAATTGTCCAACAGTATAGAATAAAAATAAAATACTGTAAATAAAAAATCACAATATTCTTCTTATGTAAAATATGCATTTTGGAAATTAAAACAGAAATAAATGAATCATTAAAATTTATCAAAATTTATTAGATCCAGAGTGACTTGAGCATCTCAAATATTATCTTGAAGAGAAAAATTCTTCCAATGAATAACTACATTTTGTTAACAAAAAATCCTTAACCAAATTTCTAAACCCCTTTTCATTAATCATAGATTTTAAATTTAGTGGGAAATGGTTTAAAAATTTAGCACCCATATAGGTTCCCTTTTTTGTAAAGAAGCTGAGATTGTGCTTGCTTAAGTCAATGTCATTCCTACGTCTAGTGCTATAAGAATGGACATTACTTCTGAGTTCTATTTGATTTATTTGATTTTTCACGCACATGACACATTCAAGAATGTATTGGTCATATACTGTTAATATACCTAATTGACAAAACTTATCTTTAACTGATATTTGGTGTTCCAAATTTAATATGATTCTTAAGGCTTTTTTTGGAGTTTTAAAACTAAATCTAAATTTTTTTTAGACGTTCCCCCATAAATGGCTAAGCCATAGGATATGTGTGAGTGTATGTGCGCAAAATAGATAGATTTTAATACATCAATGCCACACAAAAAAGACATTCGTCTTAAAATATATAAGCCTTGAGAAATTTTATTTGTCATACTTTCTACGTGATAGTCCCAACTTAGATTGCTGTCTACATAAAGCCCTAAGAATTTAGTTTTAATAAGTTGATCGATCATCTCATCATCGATCAAAATTTTTAATTCTTGATTATCTTTATTTTGCTTAGTTGAGAATAGAATTTAATTGGTCTTATGACTGTTGGTCATAAAAATAATCCTTGTTAGCATCCTGACACCTCTCTAGGCAAAGCCTATGGGTGAGAAATGTGTTCCTTCAGTATAATTCACAGAAAATTGCAAAAAAACAATTAAAAATAGCTTCTCATAAGGAAATCATTTAATAAAAAACACTGTAATAAACACATCATGGTAAATGAAAAAATGTTGCAAATAATAAACCAATTATGTAAATTTAAAAAATGAAACAAAACAAAATCTTTCATTACAGAACCAAAATATTCGGAGCCACAGCAGGTTGACAGAAAATTTACCTCTGTGTTTGAATACTGTCAAATTACCTAACACTATCACATATCATTTTTACGTAAACATATCATTCGTAACACACCCTGGCCCAACACGCTGTGTGAGCACGCATTCTAACCAACAAACCTTCTGCTTGTCCACTGCCTGCGTCTGTTGCAGCGCCTGCAGTCGGTCCTGATGGTCCTTGCGCACGTTCTCTAGCTTCTTGAGTGCCTCTTTTTCCTAAATTGTTGAAAAAAATTTGTGAACAAAGATATAAATTCAATCAAGGGAACTGAAATATAGTATCAGCTACACTAGAACCCCAGTAACCAAAAACCCGTTATCAAATTTTTTGGATAATCCAAACTGGCGTTTGGAAATTAAATATTTTTGTTCAGTAAAATTTAAAAAGCTAGAGAATAGAAACTGAATTTTATACAAAAACAAATTAGATTGTTCACTTCTTTGTCAAACTTTCAAGAACAAAGTCATACATCAAATAAAATGTGTGATACTCCACTCAAGGTATAGATTGTACAATATTATTTAAATGAGGCTTAGATGACGAGTTATTTTTGAAATTATTTATCCTTTGAAGGAAGTTTGATAAGATGGAGATATTTTTTATATTCTTTGATGATTTTTTCTGTAAAAATATCACGTTGAGCACATTTATCACAGATTTATCATTAGATCAAATTGATCAGTTAATCTGAACCAGGACCGGTCAAAATTGGATCCGCGGGGTTCTAGTGTACTACATTATTTTAAGGTTGCAATACTTAATGTGATTCCATCAAAGAAGCTCAAAAGGATAAAATTTATAACTTTTCCAGCTATTTTTGTGGATTTTTACCAATCCACAGTTGTATAACCCTCGCCACGTAACTTGACAAATGAATTTTCACTACTATTCAGTTAAAATGATTGGATAATAATCAGCTGTTCTATAAAAAATTGCATATAACGTAAGCTCGATGTTTTGGAAAAGTACCCCCTCTCCTCCCCTCGCCCATTCCAGCTGTTTTTGGCCATTCATAAACTTATGTGGCGTGACTTATTGAACAGCTCAAAGGCTAAACATGTGGATTAAAAATTTGTCTTTCCCAAGATATAATTTTATTGCCTACGCAAAATGAAAGACCTATCAATGCATTCAGCACTCAACAATTTAGTAATTGCTGTTAACAATAATAAATAATAAAATGCCTTTATTTTCAAGCTTTTCTCTGATGATACATCAGCTTATCAGAACAACTATCGTCAAACATTTTCAACAATTAATTATAACTAGACATTTTCAACGCTTATAGCTAAACAGACTCTAGCAACAACTTCTTTAATTTCAACTAAAAATTACTACAAGTAACGTCTTTTAGGTCATCGGGGAGCCCGTTATACAACTGAGGCCCGAAGTAAGAAAAGCTCTTCCTTCCTTCGATAACCTGAACTTCTAGATAATTAGTAAAGCCTGCCAGAACGGTAAAGTGTAATGAGTTCCAAGGGGCTAAGCGCCATGGCATTGGCCGGAGCCCACAAAACAGTTTTGGTTTTCCTTTAAGTTTGTTTTAACAGATGAGGTATAGGTTCTAATTTTAGTATTTTTATAGGAATATGGTAAACTATTCGTACTTTTTCTTGAATTTTTACTTGTTTCCCGATAACTCGGCATTTTCACAAACAGGACACTGTTTGGTCCACATTAGTCCGAGTTTGCGGGACTCTCCTGTAATAGGTCGAAACTTAATATATAGCTTGTTAAGGCAACGCTCTGATTGAAGAAAAATAAACATTTTTTTTACAATTCAAATTGTAAAAATTGTGCTTATTAAAATATTTACCTACCTTTAAACTGTATAAAAATTAGGCTACATGGGCTTAAGGTAAAAACAATTCTTATTAGGTCTATTTGTTTTTTAAGATAATTTAATTATAAAATCCAACGATATAAAAACTACGTAAATTGGTTTATAAATAAGTGAGATTGAGTGATTTAACTAACTTATAAATAGCATCGCAATTGAGAGGGTTGCTTGGCGAGGAGCTACCCCAAGTTTGTTGGCCTCACCTCTCAATTGTAGTACGGTTTGAAATTTCAACTAATGTGGTGGAAATTAATTCATATGTATTAGATTCACGTTTCAATCCAACCTGATGTAGAGCCTTCACATCAATTTTCTGGGCTTCCATTTGGGAGAAAAATTCATCCACAGCTAAATCAAAAGAATCAAATTCTTTGTGCAGTTGATTTGAGGCTTGCAAAAACAGATACGGATGGAATTCTTGATTTGTGATAAGTTCATCTGATTTACCATCTTTATTTTGTCTCTTTTCTGCTTTCTGGATTATATAGCCCTGAAACAACAAGTTTAGAAGGTTAGAAAAACATTACAGCTGCATTTTACGAGTGAATAAACAATTTTATAATGAGTCCTCTTCATTGTGTTAAGTCATAACACACATAGTATTGCCACACAAAAGCATTGCATTTCCTTAAAGAGCATAAAAAACACCTTTGTTGGATATAGTAACACTTTCTTGTAATGCCAAATCTACATACAAAAATAACTATCAGATAACTAACACAACATAATCAAAAATTTTGCATAAAGGGCAAACATTGATACTTGATGAATGGCAAAAATTTGATGGAGGCCAACAACAATGTTTTGATAGCTCGGTCTGAAGTGCCGAGGGCCATCTAGTAGGAGCAGCATGAATTCAACTCCAAGCCCGATGCTGTGATTTGTTGCAACATAATGCATTTACCACTTAACTTTTATGTACAGTCATTTTTTCCTCAACCATTTCACAAGGAGAAATAATCCACAATATTACATTATTTTGTTTTTACAACTTGTTTTAATGGTAACAAGTAAAATTTATTTTAGTTGAAGTTTCTTTTATGAAATAATAATATACATCAACAACTCATATTTTATTTTTTCACAGGTTGACAGGCCTCTTTTTGAATTACTTTGCCCCGCCCACATAGACTATTGATCTGTGCGTGGATCCTAAGACAAAGTAAGGGGGTGAGCTGCTACAGTACCGGAGGTACTGATAAAAGTCACTGGCAGAACGCGGATAAAAACTCTCGACAACTGCCATGGTCCCGAAGTCCGACGCACTTATCACTACACCACCGATTCACCCAACAAAACAGTTTGACAAAACAATACTTGCTCCATATACAAGGAAATAAGGGGATGAAGTAAAAGTGTACACATTAACTTTTCACATGAAGAACACCTTATAAAACGTCAAAATTTTAACACTATCAAAGGAATATCATCAAAATATTTTTAGGAATAGTGCACTGCCTATTTGTTGTATTTGATGTTTATATTGTATTGTATTGAACTCACAACAATTGATGATGTCCATCGGCATTTATATATAAACATATAAAACAAAGACTTAGGCTACTAAGAACTGTAAAAAAAATCATCAAGTGAAATTTCACCAAATATAATTAATACAAGAAACGTAAGGAATAACAATGTATAAATTATTACAATAGGCTTTGTCACTTGTAACAGCCTCCATTACCTTTGACGGCTGCCGAAGAGCTCGGTCGAGAAGAGCCTCCGCCTCCTCGAGAGCCTCGGTTATCTTGTCCAACTGACTCATGTCGAAGCCTTTGCCCACCTTCACACCCGCGGGCAGACCCACCTTGAGCAGCATGTGATCGATCACTGCAGGGCCGTACTCTGCAAAGAACTTTAACCCTTTTACTGCCATGCAGATGTGGTCGGCCTTACAATAAGTTGCGAAGACCGCCACGGGCCGATGACATCGGCTTACTAATGCGGTGCGAAAAACGCCACGGGTCGCTGGCATCGGCTTTGTGTCATCGGCCGTCATCGGCCGAAAAACGCCACAGGCAACTGAGATCGGCTTTGCGCATTTTCTGTTTTGCGGCGTTATTTTTGGTCATATAATTGTAAATTTTATACCAGTATAAAGCTAAGGAACCAGTGTAACAACATTTAAAACTTTTTTTAGAGTGTACTTCATTTATCTCTATGAATTGTTGAGTTTCCGCGACACTGTCTGCTCTCTGTACGTTGCTTCAGCTGTTACAGGTGAGCTCGTTTGCTACTCTCACTCGCTTCAAGTCTATAATATCCTTAAGTTTTTTTTTATTACCAATCTTCCCTCAGTTCTTTAAATGAGAACAGCTGTTTCCTAAATTTTTTTATGTGTTCATCACTAAAATGTTGTTTCCTTAACAATAACATGGTAATTTTGAAGATCCCCCCCGCCCCTTTTCCTTCCAAATACTTACACTATTCTCAATAATAACATCAAGGGACATTAATTATGAAGAAGCACCTAGAGATGCAAAATGCTATACACTCGTGCATTGCGAACAACACATAACAAACTGAAGGTGCTAAAACGCAAAAATTAAATATTCATTGTAAAAAAAAATCCAGATCGTCAGTTCAGATGAAGAAGATTCAAATGTCACCGAGAAGGATGAACGACAGTGTAGGCCTACTTTATAGCAGTACAACATCCCAGGACAACTTTAAAACTGGTTTATACTAGATGTGAAGTTGACATTGGGTACAGCAAACGAAGTTGTCATAACGCTGTGGTAAGTCTTTTGGCTGTCCACTATGACAATTTCCCTTCGTTCATAATCCATTCATGTTCAAGACAGCAGGGGGTGAGGATTGCATTGGGCATGGAAACCCCTAGCTAGAACAAGTATTCGAGACAGAGGGGGGTGGGGAATGCAGCAGGCATGTAAATCGCTAGCTGGAACATGAGTGGACAGTCGGTTGGTTGGCCGTTTAGAGGGCAGAGAGGACCGCTGTCACAGTACATGGGGGTAGGCCCTCTGAATGGTCAAAGGGCCGTCTGATGGCCGTCTCTCAACCTTTTCCTTCAATATCCCATCCTTCTGGGGGCTTGTGTAAAATCCCCATTAGAGGCAGACGTGCTTAACGGTTTGGCTGGGGTTATCTGCCACCACCAACAACATAGCAGTACAACATCACAGCCAAAAAGTTATTGCCGCAAAAAAATTATTTTCTAAAATTAGAAAAAATTTGCTAAAAATGTTGTTTGAAGGTTGTTGAAGTTAAGTAAAAATCCTCAACTTTATTCAAGGTGGTAACATATTCATTCCAATCATTAGTCTTTACTCTTATAGCAGGTGTACTTTATATTCCTACAAACATTATTTCTCAGATTATTGCAGTCAATGATTATAGGACAATTTTGTCACAACCTAACTAGATCTGAAATTTGATCCTGTGTTTAAATAAAAATACATCAAATGAGCAGAAATTATCAGGCCTGTAACTAGTTTGGAGTAACCTGGACATTACCCTGGGCACCCATTTTTGGGGCCCCAAGCCAAACAGAATCTCAAAGAAAACACAAAGTCTCAAGGTACACTGCCATAATTTAATTTACAGGGACCCAAATGCTTTTCTCGCCATACTTTATTAATACAATTTAAACTTAAACACTAGTTAATCGTACCTAAGTGAGGGTTTAGCAGTTTTTTCAATGATTCTCCCGGCTTAGCTTTTCCGAGAATTTCTCGCAACTGATCACTCGAGGGTGGAGGCACTCGCTGGTGGACTCTATCAACTGGATACTTTTCTCTCACAGCAAATCTATGATTCAAGTAATACTTATAAACAACAAGTCATGTCAGATGGATACTTAAAGCATAAGGGTAGATAACATTTTAACAAAATAAAACACTCAACTGATCATTTCAGAACTAATTACTACCTGGATACTACTTAGCCAGAGTAGGTCTATCCAACTTTCACCAACATCATTAGTTTAAAATCACCTAATTAATTATCCTGTACAGTACAAACACTTTTATAAACACTAAACACATAGGGTAGATGTTTTGACTAATCCCTGACAGTTTGTCATGGTTAGGACAATAAAATCCTCTATACCACCTAACCTGTTAAAATATTAACTTTTCATGGTATAATTATCACATTTGTCAAGGTAATTTGAGGAACTGTACAAACACAACTCAGAGGGTTTTGAAATCAGTACTTCAGGAGTGTAAAGCACAAACTTTACCATTCAGCTTCATATTTAAAATTGGAAAAATAATGAGCCAGCCAGTTCAATATGTGTAACAATCATTATATCATAAATATTAATTAGCCTATGAATCACAATATTTAGATATATTTAATACATAGCCTACCTAATCTTGTCGCCCTCAGTATGAGGTCGCAGAACATTGAGAATAGTCAGCTCATGGTCTGTGAGAACAATATTCCCTCGGTCGTAAAGTTCCAAAATAACATGATAAGCAGCTTCTCCTGTACCAAACTGCAAGTCAACAATACGATCCATTCCCATTTGTTTGAGAACCTCTAAACGTTTATTGCGAAGATGTTTCCTCATCTGAAAAATGTAAACAGCAATATGATGATCAATCAGATGGAACAGAAAATAGGCAAAATGAATACCAAAGTGTTGATGTGGGTGTATAAAAAACAATCAGCACTTTTTATATAGACAGTAGTTTTATACTATTTTACTCGTATAATGTTCACTTCAATCATATATAAAAAATTATTCAATAGTAATAAAATGTGATATTTTGTTTACTTTTCTTTACTAGATTTTCAAGAGCAACATGTTTTTTTACATTCTATTAAATAAAATATCCATCAATATTTGTTTCAACTTTCTTTGAATACATAATAGATGGCAACGAATAAACCTTTTGATGACAAGGAGGAACCTTGGCTTAGTTACCTAGTAAGACTTGAAATAGCTTTCAAGTTTAATGAGGTTGCAGAAGAATACAAATCAATACTACTGTTACATGTCATAGGGAAAAATGCTTATGGAATACTGAGGAATTTACTTCAGCCTAAATTACCTATAGATTTTACATATGAGGAGCTTATTAAATGTCTAACCAAACACTTCTCCCCGCCACCGAATGAAGTAGATGAGGTCTTTAAGTTCCCATTAGACACCAACGAGAGGGGTAAGATATACAGCACTTTGCAACAGAGCTGAAACTGCAATTTCGTAGACTTCCTTAACACTGCATTGCAAAATCAATTCATCCTGATTCAATGCCTGAGGAACAAAGCTATACAGGCAAATTTGATCAGCGAATCCGTATCAACTATGGACAAAGCACTGGAGTTGAATTGAACTCACCAAATCAATGACAGCCTGTTGCCATGTTAGTAGATGTCAAAATATTTTGACAGCTAGTTATAGTTCGGAAAAGTAGATGCAGTGTTATTTTTTAATTGACATTTGCATTGAGTAAGATTAAATAACTTCTTGATTAGCATTATACGTGCTGGTACTGATATTCAGGTTGAAATAATAAAACGTCTTCCAACACTACTCGATATATTTACACTTATACTGTAATTGTTTACAAGACGGTAAATATATATAAAAGATCTTATAATGGCGATCGATTTCGACCAGTCACACCGGTCATCATCAGGCCCAATCCGAGACTGAGAGAAACAAGATGGTGTCCTTGCTTAAATACTATTGGTGCAGGAAGTTCCGGGACTTCGTGTGGACTTTGATTCTAACATCTCTATACCTCAATGCTAGTTGTGCTTGACTGGCATCACTAAATAACTTCTTGATTAGCATTATACGTGCTGGTACTAATATTCAGGTTGAAGGAATAAAACGTCTTCCAACACTACTCGATATATTTACACTTATACTGTAATTGTTTACAAGACAATAAATATACATATATATATATATATATATATATATATATATATATATATATATATACATTTTCTAACAACATACCATGGCAGCAAACCTCCTACTCATTCCTATGGTGTTTATGGGGAAAATATAAAATCTCAATTTTTTTGGAAATTCAGTATGTACGCAGTATGTTTGCTGTGGGGGGATATTTTATATTAAACCATACACAATACATTAGAAGTACAAAAATACAATTAGTTTATTTTCAGGATTTTTATTTTGCTAATGGCAACCATTTTGATAACCACTGAATGCCTATTTTAGAGTTGTGCGTGGAATAAAATATTTTCTGTTCCATTCATCCTAGAGAATTTAAATAAAAACCAATATCTTCACAAATATCTTCACTTCAATAAAAGCTCATAAATAAATACAAAAGTATATATAATGGCTCATCTACGGCATGGGGCCCCCGAACACCTAGATGGTTTCCACCTAATTCGTTTATGGTTTTTGGAGTCTCAAGCATTAAAAATTGGCCTTGAGGGTAGGCTTCAGATATGTCAAAATGTTTAATGTCCTAAAAAGTGGTCCGTTTCAAGATATGTTTTCTAAAAGACACCACTTTGAGCTGTTCCACCACTTTGTGTGTTTTTGGTTTTTTACCACTTTGAGCTGTTATGAACGTTAGAGCTCATATCTATTAGCAAAATTGGTACACATTTCAATCAGCTCAACCATACCTCAATTTTTACTTTTATATGTGAAACAATGACAATACTAATATTTTTGCAGAAACTAGAAGTATTTTAATATATACACTAGAGTAGTTGTTGCTCAAAATCAAGCAAATTTTTTTTGATACAGTACATAGATTACTACATTAAATTATAAATCAATGACATCCAAAAAATCCAATATTGTGAATATTAGTAATAAAAAAAAATAAAAAAAAAAAAAAATAAAAAAAAAAAAAAAAAAACTACACGTGTTTACAGATGTACATTAACAGATGTTTAAAATGCTAAACCCAATTTCAATGTTATTCTAATGGGAAAATTTCATATTTAATTTGTGGATAGCGCCCTTATTTTTAAGTCCGATTCTTATCAGTTTTTGGCAGAAACCACTACAGATCAAGCCCTATCCAACAACATCAAAAACTTTAAAATCCGTTGAAAATTGCACGAGGAGTTCTCTTGGCAAAAAAAACCTTAGTGTATTAAATAAGTATAGATTATAACTTACAAAAGTTTTACTAAGTTCAAGACTTCTGAGCCCAGAAGGCAGCGATGACAAGTGTGAGAAAGTTGTTTATTTGTAAGTGCCTTTTGTAATATTGTTTACTGTAAATTGGAGTTCATACTCTGTTGTAAACAATTCATTAGTAAATATGTCATTGAGCAGCTTGTGGAATGGGTCGCTGCTGTCAGCTGTCACTGAAGTCCGCCACATGAACTAGGGCAGGTAGGAATCGAGATGTTGGGGGCCAGGACACTTCGGTCTCTTGTTTCTCCACTTAGCCAAACCCCACATACGTGCAACTTTTTGAATGCTAACTTTGGTTTCAGGGTCCACGAATGTGTATTTGTGGTTAACAGTGAAATGTTGGAAACCTGTAGCTTCAAGGTCTTCTGCCTTGTAGGCCCTTTAACAATCCAACATTATTATGCTAGCCGGCTCCAAATGGTTTTCAATTTCTTCCATGAGGGTTTTTGGAGTCTTGTTCGCAACAGTAACAAGGAATCGACCACCCATTTCTCTACTTAACCCTCAAAATATCCACAACATTTTTTTTTTATTTGTGTATTGTACAACACACAATTGGCATTGTTCTCCTGTTTCGTAAATAAACTATCATCGATCTCGACAATTATACTAGCCGTCACGAGAGAAGTCCGTTGAGCTGTGACCAATAGGAATTAAGCGCGGTGTTGCCACATTGAACGCCGGTTATCACAATAAACGAAATTAATTGGAGCGATCACCTGATTTTAAAACTGTCTCTAATATGTACGTCCCGTATTTTAAACATGTAGCCTGTTGTACATTGAAAACGAGAAAGGCTCATAGTTCATGTGTTTATGTTTCGACATAATCATACATTTCCAAAAGTACAAGTTAAAAACTGATATTGAAGAATAGCTTGTGTATAAAATCAAAAGACTATATTCTAATCCATCAAAACCTGTAAAAAATCTTGGAATATTTCTTAAAATCGTACATAAAATGAGTCAATAGCGCTACTGTGGATACCGTACTGTATGCAATATGTATATAATATACAGGGAGACTTTATATAATATGGAAACTGACAGGACAACAAAATGAGCAATTTCTTAATTAACATTTCCTGGGTTATATTGTAAAAATACAATACTTGCCATGTCAACATAATTTGATATGGTACTTTTTTTAGGGAAAGGCAAGAAAAATTATAATTACGCACACGGGTAGCCAGCTTGTAGTGTGGGACTCCCCTAGAAAACGAGGTTACCCACTAAAAAAACCTCCTCTACTCTTTAGGATTCTAACCTGGAATTGTTTATCACATTAAGTTTTGCTAAGCCTATGTTAGGCTTAACGCTCGTGGGGCTCGCTCCTTATCCAGTCTTTCGAGGTCAAGGGATCTGGGCCACTTGGCGGTCCAGATCGGTTTTTTTTTCAAAATGGATGCCACGTAAGAACTGTGATAAACAATCCCAGTTGCCCTCATCCTCCATAATCTTTTGGCTAACGTTGGAATGAGAAAATATCGACCCGTCTCGCTGAGTTTAAAGCATTGACATCAAGCATAACTGTTCACTGTTTTCCCTTTTTTATTAGCAGGTAGTGCGGGAAGTGTTTTTTGATCGATATTAAAACAAATTACTTTAAAAATTACACTGTTAAGAAACGAATAGCCTATTTAAAATTCAACACTTACTCTTAACCAAAAAATAAGGGTTTCAAAAGAGATTGTATTTCGGACTGTTTAAATATATTGTTTACATTTGGAAATTTAATTCTTAAAACAGATGATTTGAATTGTTGAATTAAAATCAAAAGAATATTGTGACTGGCGGTGCTTCGACAGTGTTCGGGTACGTTCGGGACTAGTCGGCTCCAATAAGTAAATAACTGCTGAGTTGTATAAATGAACGAATCAACGAGTGAATTGAATGATTCATAGAGGCGATTCGTATCAAAATAAACGTTTTTGGTTCTATATTAGTAGGTTTTATTCGTATTTCAAAAATATTTACGTTAAATCGGTCAAAAATGAAAAATTAACTTTTCTTATGGAGATTTAACATGGGGAAAAAGCCAACATTTCCAATCCTTTGGACAGTTCGTCTGAGACTTCCACTGGACCAATTTACACGCAGTTTGTACCAAATAAAACGTAAACCTTGGTATATTAGCAGATTTTATTTACTTAAACGTTATCTTACTTCCTTAAATTAAAAATATCGACATTTTCAAACCTTTACAATTTATTTATTTTACACGCTTTCAATCAGCTGATTGTAAACACACGAGGTATTTTGTCTAAATACAGTGGATGAGCAAAAGCTCATGAAGGATCTGGTTTATTATGGCCAGTACCTAAAAAACGTTTACTATTATTATGATGTATTGTCATTTATGGAAAGAAAGTTGCTTAATTATGTAATTAACGTTATCTTACTTCCTTAAATTAAAAATATCAACATTTTCAAACCTTTACAGTAAATTTATTTTACACTCTTTCAATCAGTTGATTGTAAACGCACGAGGTATTTTGTCTAAATACAGAGTGGATGAACAAAATCTCATGAAGGATTTGGTTTGTTATGGTCAGTACCTAAAAACGTTCAAAATTATTGTAATGTATTATCCTTTAAATGGAAAGAAAGTTGCTTAATTATGTAAAATAGCTGATTGCTTTAAAATTAAGACTAAATCGTAAAGGTTCACTTTAAATAAATTGCTCACATTTGTATTAAAAGAAACGGATGTATCGGAAATTCTTTGTGCAATCAATTTGTCTTTTGCAACGTTGTAATGCTTTACACTTTGCTTAACAACAGTGTTTGTGGCGCAGTCGGTAGCGTGACTTTCTCCAAAACAAACGGCCCGGGTTCCAGACCGATCATCTCAAATATACGTTTTGTAATGTGTCCAATAACGGCGTCACTAATAAATGTTTTACTGATGGTACCAATATTTATTTTAAGCAAAATAGATACATAAAAATATTTATAGGCCTGTTCAAACTCTCAAAAAACTCATTTATTAAACTAAAAAGTTTACAAATTGATAGTTTAGGCTTGCTTATTTTTTGATGTTTTTAACTAAAATAACGCTTTGATTTGGCTACTAAGGTTTAGGCTTAAGTAAACAATCGATTTTTTTATGTTTATAAAATACTAAAGAGTGTCTGTGTTACATAGTAAGGGTGCAGCATTATTGTTTTTTTGGAATATATGGCTATAGGCCTACTTTGACAGACTGCGTGTAAATTGGTCCAGTGGAAGTCAGACGAACAGTCCAAAGGATTGGAAATGTTGGCTTTTTTGCCCATGTTAAATCTCCATGAGAAAAGCTAATTTTTCATTTTTGACCGATTTAACGTTTATATTTTTGAAATACGAATAAAACCTGCTAACATAGAACCGAAAACGTTTATTTTGGTACAACCCGCATGTAAATCGGTCCAGTAGAAGTCACAGACGAACTGTCCAAAGGTTTTTTTATCTTTGTGTTTTAAATACCGTATATAATATGTAGATTCGAGCGACGCGCGGCTACGTGCGATGTGCGATTTAGCGGCGATGTGCGCTGATTTGCCGGTTCCAGACCAGGCCTGCGCCCGACCCGGCCCTTCACCCCACACGGACCGGCGCGGCGCCCCACCTTGGTCCCCAAGGGGGGAGGCTATAGCCCCCTTCCGCCCCCCCCCCCTTAGATCCGCTACTGCGCTTGGTTATTATAGTATGAACGCAATCGGTTCACAAAATGGAACAATGATGTCTGACGTAGGCCTATACAGTGAAAGAATTGAAACAACCACATTTGAACCACGGAGGGTTTAGATTTTAGAGTAGTGGGAGGACGAGTCACGTGAAGGAGGGAAGGCGACTCGGTAGGGATACAAGCCGAGTGGAAGTGACCCCGACGGAGGTGGTTAGTCATTCGACGTAGTCTTACCTTGATTGAAGAAACTATTACTATTTATTATTACTACGATTTATTAATGAAGGTTTTATAAATCTACTTTATTCTACTTCGACTATTAAATTTATAAATCAACTAACTTAAATTACCTGGGTGAAGAAACAATATACCGTAGCTAAATTTATTAGCTTTCATATCCACGGCTTAATGATTTAATCAGGCCATCACATGGGTGAGAAACGTACAAAATTAAATAGTATAATTCGGCATTCGTAATTCAATTGTCATAATGGATTAGTCATGTACGTCGCACGAACCCTGTAATTAACGATGCTTTCAAACAGTAAATCCTGGCGTCTTAACTTTTTTTTAACTGTGACGTACAAACTTAAAATTAATTAATTAAATATTCACGTAACCCAAAAGTAGGCCTACGTCCCAGAATATTAACGTCAAATAATCGATGAAATCCGATGTTATCACATTTAGACGGGTGTGGAAAAACAACCGTATCATACGTACAAAATGGATAGGTTCAAAATTCTATTCATCAATACGAACGATTCAAATGAATCAATTCGCCAGAATAGCTGTAATTTCCATTGCCAGCTGATTGAATCACGATTAAAACAGCAGGTTAACCCGAGTGTTGCCGAACACAGCCGAAGCACCACCAGGCCCAATACTCTTTTGATTTTCTCGTAATTAACGTGAATATGCGAGGATAAGTACGGCAACATCGCTTAAATCTCATTCGTTGGTTCAAAATCACGTGACCGCTAAGCCCCGCCCTCAACGGACTTCTCTCGTGACGGCTAGTGTAGGCTGTCCTCCTATCATACCACTATTTCTTTTTTCTACTGCGATACTGCAAACACACAAATTTCTCGCACGTAATTGTTCCAGAAAACCACGGTAGGTGGTTACATGTTGAGTTCTCTTTCACACCAAGACACAGATGTCATACACCCAAGAATAAAAAAAAATACCCTCGTCACAGCAGACCTGCGTACTCAGCGAATTTCCAAAGGAATTTTGGTATATTTTCTATTTCTCCATAAAATCCATGGCGATGAGAGTATGAAGCATTGCCGCCATATCGGTTTTGTTGGTAAATATCAGTTAAACCCTACCTAGTGAATGTACGTGAGTCAAATTTTATCAGGTTATGGTGTTCTTTTTGTTTTCCCTATAAACCCCATTAGGGTGAGTACATAGGTTTGCTGCCATATGGATTTTGTAAGCAAATGTAAGTTAAACACTTCCTAATGAATATACATACCAAATTTTATCAAGATATGTCAATAAATAAGCAAGATAGAAGGTTTTTGTTGATTTCCCATAAAAATAACATGGAAAACATAGTTTTTAGATTTTATCCATAACCATTTAAGCTAGGAAAAAATTCAAAATACTAGATTGTTTGTTTTTCTAAGATCTTTTAAATGGTTTAAGTTAAAATTGTTGAATTTCATAAATAAAAGTAAAAAAGCCAAAACCCCATTTTTTATCCTTTTGAAACCCCATAAAACCCTGTTCTCATGGTCCGATCAATCTGGTTCACAAACTCATTCAAGTAGATGCTGGCTTACACCCCTGTACCAAATTTCATCAAAATCGAGGGTTCCATTCAAAAGTTATCGCGTTCAAGGACACATAGATTTATATGAATGAATGATGAATGAGCGTATTCCCTTTAGGGAAATTCGCTAAAAACCGGGTAATATTTTCAAAGGGTATCAACAATTTCCAAACCAAGTACCCACACAAAAATCAACCTTTTTCATACAGCAAACTTTCAAAAAGGAGATTTAACGTATGAATGCAAGTTGATTTCGTGACCGTTCACACACTGTTTGCTGTTTTGGCAAAAATTTCATTGCTTTTTCCTCACTTTTCAACAAATCCCAAATTCCTATTTGGTCATTTTGCGCCCACACAACAAAAAAAGTGAAGAACTTAATCACTACTCACTAGTACAGGCTAGTAAGCAAACGACGTCAGTGCACAGGACAGTGAGTAACCGCGTGACCTTGGCCTTTTTTTAGAGGAGGGTGGTGTAGGAGGGGAGGGGAGAGTCTTATCGCTTCTAGACGGATAACAACAATAGATCAAATACTTCTCTTCACTAATTTTTCTGTCCAGACCAGATAACCCGACTTATTGAATTAAAATTGAGGTGTGGTCGAGCTAATTGAAAAGTACTACGAATTTCCCTGTAGGGAATACGCTATTGCGAAAGTAGTCACAGTAAGAGCTAAGCCCGGGACCATGATACTATTTTGTTTTGAGGTCTCTAGGAAGCAAAAAAACACCTTGCGTGTATATTGATATATGTACAGTAGAGTCCCGCTATTCCACTAAATCCACACAAGTCCCGTCGGAAAATACTGATTTTTCCCTTAACTTTTAAAGAAAGAAATATAAAAAAGTGGTCTGTTTGTAAAAAACAATAATTTATTGTGACACAAAAAGTTAATTAGATCACAAAATGATGTAGTATAATATGTAGATTGGTTCTAATGTAATACAAAAACAAAGCATAAAATAACAGACATTGTTTATTGGATATCGTTAATGTTGATCTGTTGTCAGCTGGTGTATACAGCACAGTACATAAACACAAATTAATCAGAAATCGTTAATGCGTATAGTCAACACTCAAGAATTAACAATAAATCAATGCCAACAATTCATTAAACTAAAAAAATTTTATCCCGCAATTTTCTGGGCCACTTCAAAACACTGATTGTCATGTCAACACAGCACAAAGTCAGATGACCCAGTGACTCAAATTTGGAATATGTGGGAAGTGGAAACATGACAATTTCCATGTTTCCAGTTTCCTGTTCATGGAATAATACTGAAGAATTGAGAGTTGGCATTTGAGAGTTGGCAGATGTCTCCACGGTTAATTTAAGATATTGTGAATGTTTTATTGCAAAAGTATAAGCTGTTTATACATTTCAAAAACTTTATTGAATAACAACCAAAGACAACTAAATATTTTCTAAGCTAAATGATACGGTTAGTTATGTTTAGTGTGCTTTGTACCAATCTGTTAATTATAACATAGGCTACTTAGTATCCGTTTGATGAAAAAATTTGAACAAACTAAAAACAAACAAAAATAATAAGAAATAAAAAAAATTTAATTAACAAAATTATACAAGCAAATAATTAATTCTTTTTTTGACCACTTGATATGGTTTGACCCTTCATATAGCCTAAATAGATCAATAAAAACCAGAGCTTACCGTACCTTCATACTAAACCCAGATGGAGCCATATTCTTTGGCTATTCAAGCTGTAGTATGTATTCGACACCCAGATTCAATCAACAACAAGACTTTTTCCTCAGTCCTCTGTGGGTGGCGAGAGGTAAGCGCAAGCCCCTCAGGGGGATCGGGGGTCGGCTCTCATTAGAGGGGCGGCGGATCTTTCCCCAAGACTGCTGTGAGTCAGTTGCTTCGGGCAACTGCACTGTGATGGGTATCACAGCCTGCACGGGGTGCCACTGCCCCTAGCTAAAGGTGGCGGATCTAGACTTGGCGGTCGATAAACAGCCCCAGAGTCGGGGAGCAGCGACTCTGGTAAGGACCTGGGGCGGAGGTGAAGCACATCGGAACGGCTCAGCGTCCACTTCAGCGGCAGGCGGAGCGAGAGGGTCGCGGTACGGCTGCTGCACTGCCAACCCAAGTGCCATACCACCCAAGTTGGTCCTGGATGACTCAGAGGCCCAAAATCCGGCCAGTAAGTGTGATCTATTTGCTCGGCATTTTTCTTCTGTTTTCAGTCGGGCTGATATATGTGTACCCTCCTTCGACTTCGGCTGGCAGGCTCCATTATCCCAAGTCAAAGTCTCTGCCTTGGATGTTCAGTCTAAACTTGAAAACCTCGACCCATCTAAAGGTGCAGGCCCCGACAACATCCCCCCATGTATACTCAAACCCTGTGCCCCAGTTCTTGCTGTACACCTCGCCATACTCTTCAACGCGCTATTAGCCTCAGGCGTTTTTCCTCAGATTCTCAAGCAAGGGTTTGTGGTTCCCATATTCAAGTCTGGGGATAGGTGTAACATAAAAAACTTCAGACCCATTGTGATCCTTTCCACACTTGCCAAAGTCTTTGAAAGCCTTATTATTGACCAGCTCCAATTTTACCTGAAACCCTATTTCACTGAAAGACAGCATGGGCGCCCCCCTTCCTTCAGGGGCGCTCAACCATCACTAATCTCCTCGTCTTTCAAGAATTTGTCATGTCGGCGTTCGTCGACTCTTGTCAAGTGGACTGCCTATACCTAGACTTCTCTAAGGCTTTTGATAAAGTCCACCATGGCCTCTTAATCGCCAAACTAGCTGGTTATGGAATTCGTGGTCAGTTTCTGAAGTGGTTGATTGGCTACCTTAGCAACCGTGAACTGAGAGTCAAATTTGAGGGAGCCATGTCAGCACCATTCCGTGTCTGGTCAGGGGTGCCCCAGGGCTCACAAATTGCACCTCTACTATTTATTGTCTTCATAAATGACATCTATAGAGTCCTTATTAAGACCGATTATCTTAAATTTGCTGATGATCTTAAGATCTACGCTAGAGTCCTCTCCACAGCTGACCAGTTAAAGCTCCAGCAATCGCTGATGATCATCGTTGATTGGTGCAAGGCAAACGGCATGGAACTCAACGTATCAAAATGTCGCATCGTCTCTTTCTCACGCCAGGCGGCCACCTTCAACTTCAACTACAACATTAATGGTGTACCTTTGGAAAGAAGCTCCAGTATAAAGGACTTGGGAGTTATATTCACCTCTTCGCTAAGTCCCTTAGAACACATCACCAGCATCACTTCAAGAGCCTACTCGCTTCTGGGATTTATCTTCAGATCTACCAGGCACTTCACAACACCCCATTCCCTGCTGATCCTCTACAAACAGCTTGTCCGACCAATCCTTGAATACGGATCGGTGATTTGGACGCCCTTCCAGCTTGGGCATGTGGATATGTTGAAGAGGGTGCAGACCCGTTTTATGAGACTTCTGGGAGTTCGTCTTGGTTATGCCTATTTAGAAGCCCCTGTTGCGGAGCTGGAGCTGCAATTTGATGTGCAACCACTTGACCACAGGCGCAAGATCTCCGACCTGCTCTTCCTCCACAAGCTTGTAAATGGTAAACAAATCGATTGCCCTGCACTCCTGAACCAGATTGGGTTCAACATACCAAGAGGAACCAGGTCGGCAAACGTCTTCAGCCGCAAGTTTCTACCCACCAACTATGCCATCAACTGCGGCCTGTCTCGTCTGCAAAGGCTGGGGGATGAGATAGCGGCAGACTTTGACTTCTTCTTCGAGCCTCCACTGCTGCTTAAGAGGAAGATGTTGATTCATCGTTAGTGCTATCGGTGATGATGCTTAGGTGGTGCCATTAATGGGCCACACACTGTGAAAGTGTCTGTGCGTTGATGAGTGTGCCAGCCAGTGTTGTGGTGCCAGTATCAGTCCTTTGGTGGTGCCATTAGTGGGCCACACACTGCGAGTGTGTATGTGCTTCGGTAGTGTGTGCCATTTTACTGTCGAGGCATAAGTGGTGTCACCTTGTTGCGCCTAGTTGCGCCGCAGGCTCTTGTTATTGTTTATGTTACTATATATATGTATATTGCTGCTGTTTATTGTTACTGCTCTATTGTTATTATTATTTGTTACGATATTGTTAAGGTTGGTTTGTATTTAGGTTATGAATGTTGTCACAATTGTTTTGTTATTTGTTACTACTAATTTATGTTCCTATTTCATCTGTTCTAGTATTATTATATGTTTATCTATATTGCCATCTTGTGTTTATATTAAGTATATATCTCTCATGTAAAATGGTGTAACCGTTGGAAGAATAAATAAATAAATAAAACCCAGTTCTGGTATGTGTGCAGCGGTTCTGGGGTTTTACTGACGGGCGGAGTGCAAGGAGCACGGAACGGTCGTCACACTGCTAACCACGTCTGTTTCAGATTTCAACAACAATGGCAGAAAGAAAACAAATGGAATCTACCCCAGGTGGGTCAACGCCTCGGCGTGAATCCCACCCCTCCCTTGTGGAGGGCAAGCCCGTGGATTCTGGGGAGGGCAACTTATCTGCTGGTTTTGACGTCTCGAAACTTCGTTTTGGTGGGGGGCACACAGATGAGGGAGCGGAGACTTCGGTCGCGAGTTCCCTCGCTGAGACCGCCCCCACCGACCAGAGTTCTCTCGACATGCTCGAGTGGGCACACCGATCCGTTTCGGACGGTGCACCCCCCCCGAGTTTCAGTGTTGACAAACGTACCCTGGATCCCCGAGCTGAGGAGGTGGAAACGCACGACCTCGGCATGGAGGTCCAGGTAACTAATACATCTGTTCCAGGAACCGATGACAAGCAGGACTCCTTCAAGTCGAGGCAGCGGAAAAGCGAAGCTAGGAAGCTGATCAAGGCTAGGAAGGAGGCTGAGGGCACGTGGCTGCCCTACGAAGAGTGGCGAAAGACAAAAGGTCTTCCCAAGAAACACACGAAACGCGTGAAAAGAAAGAGGGAGGATGGGACTCCTAGCCCTGCACAAGACCAGCAGGGCTCTGGGATCTCTCCCTTGCGACGGAATACTAATCTGGTTGTTGCAGAGCAGGAGAGGCAGCAGCAGCGACAGACCCCGAAGCGACCCAGGAGATGGGATGTGCCGCCGAGGGCGTCAGGAGCTGCAGCCCCGGCGGACAATCAGCCGACTTTCAAGGACCAGCTCACCAGCTGGAAAATGGCAATTGCTCCCGATAATTATCCTGATTCCAGGTTCACCGAGGGGCAGTTGAGGACTCTGCAGGAGATGTTGTTCGAAAAGGTGATTTCAGCCACCACTCCGCAGCAGATCCTGAGGACGTATCCAGAGAAGGGTGCTCTTGTCATCACTTGTGGTAGCGAGGTCACCCAGGCCTGGCTTCTTGAAGTGGTTCCTGGTTTGGGTTCGATCGGGGAGGGGGGGCCTGGTGTCATTGTGGGTAATTACAAGGATCTCCTGCGTGTCACCAAGGTTCTCCTTCGGACCGATTGGATTCTTGCCAAGAAGGAGCCAAAGGAAATTTTTGACTGTGTCAGCAGGCAAAACCCAGGAGTCTCTACGGTGGATTGGCGGGTCATCAGCTGCAGGAGAGAGGAGGATAGCCAGACTCTCGTGCTTGCGGTTGACGGCGGTTCGGCCAAGACACTGAGGGACCAAGGCTGGAGGATCTTCCTGGGTCTGAACAGGGTGCAGCTCAGGGTTCTCTCTGGGGCTCCCCCTGATGATCCGGGTCCTCCAGGCGAACATCCAGCATAGTAAAGCCGCCACGGCGGTACTATGCGAGACCATCTCCAGAGGGATGATCGACTTGATACTGATCCAGGAACCCTGGGTCAGGAACAACATGATTTCAGGCTTGGGGGCCCCTAGAGGGCGGACCATTTCTGGTCATGTCAATAACCCCAGAACCTGCATTTGGGCCTGTAACGGGATCAAGTGCGTGCCGGTTCTGGAATTCTGTTCCAGGGACGTCACTACGGTCAGGACTACGTGCCAGTCTTCTGGAAGACACCTACTGTTGGCCTCTGTCTACATGCCAATGGACATCACACAACCCCCGCAGGAGGAAGTCCGGAGGCTGATTGATCATGCGATCGGTTCTGGTACCGACCTCTTGCTGGGATGTGACACCAACGCACACAACACGGCATGGGGCTGCAGGAAGAACAAAGGTAACATACTGTTGGATTATCTAGTCTCTAACGGACTCATGATCGCCAATGTGGGGTCGGAACCGACCTTTGTCAGTCGAGTCGGACAATCAGTAATTGACCTCACATTGTATACAGAGGGGATGAGGGCTGAGATCGCTGATTGGCATGTGTCTCAGGAGCCATCTCTCTCTGATCACAGACACATAAAATTTATGGTAGGAAACTTTTCACCTGAAAAGAGCACGTTCAGAAATCCCAAAAGGACAGACTGGGCGAAATACAAGACTGTTCTGCAGAAGAGAATAGAGGATACTGGTCCTCTGTACTCCTGCGTCAGAGACACAAATCATCTTGACTTGGCTGCGGATCGCCTGCGCGGGGACATTGTGATCTCATTCGAGGACTGCTGTCCACTGTCGGCGGGACGACAGGGTAAGTCTGGGTGGTGGAATTCGGAACTTGGAAGCCTGAGGAAAAGGGTAAGGGCTCTATTCAAACGGGCGAAACTAAGTAACTGCTGGGACGCTTATCACAGATTGCTCACCCAGTACAACATTGCAGTCAGGAGAGCAAAGAGGCTCTCTTGGAGAAACTTCTGCAGTGATCTCGAAGGCGTCTGTGAGACATCAAGGATCCACAAGATCTTATCGAAAGATAGGCCCTCTTGTCTTAGATCCCTTGAGGGTCCGGATGGTATTATGGTTCATAACCCCAGGGATGTGCTTGAAATCATGGCAAGCACACACTTTCCAGGGAGTATAATCACCCAGCCAACTGATGAGGTGAGTGCGAATGTACGGCGGGCCAACTTCACTCGATGGAGGGTGGCGGGTCGCATCGTTACTCACAGTCGGATACGCTGGGCAGTCAACACTCTAAACCCCTACAAATCACCGGGACCTGATCAGGTGAGGCCCGTCTTTCTTCAAAAGTGATTAGAGTTTTTGCTTCCAGTTCTGACGGTATTGTTTAGGGCCAGTTTGGCCCTGGGACATATTCCAGCAGTCTGGAGCAGCTCTCGGATAGTCTTCATCCCAAAACCTGGTAAGGCTAGGTATACGGTTCCGAAGTCCTTCCGCCCAATTTCATTGTCTTCTTTTCTGCTGAAGACTCTGGAGAAGCTGGTGTCAAGGTATGTGGGGGAAACTGCGCTTAGGGCTCACCCGCTCCACGAACACCAACACGCCTACTTACCAGGAAGATCATGTGAGTCTGCCCTACATCAGCTGGTAAGTAGGATCGAAAAGTCGCTAGAGTGTAAGGAAGTTGCACTTGGGGCCTTTCTAGACATTCAAGGCGCCTTTGACAACACTGAGACTCAGGCTGTCATCAATGCAGCCACAGCTCATGGTTTCCACGAGGTTGCAAGGGGATGGATCGAAGCCCTCTTGAGAAATAGAAACTTAAAACTATCACTCAACAACGAGGAGATAGTGGCAAGAACAACTCGAGGTTGTCCCCAGGGTGGGGTCTTGTCTCCACTCCTCTGAAACCTTGTGGTAGACGATCTCATCAGAACTCTCAATGAAAGCGGTGTGTACGCACAGGGATACGCTGATGACATAGTGGTTCTGGTGTCAGGTAGGTTCAACGACACAGTCAGGGATCTCATGAATGGGGCTCTGAGGTCTGTTGGACGTTGGTGTGAAGAGGTAGGTCTCTCAATCAATCCTTCAAAGATTGTGGTGGTTCCTTTTACGAGGAGGAAGAACCTGAGAGAGATCGACCCCTTAGTACTGCAAGGCTCCAATATAGAATTGCAGAATCAGGTGAAGTATCTGGGGGTAACTCTGGGGGTGACGCTTCACTGGGGACCACAACTCCAAAAGGTAATAGATCGAGGTAAGTGGTCACTTATGGCATGCAGGCGATTGGTGGGAGGGACACGGGGAGTGAAGCCAAAACTGATGCACTGGCTTTACCTGCCATTACCTACGGTTCGCTTGTATGGTGGCCCAAGATGGACTCGGGGGTGGCGGTGAGGGGATTGGCGGGAGTTCAAAGACTCGCCTGTCTCCTCATCACAGGAGCCCTGAGTTCCAGTCCTGGGGCTTCCCTGGACTGTCTTCTCAACTTGTTGCCGATTGATCTTTTCATCAAGACCACGGCAAGGAAAGCTGCTCATCGACTCAAATGTGAGAATCTTTGGATAGACACTGGAGAACTCCGGGGTCACTCTCGGATCATCCTGACTGTACAGGGGAATGTGTTGGACATGCCCTCGGACTACATGTCGGTCAAATATGCCTTCGGTAAGTCATTCAGGGTCCTCCTTCCAGCGAGGGAGGATTGGCTGTCTGGAGGAAACCCTCTTCCACCTGCAGATCTGGAATGGTTTACAGATGGGTCCAAGGTAAGAGGAGGAACAGGAGCTGGAGTACATGGGGTGCAAGCGGGGGTAGGGATTCGTCTCCCTATGGGGATGGATCCCACGGTGTTCCAAGCGGAGGTTGCTGCGATAATGGAGTGCGCCAGAGTAAACCTGGTGCAAGGTGTCAGGGACAGGAGCATTTCCATTTTCTCAGACAGCCAGGCAGCTCTAAGGGCTCTGGACTCCTGCGAGTTCAGGTCAAAGATCGTCTGGGACTGCTTCACCACAGTATCTGCGCTAGGTAGATGCAACAGCGTGACGCTCTGCTGGGTGCCTGGTCATACTGGGATACCTGGGAATGAGGCTGCGGACGCCCTTGCCAATGCAGCTTCACCTTCAGAATTTACTGGTCCGGAGCCTTTCTGTGCTGTCTCTCGTGAGTATGCGTGCCAAGCGGTCATGTCATGGGCAAGGGAGGAGCATCGTAAGGCCTGGTTCAGACTTCCTCAATTGAGGGTAAGTAAGCTCATGCTCCACTCTCCATCTCGGAAAATTGCCTCCAGTATTCTGCAGCTGGAGAGGGGGCAAATCAGACAGGTAACAGGGCTTATAACAGGACATTGTTCTTTGAGGAAGCACCTGCAGCGCTTGGGTCTCTACAATGGTGACCCGGTATGCAGGAGGTGTGGGCAGTCAGAAGAAACTGCAGATCACTTGCTGTTCGACTGTGGGGAGCTGGAAGAGGCTAGAGAGAGGGCCCTTGGAGGACTACGGAGGGGCACTTTCCTTCCTCAAGAGGAGCTTGTCTGCAGGATTCAGAAGTTTATCAAGTTTCTAAACAGGGATGAGCTCTGAAACTTACATTAGGGGAGCGCAAAAAGCCCTTGCGGCTGACGCGCCTTGGGATAAGGTCCGCCCCATTGAATGAATGAAACACAAATTAATCAGAAATCGTTAATGCGTATAGTCAACACTCAAGAATTAACAATAAATCAGTGCCAACAATTCATTAAACTAAAAAAATTTAATCCAGCAATTTTCTGGGCCACTTCAAAACACTGATTGTCATGTCAACACAGCACAAAGTCAGATGACCCAGTGACTCAAATTTGGAATATGTGGGAAGTGGAAACATGACAATTTCCATGTTTCCAATTTTCTTGTTCGTGGAATAATACTGAAGAATTGAGAGTTGGCATTTGAGAGTTGGAAGATGTCTCCACGGTTAATTTAAGATATTGTGAATGTTTTATTGCAAAAGTATAAGCTGTTTGTACATTTCAAAAACTTTATTGAATAACAACCAAAGACAACTAAATATTTTCTAAACTAAATGATACAGTTAGTTATGTTTAGTGTGCTTTGTACCAATCTGTTAATTATAACATAGGCTACTTAGTATCCGTTTGATGAAAAAATTCGAACAAATTGAAAACAAACAAAAAAAATAATAAGAAATAAAAAAATTTAACTAACAAAATTATACAAGCAACCAATTAATTCTTTTTTTGACCACTTGATATGGTTTGACCCTTCATATAGCCTAAATAGATCAATAAAAACCAGAGCTTACCGTACCTTCATACTAAACCCAGATGGAGCCATATTCTTTGGCCATTCAAAAGCTGTAGTATGTATTCGACACCCAGATTCAATCAACAACAATACTTTTTCCTCAGTCCTCTGAAGTTTTATTAAGTAAGTTTTATGGTCTATGTCATACACTTGATTGACTCTCATTCCAACCAGCCTAAAATTAAACAAAGCAGTATCAATAGTAAGCTTCAATATGTTTAGTGGTAGCCTATATACTCATACTATCTACAGTAGAAGCTCTCTTAACCTACCCCTACAGGACCAGACTATGGTTGGATAACGGAAAAGGTCGGTTAAACCGAATAATACCAGAAATATGTGTTGAAATCACTTAAACATGGTCAAAATTGTTGCAACTCGATCAATGTTCCAAACAATATCCGTTATAAAAAAGTAAATACCCAGTCATGGTATCAAAAACTGTTAAATAACAAATTCAGTAAACATTATTAGCACAGTAAAGTATACTTCCATAAAATATTGAGAGCAAATTACTAAATTTGACTTGGTACGGAAACGTATGATTGATTTGTTGAAACATTAAATTTACTTTTAGATCATTATCGCAACATCGGATCGCACAGCGAAAGTTTGTATAGTCCAGGAAAACGGTCGGTTTATCCAACAGACAGTTGATCCGAGGTTGGTTAAGAGAGCTTCCACTGTATCAACCTAATGTTCTTTGTGTTACAGTTACCATTACTGTTACCATCTTCTTTGTCGTTGCCCTATCATTGGATAGGGATAGACTGCGTCATTAGGTTTAACAACATGCTATTTACAAAAAAAACAAACATTTTAAACTATATATGGCGGTACGCTATTTACACCCTAACCTGGACCTATAAAAGGTTTAGGTTGCCCTCCAAGAATTCGTCAATAGAGTAGAATGGTTTCATCTTGAAGAACGCCCCTACTACACCTTGGAACTTTCGGTTTTCGAGAGCCTTCACATAATATGGCAGTCGGTTTAAAAAACTTATGGCTACCAGAGGGTAGGAGTCTCGGTTTCTACTTAATCTTGTGCGAGGTACATCAATTTTGTCACGACCCCTGGTGTTATGGGTGTGGATATCCCCCCTGGTTTCCCAGCAATGTTCATGGAGTTTCACTTGCACCATACAGGCATAGATGTAGTTGCTGTTGGTGGTCATTATGTTTAGGCGCTCAAAGAGTGGCTTACAATGATCTCGGTTCCTTCCAGTTCTTTAAAAAAACTTAGTTCTATTTCCAACGGCGAAACCTTACTGGTCTATTCTTCAATATCAATACTATCCATGTTCCAATATTTTAGCAGTGATTAATTTATTTTTTAATGCATAGGCATCATTGTAACATAATTATGATTACAAATACTTGGACAAAAAAAAAAGCAGTAGGCCTAAGTCAAACTTATCGGCTAGGCCTCTAGAGATCACGAAAAAGAAACAAATGAATGAAATCTAACTAAAGAGAATTTCTTCACAGTCTTTGACTCCTTTAATTACATAGGCCCTACCATACCTTAGATTCAATTTAATTATTGAATCAATATAATGGGAACACGTACGCTAGATTAAGACGTAATCATAGAACTCTATATGGTATACACCTGGAACGCTCACACCATTATCAGAAATCGCAACCTGGTGGAAAAAGGACATGCAAGAATGACCAAATTACTGATTTTGTAAATTGGCACGCTGTCATTCACACGCTTGTTCCTCACACATACAATACATTTAAATTCGTTGAACCTTACGTATTTTTAATCTTTTATGTGCTGATTCCAACAGTAGGTATAACATTATTGGCTAGGCTATATTAAATATTATTAAAGTAGGCTATAAAAATTGTTAAAACAAATGCTTTTGAAAAAGTTACATAAAAAAGTATCTAGCCTACATGAGAAAGTTTTTATTTTATTTTTAAGTTTCAGATTAGGAGTTGATCTAAAATGTTAACTTTTACATTTTTTCATAACATTTTTACTTTGTCTTAATAATAATCGAGCATAATGAGTTTTCTTCCCGCTGCCACAATAGTGGCTATGCAACACCATGCTAAGCTGCTGTATTGCTAAAAACAAACTATCTATTGGGGTGCGTAAATTACTGTCTGACATGTTTATTTAAGAGAAATAGCTAAATTAATAACAGATTTGTACTGAGGATAGGCCTAAGTAAAACCACTCCACATTGTAAGAACGGGTTTCTAAAATGGTTGAAATATCATTCCAGACATCGAAAAAATCTGTGAATCTCCGAAATATTCAGCGACCCACCACGTATATGTTTAAAAATATTTTCTAAGAAAACCTTTCACTTGTAAAGAAATATAGATGTAAAAATTAAAATTAATTTCACTATCTACAACTTTTTTTGGTTTAGGCCCACCCTTAGTAACTTTTTCCTGTTCTGGTTGTGTACTGATATACATTTTTTTATTACTGTACTTACTGGGTTTTTCTGGTTAAATGTAGCCTAATGGATGAGATATTTACATCGTTATGATCAGCATATCTTTTGCTATAAGACCATCTAGGCTATGTTTCAATGAATTTAAAAGTTATAACAGTAAACTTATAGAAATGTTTAAGTGAGCGAGCACAAAAGCTTTAGTTGCTCATTTTGCCTGTTCTTCATAATACGGGTTGCGGTTTTTGGTTGGAATTTTGCCCTGCATGAGCATTCCAGGTGTATGCCTTCATAAAGAGTTCTACGGACATAATACACAAAATTAGAAACATTTATGGTAGTAGCGGAATAACTCAACAAAGTTTATCCCAGTACTCTGGACAAATTATGAGTTAGTCCTAAATTCCAAGTACAGTACCTAATAGGCCTACGTAGCCTTATTTAAAGTTTATATTACAGAGTTTATTTCTCCTTTTTTAACTTGTGTAAGATTTTATAAACTGTTGTCTGCAATTTTAATGTTAAATTTTTATTGTTTTGTTGCTTGGTAAAATACTTAACCCTCGAGAGGACGCTAAACGGAGGAATCCTCCGGATCAATATTTTTTTGTTGTGGGAAATATTTATCTTGGGGTTGACAGCACTGTACTTTTGTGAAACTGTCACCCTCCTCACCACCAAGCATTTAACCTACCCTTATCCCGCTTTCAGCGACCAGGGTCAGTTTGGCGAGCGCTGTCCTGAGGTGCTGGACGATTCCTCCGTGAGCGTTCTTGTGTGTTTTGTGAACCCAGAGGAAGAGTCCGTGTGTGATTGTTTTTTATTTGGTTATTTCTAATTTTTTAGGCTACAGTTGCCATTTTAGATTTGTTTTTATTTGAAGTAACTTTTTATTTTCCAGTGTATAATTATTTGAATTGACTGTAGTATCATTGTTATAATATTTAATTTATGGTTTATGCAGGTAAACCTTATAGTAACTTTTTATATATTCTGATACAAGAGCTTTTTTATTTGTACTCCAAAACATTATTTTTATACTATTTGACAAAACTGTTATTAAAAAATATTAAGTTTTAAGTAAAAAAAGTGAAATGTGTTTTGTATAATCCATAATACAGGGTGATTAAAAAAGAATGACCGATTTTAACTTTTGATATTATTGATAGTATCGTACTACCGCCACTGAAACTGCAGTATCTACAACAAGGGTGGTCTAGAGTTTTATAAAATCGCCACTAGATGTCTAGTTAATCGCTAACTGTGGGTGTGACGTCAGTCATAAACTTTGGTCTCAAACCAAGGTTTAAGGGCCCTACTTTTTTAGGAAAACACAGAGAACTGTGCATCTTACCTAGAAGCTAGAAATGCTACGACATAGGTTATTTCCAAAACTTACTAATGACTCTGACAACTTCATTTATCAACAAGATGATAGTATCTATCGACAAGCACCGCCACTCTGGCACAAGGATGTTCGCGATTTCCTCAGTACCACTTGCCCCAGAGGTTGGATAGGGCGCACAGGACCGTGAGACACGGCTTTGCATTCTTGGCCTCCGAGGTCACCTGACATTACACCGTGATACTTTTTCCTGTGGGGATACGTAAAAGAACGTGTTAATGTTCCTTCCTTAGCTCGTGACATCGAGGAGCTTAAAACCAGGATATAAAATGCAGTAGCTACAGTCCCAGAAGACATCTAGTGGACAGTTTAGGATGAGTTTGGCTGTCGTCTAAATGTCGTCAGAGCGTCCAATGGAGGGCACATAGAACATTTGTAGTACCGTACATCATCATAAACTTGATGTTTCTGTGAGTTATTTGATGTAAAATTTGTTTGTGTGCACCAATTTTTGAAACAATTATAGTTTTCTGAAATCAGGTCATTCTTTTTTAATCACCCTGTAGTAAAATAATTACATTTGTTAAATTAACATTACCATTCTTGCTCTGTTTTGCAGGGATATAGCGTGAAATCTATTTTATAATCATTTTCTGTTTTTATTTCAAACAATAAAAGTATTTAAAATACATTTTGTGCATTAAAACCCGGAGGAAACCTCTTTGAGCGAGAGACGGTGTTTTAAATTTTAAGCGACCTCTAGAGGGTTAATTTAATTTTAATGTTGAATTTGTATTTTTTTTTACTTGTTAAAACTTAATGTAGAATTTTATTGTCTGCTACTTGGAATAATAATTTATATCGCTGCATTAAACTTCTCTCTTTTTGACTCTTGTAAAGATTTTTTTATGAATCTTTTCCTTGTTAAATTTTTATTGTTTGTTAACTTGGTAACATTTTCTTTACAAAGCTGGATATGATTCTTCTATAGTACTTAGCTGAGTGTAGCCTACTCCTGACCTTAGCCTCTCTGCTATTATGACTGTGCCTGACAATTGCTAATGCATTTTGTAGGCCTAAGTATGTCAATGGCAAATGGCAGACAACAAAAAACTCTGTGACCGAATCAAATATTTGTTTAGAAATAGATGGCACTTTGAAGCAGGATCCATTTGAAGTCTGTAATATTTTTAATGATTTTTTCTTGAAATGTAAAAGTAGCAATGGTGCAGATAGCGTTTTTGAAGTGGATCTCGATCCTTCATCCGAAGTTGAACTAAATATCTTTGAACCTTTAACTTTGAATGAACTTAAACCGATTATCACTTCTATGAAAAATAAAAATTCCTCAGTACACGATGGGACCTCCAGCAAAATTATCAAAGCTTGTTCTGGAGAAAATGAAGGTCCACTGTTGCATCTGGTCAATACTTCCCTGGAGCAGGGGATTTTTCCGGACAGTGGGAAGCTGGCCATTGTCAAACCATTGCACAAAAAAGACAGTAAACTTCTGCCCCGGAACTATCGTCCTATCTCACTCCTACCAACGGTGAGTAAGATTTTAGAAAAAGCAGTTTGCAACAGGTTAATGCAATATTTAAATGATCATAATCTTCTCTTATCTAAGCAATTTGGGTAGGCCTATAGAAAAAGGAGATCCACCAAGCTAGCCCTTATTGATTTCGTGAGTAAGTGCGTCGATGCCTTGGAGGGGGGTGATACTGCAGTCGGCTGCTTTATCGACCTCTCTAGGGCATTCGACTGTGTTGATCATGGAATTCTCTAGAAGAAACTCAAATCACTTCGAATAAAGGAGAGAGCCCTTAGTTGGCTGACGTCCTATTTAAATGACAGGCTCCATCAAACTACAGTAAACTTTACTTTCAATTCTGGACTTAAAAAACAGTTTTTCTCCCATATTGCAAATAATACTTTTGGAGTTCCGCAAGGATCAATTTTAAGCCCTGTGCTTTTCATTATTTATATTAACGACATTTCTAACTTTTTCCCTCAAGAATCTTTAACTATTTTTGCAGACAACACTTCCCTTTTCACTAAAAACAGCAATGTCTCACAATTAGAAATGGAAACGTTTGGTCAGCTCGGAGCTCTCTCTCAATATTTTTCAAGGATAAACTGAAACATCAATCCAAAGAAAACCAATTTCATGTTTGTTTCTACCTACCAGAAGAAAAGAAGACTCGAAAGGGCTGGCTTGCAACCACCAATAAGTTAGTTATGCTTGAAGATGAAATACTCGAAAGTTCTCCTTTTGTGGATTACCTGGGAGTGAGATTGGACAATGGTCTCCGGTGGTCGGAACACATCGACAAATTAGTTTCAACTTTAACCTAAAATGTTTTTGTCATGAGTTTGGCCATTTTCAATACGTTAATATCTCCCTTTGCAAGTTAATTTATTTAGTCTCATAGAAAGCTAGGCCTACTTGCGATATTCGGTGGTTCATCGAGTGAAATCAATTTGAACAGGATATTCGTCATTCAAAATAAAGCAATCAGAGCTATCTGTGGGCTACGGCCTATGGACTCTTGCAAAGAGAAATTTAAAGAGCTTCAGATCATGACACTCCCTTCACTTTACCTGTTTGAAGTTATCAATTATGTAAAAGAAAATAATTTGATAGAGGCTCATAGTCATTCTTACTTCACTAGGAACCGTAATTTCATCCATCTGTTCAGCATAACTTAAAACTTTTTGAAACAAAACCCATTTATCTTGGTGTTAAATATTTTTCTCAATTACCATCAACAATCAAGAGTATTGAAAATTTTAACAGTTTTAAGAAGAAACTCAGGCAGTACCTCATCGATAAGTGCTACTATGATCTACCACCTTTTCAATAATCCTGATTTTTCTCCCGGTCATTCTTTTGCAACACCCACTCCACAACCTTACTACAACCTGATTGGACAGCGTCAGGAGTTGACGGCCAATTTTTAGCATTAGGAGAAATCAAGGACGGGGGTCCCATGCCTCCGTGGTCTATGGGACGGACATAGCAGGTAACTAATTGACTGACAGATTTCTGAATGAAAGCTTTTAGTGGACGATTCGAAAAAGTACTTCTAAAAAATTAGGCCTAGCCTAAGTTATTTGGGATGGGGGGATTGGGGATGGAACATCCAAAACGTCATTTAGGCTAATTACACAAAACTAGAGCTGATTAAGTTAAAATATTTATACAGAATGATATCTATACAAAGCTTTTTTAATTAATCACAAAAGTAGGAAAAAAAAAATACCTTTGAAGTTCAGTAAGAGTGCAGACAATATCATAAGTACTAAATTTAGTCTTCATTTTGAATTCTTTGAAATAAAATATTTAAGAATTATTGAGTATTATCAATTATATTGTTAAAGTGACGTGATTTTCTCAAATAATATTCATCAACATTGTTGGACTGACACAATCCTTCATGATGTTGGCTTATAGAAAAATACTCAACTCAACACTCAATGACAATGACTCAATAGAAGTGCCATAACCTAAAATAAAATAGTAGTCAATTAATTTCTTCTTCTTATTCAAAACGGGTAGTAGGTCGGTGAGATGTTTTAGTGTCAAATCCCAGAGTGCCAAGGCAGTAAAACGTAGAATAGCGTCAAAAGAAAAAAATGGTTATCCTTGCCTTAAAAAATCAGTTTTTTTTCTAATAGTGTCAAATTTCATAAATGAATCTTAGCATCAAACAATTTTTCATATTTTCCCCCAGCGCCAACGTAATTGTAAAATCATCCCATACTGCCAAGGATTTAATTAATAAGGAATCGTGTCAGAGCGCCATCCTGGTATATCCACAAAGTGGAAGAGCCGGAGGCGGTGGCGTAAAAAATTGGTAGACCACTCCCAATTGCTAAGATTGGACATCGGCTGTTTTGTCTCTTTCTACATTGTCACGCCCACGGAACCGTCAACAAACCTCTTTATTGCTGGGCGATAAGTCACACAAAGGAAGGGAATGCCCATCAATGTCACCCGTCCAACTACCTGCCAAACAAAATGCGCCCGCGTCTAACTGCCGATAATAGACCTGGCCCTTGTTTATAGTTAGGTCACCATTTCAGTAAAAGGGTATTAAAGTGTATACTTTGTGACTATTAATCCTAGCCTATACTCTAATACGAGTAAGGTGTATTTGTATGTATGTACTGTATCTATGTATATTCGCACACGGATCTAAAAAACGCCTCGAACGATTTTCTCCAAACTTTGCAACTTAGTTCTGAAATAAAAATAAAATAAATACAAGTCTCTATGCCAAGAAAAATCTCGTTTCTTTACCACGTGAAACCATAAACATATGGTTTTTCATGACAGCCAGATTATTAAAGTTTACTACTCTATAGTATAAATAATTTAACATTTTTGGGTCGTATTTCATATTGCTGATTATGAACGTTTGGATAAATAATACCCCTGTCTTAGCGGACCTGCGTACTTAACGAATTTCCAAATGCTGTTATTGTTTAATAAACAAATTACTCGGTTTTATAAGTGAGTAATAAAGTTACATGAAATACTTTAAATTATTATATCTTTAAAATCTTGCAATAAAAGACAATTCACTTTTTGTTTACAATCTGACTTTAAAAATTCATCTGAAGGTAATTAGCTGTCAGGTTACAATAATTCATATTTTGAATCTTGTAATGAAAGTTGGTCAAAATTTTAAAGTGCCCTCTAGAAACAAATTAAAGGCTAGAGGGGTGAAGCCCGAAATGAAATCTCCTTTTTAATCACCATTCCCACACTCTCTATATCATAAGCTTTTTACACCTCAATCTTTGAAATCGGTTAAATGTGACGACACAATACTGCGACCGCGGACTTTGCTCCGGACCGTACAATCGGACCGAACATCGAACCAGACATTACACCGTGTAGGTAGGTAAATTTACTCCGAACATTTCCCCCAAACAAGACATCAAACCGAGCATCGTAACGGACAAATTCACCGTGCGACGTAAAGGAAGTTTATAGAGAGAGGTCAGAGGCGTTCCATCACGAGAGTTCGGGGCGATGCTTGGTGTGCGGCGTATGGGGCAAAAATTGACCCTGACATACTACCGTGCGCCGGACCGGACACCCGACCGATGTTTCCTTTGATGTTTCGTCACGAAACCGCCTCCAGAGCGATCGTCCTATGTTCGGTGCGGTGTCTGGTACGGCGTCCGGTGCGGTTAACGGGTTCCTTGTCACACTACCGGACTTGCTCTTTATGTCCGGTATGATGTTCAATCCTATGTACGTCTCGGAGAAAAATCCGGTGGTGTGTCGCCGTCAAGTAGGTCGAGAGAAAAAGGGATGGGAACCTTAATAAAGAGCTAAGAAGATTTAATAACATAGAATATGTAATAACCCGCCACGGGGTAATAAATTAGTATACGGCAACTCATACTCACCACCCCCATTGTGTATATCGATACAATCGGTTTAAACTGTAGGAGGAGTCCTTTGTACAAAAAGCCTGTCGCGTATTACATGTACTAGAGATCGCCTCCTGGTGAAATTCAACCAACATATTTCCAATTCATCTGGACAGTATTTGAAAACATCCAATTTAAAAACGAGAACTTTTTAAATGGGAAGGGGTTGCCATATTTATTAAAAATAAAATAAAATTCATCTCATATAAAAATTTAAATAATTTTGAAAAGAACTTTGAAGTAAAGGGCATAACTGATTTTTAGTAAAAATAATGAAAAAATACTAATTTTGGGCATATACAGATTCCCCATCGGGCAATTTTGATTAATTATTTTTAATTTAGAAAAAACGCTTAAGAAAATTATTTCAAAACATCTTTATTTTGTTTAAGATTTGGGACTTTAATATTGGTGTTTTACAATCTTGGAAGCCAGAAACAAAACAATTAAAAAAAACCTCTTAAGCTCATTTAACCTCAAGTGGTCCATGAATACACCAACTCGTGTAACAACCACTTCAGCCACTGCGATTGACAACGTCATATCTAATTTGCCGATTTTGATGTATCTGTTATGTCAACGGCACTTTCAGATCACGATGCTCAATCTGTTACAATTAATGATTGGAAAGCAGACATACGTGCTCAATAAATCAAATTCATTCGACAAATAAACAAAATAAATATTTTAAGTTTACTAATCAATCTCTCAAATCAAAATTGAACTTTTTTTGAAAGTCAAGAGATTTCAACGACATGTATACAAATTTTAATGAATGTTTCATGAGTCATTTAGACTCATGTTGCCCTATTAAACGTATCAAATTATGTAACAAAAACATCAAATCCACTTGGATAACAAAAGGTATCAAGGTGTCAAGGAAAAATCTTAAAATATTACATAAAAATTTTAAATTTACCTTTGATGAAGGGTTTAAAAACTACTTCAGAAGTTACAGGCAAACTTATAAAAAGGTTATCAAAGCTGCTAAAGCTTATGATATTAGGAAGAAAATTTCTGAAAGTGATAATATCTCGAAAACAGTATGAAGCATTGTTAATAATCATTAGCGAACCATCAAAAACGGCGACCATGAAAGTCCGCACCTAAACCTGTCCATCGGCAAATATCATCGAAGCGTTATTAATGGCACAATGAAAGTCCGCACCAGGAAGGTTATGCAGTGTGGCCTCAGGTAGTAATCCCCTCCACGGCGCCGTCTTACCCCTCGTTCGTGTAGACATTCATCTGTAGATCATCATCGACCCTTGGAGTGGCCGGATTTATTGTAGCTGCGTCGATTGGTCAGTCGGGTGCACTATCACCCACTTTAAAATCACACGCGGGCACTCGTTCCCAAGACAGGGTAAAATAAAGAAATTGAACCCACTATCAAAATTAATAAATGCAAGCTTTTTTGAAGGTGTCTTTCCAGAACTATTAAAAACTGCTCGAGTGGTCCCTGTGTTCAAAAAAGGAGATCCACTTGCAGCAACCAATATCAATTTTACCAGCCTTCAGTAAAATTTACGAAAACCTCTTTTTCAATAGATTACTAGATTTTCTCACAAATAAAAATATAATATCCGACAAACAGTTTGGCTTTTTACAAGGGAAATCAACAATTGATGCAATTTTGTTGTAGGCGGTTTTAAAAAAACGTAATACAACTGTCGGAGTATTTATAGACCTATCGAAGGCATTTGACTGTGTCAAGCATGACATTCTTTTAGACTTATTAAATGATATAGGATAGGAGGTATACCTTATAAGTGGCTTGACTCTTATCTCCATAATAGGAAGCAACATGTTGATATAAATGGCCTATTATCAGATTCCATTGAACTTAAATATGGTGTGAACTTAAATTAGGATCAATCCTTGGACCCATTTTATTTTAGCTTTAAGTATAACCCATAACAATAAAAATTGTTTAGAAATAGATTATTTAACGATTTAAATACCTGTGTTCAATTTTTCTCTGAAATTAATCTTAAGGTAAATCTTCAGAAATCAACTTATGTAATTTTTTCGGCTTGCCTATCAGCTTATCATGGACCAAATGTATTTATATGATTATCAATTAGAGGAGGCTGATTGTGTAAAACGAGGTTGATTGACATCTGCAGACGACATGTCCAAGCCACGCCAATGACGTCATCTTTGTTACCTTTTGTTTACATTTCGTACAATACTTTAACCCCAACGAAAAGAAGGGGCTTTATTGAGAATATCAACGATATTAACTTAATGTTTACTAACCAAACTCATGTTTTTAACAGGACGTTTTTATGAAACTCTGTTTTAATAAATTAAACATACACTGTTTAGACTAGTACAAAGTTTTGAATGTAGAAAAATCAATCATTCAGTCCAGTTAAGTGCGGTGAAATTTAACATTCGTAGATTCACTGCAAATTTCCTCGAAAGTTATTTTGATCTAAACTCACCAAATGGATAGCATATATACTAATTTTTCGTTATGCCAAATCATCATTAGGCCTACTGAAAAATATCGCCAATCTAGTGTCTGGAAAATAGTGAGTCTACAGAAACGCTACTTAAGTTGGATCATAAACCTATTCTGTTGTTATATTGGCCTACCTTTAAAAACCAAATTAATAAAACTGATTCAAAGTAACCCAATGATCACCAACTCAATGATGGTTCAAGTAGGCCTAAGCCACAGGCCACAGGATTCGCTTCATTAAATAGCGAAGCCAATTAAGGCTAGATCTAGGGCCTTCATTCCTGATATATCAGTAGAAAAAATGGTAACTTACGGTTTTAAGGAGAAAAAAAAAAACAACTTAAAAGTAAGGAAAATTGGGTTACTTTGCCTTGTCACAGGGAGTAATATTTTCACATTTTCAATTTTAATTAAAGAAAATTGTTGAATAACTGCGTTCTAAACAGGAAAATGAAATGCCATGATTTACCCAAAAGCTGTAGGAATGGCTAACATAACCAACTGCGCTACTAGTCCAAAGGTGAAGATGACGTTTAGGCCACTAGAAACTTTAGTCATACTGTAAACCTCGAAAACTGATTAATCGAATTTTTGGAAAGAAAACCCTCATCATTGTCTCAGACAGAAAAAAAACATTGCCTAATTTCCTTAAAGATTTTGCTCAGGACAAGCTTGTTTTACCTTAGTTTCAGTAAGATATTATGTTTCTGAATAATTTATAACACAAAACTTAGTTTGGGGCGTAATTAATTATTAGGCATACAATAACAATTAACATTATACTTGTACTATATTGATATGGTGTATCCAATAGTGGCCAATGTTAGTTGGGACTTCACCAATTAATTAAACATTGGCTAAAAAAACATTGGCTTAAAAACTTGGTCATTTAATAATGATAATAATGCAATAAGATCTTTACCATTCGTCGTACTACAATATACAGAAAACTATTTGCACATGAAGAACTAACATTTCTATAAAAACCAAACTTAAAGATCGTGCACGACGTCGCATATACCGGGTGTCCCAGACCACCCGTACACCCCTTTTAAAATTTCCAAAATGAATTTCCCTCTAAAACAAATTGTGCCACTATAGGTAAACCAGCGGCGCTCTATCCATTGATGATAGTTTTAATGTACAGGGTGTACCAGAAGTAACCTATCCAAAACGGAAGTCATTAATTTTAAATCCGAACTCCCACTTTTTATGGTATTTTTGGATTCTAGACATATTTTAAGACTATTTTACGATTTAATGTGTACCCGTAATCATAACGGTTTGGAAGATAATGGTGGTGGAAGTTTGTTTTCCCAACAAGAATAATATAGAGAAAATTTTCATATCCATTATCACAGAAACGTTTACCTTTACCATAACTGCCTAAGCATAAAAATATCTTATAACCTCATTTTAAATAATATTTCATCATAAAATACCGATTATCACGTAAATAATTTTAATTTTCTATACTTTTAAAGTAATCTCCACCATATTGAAAAATGTATGGAAAAATAGAAGAATTTATAAGAAAACTAATAATTTATGACTTTGAAGTGTTTAAAAGAAGAAGCTAAGGAATTTTTATGGTAGCCTTTTTATGTTAACGGGAAATTTACAGAGAAAATGGATTAGAACCTTCTACCTTCATTATCTCCCAAACTGTTAGGATTAGGGGGTACACATTAAATTATAAAGTTGTCTTAGAATTATGCAGAATCCAAAAATATCATAAGAAATGGGGATTAATATTTAAAAATAATAACTTCCAGTCCGGGTAGGTTACTTCTAGTACACCCTGTACATTGAAATTATCATCAATGGATAGATCACAACCGGTTTGGTGATAATGGCATTATTTGTTTTTGTGAATAATTAACTGAGTTGATTTTAAAAGAGGTGTTCGGGTGGTCTGGGACACCCGGTATACTAATGTTCTTTTGACTTTGTAAATCACGCTCCGGTATTTTAAAAGTTGTGTTATTGAAACATTTTTGAAAAACCCAGAAACTATGAAATATAATATAATTGTTATTTGATGTTTGAGCTAAACAGTCGTTCTCTCCCTCCCAATCAAAAACGCATAACTCGTTTATGTGAAATAAAGAAAATCTAGGCGTATTTATTACTATCTTGATAAAAATTGGAATGTACATTAACTAGGAAGGGTTTAACTTATATTTGCTTATACAAAGCCCAAATGGAGGCAAATCTTCGTACTCACCCCCATGGGGTTTATGGCGAAAATTAAAAGAGTACCATATAGCTTGATTAAATGTAGTATGTACATTTACTAGGTAGGGTTTAAACCAATATGGCGGCAAACCTACATAATCAACCCCAATAGTTTTTATGGGGAAATAGAAATAAAATAAAAAATTCCGTTGGAAATTCGCTGAGTACCTACGCAGATCTGTTGCGCTGGGGGTATTTATTTGAGTTTAAAATGTTTTTGTTTTAGTTCTATCGTACATTGAAATGAAAACGAAAGACTGATCACTTAACAACACTAATGTTGCCCGACTGACCAGGAGCCCATTCAACCCCGACCCTTCGAGGGTTGACGGTAATCAGAATAGGAATGTTTTGACCGTGGGCCCGTTCGCTTGTGCCCAAAACAGCAATGACCCTGCATAACCCTGGAATCCCCACGACCCCTGTCATAAATCTCAAACAGTCCGTCACCGCTTTGTAGTTTAAAAGGCCAACGAAACAACGCCACTCTACAACTATTACGATCAACATCAACATTTTTCAAACAGATTAAATAAATTTCTTAAAGAGACTCAAAATTGAAGGAGATTTGGGAAATACGCAATTTTACTTTTTCATACTCTTATCTTTGTACTTACTAGTATTATTACATGAAAATATAATAAATAAATTAGTTCCAGAACTTTCCTTCTGATAGTTTTTCCAAATTACATTTCCATACATTATCGAACTTTCTACGTGTATGGTCCCACTTAATTTATAAGCAGGGCTTAAAGTATTCATTATTCTAAATTCTACACAAGTACCTGGTTGACCGAGCCTTTTTGTTTCACTCGATTGTTTAAGTTTTTTAAACTTTTTCCAGTGTAATTTTTTTAACAACATATATTTCTGGTTCAACATACAGAGTGTTATACACAGAACATCTAAAATACATAGTTTTAACAGTAAATTAACATTGAGGGTCTGAATTAGAGACACCCTGTAACTAAAATAAGTTCATAGAAGGGGGCAACACTTCTTTCAAAGTTATAAAACTGATAATAGCAAATTAGTAATAGATTATTAAAATATGAATACTATTTAAAGGTAAGAAAACTAGAACAAATCTTGAAAAAGTCTTGGGCGTAGCCTTATATTTTGAATGGGTAATCCAATTTCAAAATGTTGTGCACCTGAGACGTCATTTAGGCGACGCAAGAATTTTAATGTAGACTTACTAATATTAATTAGCTATTGGTCCTACTCCAAGTTCTCGATAAATCTGTGAATTTTCGAATTAACTGCAATTCGCAGTACTTTGTTTTGAAACATATGTATTTTTGAAAGTTTTGTGCAAGAAATTGAAAGGCCCCATACTTGACAGGCATACAAAACTAGTGGCCGGAGAATAGTTTTATAAATTAATATTGCACATTGTGTCTGAATTGTAGATCTTCTATTGATGAGAGGAAAAAGGATAGAAAGCCGAGAATATGCTTGATTAAGCAAAGAGTTTACATGAAGATTGAAGTTTAATTTTTTGTCCAATAACACTGCTAAATATTTTACTGCTTGGTCAGGTGGATTCCAGTTTATGGGAGAATTATTTATGACGGCGCCCCCTAAAATTTTGCGCCCTAGGCCTGGGCCTAGTGGGCCTAGTGGGAAATGCGGTACTGAATACAACGGTAATTTATAATATCTATTATATATATGTGTATATATATATATATATATATATATATATATATATCTTATATTAATACATGATGCCCTTTTTTGTTAACACTACTCCTCCCTTATTTCTGGACCAATTCTAAAGTTTGAGGTGTCAAAAGAATGGTCTCAGTTCGTAGTTTTGCAATAAGGTTTTAGATTTTTGATATTTTAATTCTGAAGCTCACGGGAAGCCCTCAAAGTTCATTTTTTGTCCATAAGATTAACATGGGGAACAATTTATATTGAATTTCTAAATAAAACAGCTGTTGATAATTAAACAAACAAACACATCTTATCTTATACTCTAAAACAAGCTCCATTTTACCGGGCAATGTTTTTTTCGCTCCAAGGATTTTAATTTTTTGATTGAATATGGGGGTTTTGGCCACCAGAAATCGATTGGAGCTGGTCCCATATAGCTGGGAAAAATCCGGTTTTCGCGCTAGAGCTCTTTAAAGTTTCCATGTTATCCTTATGGAGATTTTTAAATTGAACAAAAATCAGCTGATAACTGTAGATACTAGGAATACGCTCCGATGTCCGTCCCGTACAAGAATTTTTTACTCACTTTTTGAGTTATTAGGTAACGCTTTTTATGTTTTTTTTTTTTTTTTTTTTTTTTTTTTTTTTTTTTTTTTTTTTAGGGAGAGGTAAGAAAAATGCATTACGCACACTGGTGGCAAGCCTGTAGTGTGGGACTCCCCTAAAAACGGGTTTACCCACTAAAAAACCTCGCCTCTACTCTTTAGGATTCTAACCTGGAGTTGTTTATCACATTACGTGTAGGGCTAGGATTAAATTTGGCTTATGCCCGTGGGGTTCACTCCTTATCCAGCCACTCGATCAAGGGATCTGGGCCACTTCGCGGTCCAGATCATGTTTCTTTTCCAGAAGGATGCCCCGCACGAACTGTGATAAACAATCCCAGTTGCCCTCATCCTCCAAGCATGGGCAGCGGAAAAATGTGTGTTCCGCATCGTCGGGAACGCCCGAGCAATAAATAAAGAATTGGCCGCCGTTCCACCCATGGTTGGACGTGCTTGATAAGTCGCGCAGTCCATCGTCCTCGGGTGTCGTGCTCCCAGCTGTGTTGCCACTGCTGGAAGGTTCGGGAGCGCTCTGCTGTTCTTGCCGTGTCCTTGCCAATCTCGACTTGTCTCTGATAAATTGCCTTCCTCTCTCCTGCCAAGAGCTCGACAGGGATAACTCCGGCGACCACCAGGACGGCAGGCTCGGACACTGTCCGGTAGGCGGAACACACACCGAGCGCCGCTCAACGTTGAACCCGGGCGAGTCACAACCTGTACTACTCTTTATCGAGAGCGTCTGCCCACACCTCTGCTCCATAAAGAAGCACGAACTGAACCGCGGACATCAACAGACGTCTTCTGCTGGATCGTGGAACCCCGACACTGGCCATCAGCCTACTAAGGTAAGTGACTACCTTAGCGGCCTTGTCCGCCGTACGGAATATCTGATCCCTCCAGCTTAACTTGGTGTCCACCATAATCCCGAAGTACTTAGCAGCATGAATTGATAGGACCACCTCCCTTCCCACTCGGAACATAATGACGGTGTCTATCCTCTTCTTCGTAAATATCACAATCTCCGTCTTACGGAGAGCAAGCGAGAGACCGTGATCGGACATCCATGTGTTGACCACACGCATGACTCGGTTCAACTTTAGTTGGGCCAGCTCAACGTTGCGTGCGACAATGAGAGCTGCGACATCATTGGCGTACCCAACCAAAGAGGTTTCCTCAGGCATCTCCGACCTCAGGAGGCTGTCATAGGCAACATTCCAGAGATCCTGGCCGAGTATTGAATCTTGCGCGGCACCAGAAGTGACTTCCATCGTCCAAGTTCGGTCCCTTGTGTCGTAAATAAGGCTTTGAGAGCGGAGATAATCCTCAGTGAGTCGCAACAGATATGCAGGAACGCGAAAGGTGTTGCGAAGCGCATACAACTCATCGACCCACCTCGCCGAGTTAAAGGCATTCTTGACATAAGCGTAACAAGAAGCACTACTCAGCGAGAGAAACGGTTGTGGCTCTTGACTCTCTTCACAGCTCTCCATGGACTTCGGTGATAGCGTCAATCGTTGACCGTCCCTTTCTGAAGCCATACTGACGGGGGCATGAGTCCCCGGCAGCTTCCACGGCAGAGGTCAGGCGGGAACGGATCAGCTTCTCGAACAGCTTCCCAGCCGTGTCCAACGTGTAGAAAGGCCTGTGGGACGACGACAGCTCGGGATCACCTTTGCCCTTGCTGATCAGTACAAGTCTTGCGGTTTTCCATAGGGAGCCGGAGAAACCCCTTCTAGCAAACAGGCGTTGCACATTCTCAACAACAAGTCAGCATTAATTGAAAATACTTTCTTTAAAGCCTCGCTGGGAATCCCGTCCGGGTCAGGAGCCTTGTTGCTCTTTAGGGAGAAAACGGAGGTTTCCATTTCCTCGAATGTGAAGAGTTTAACGTCATCTAACCGTCCGAATCAACCGGCGTACATCCTAGGCCTAGCCTACAAATAAATACACACAAAGAATGATTTTAGCTAAGACCTCAAAACAAGCAAGTAACTTAATAATAATTATGCTTACAATATTAAAGGTAAATAGATTGTAGAGCGAAAAAAAACAATACAATTTAAAATCCATGATTAATTAATCAAAATTAATAAAAATCAAGTAATTTAAGTATTGTAGAATTACGCTTACTTAACACTTAATGCATATTTTGTTACCTGAGACATAGGCTACAATGGCACAGCACATTCTAATTAGTTGTTCAATTTAAATCTTTCTCCCAAAGAGATATTAGTTGTATTCCATAAATTAGTTAATCGCATAATTCCGTACGACACCAATTCATTCCACATCAACATGCCTATCTTTTGGTAGACTATAATTTATAACTTCAACAAGTAAACATCAGTGTTGATCTATTTGATTTAACAAACAGGTCTGTCAAAATATCAATTAAATTTGATTTAAAAACGTAACATAACGGCGAGCAAATATAAACAAGAAAAGGTTATGTTATGTTGTTTTCAGCATACAGCGACAACTCAGCTGCGATGGGGGAAAATAAACTGATCATAGCAACTACATTAGTCAAACCATGTAGCCTAAACAACGAAAGTTCTGTCAAAAATTATGGAAAATAAGCTTTTTTAATACTTGAAAATAATTGCTCGATTATAGTTTATTACCTAGTTTAAAATACTTAAAATCTAACCTGAGAATTTCATTGAAATCAAATTAGTAATAAAAAAGCCTTTTGGGGGTCAAAAATTCGCCTAAGAGAAATTTAAAGTCGATCTAAAAGAATTTTATACTCTATGTTCCATATAGTAAAAAATTCAATAAACCAATGTAACCAATGTGTTACATCTTTAATCTGTAGTTTAGGAAAATTATATCAAAGTGCAGCACCCTCTGGCCTGGCGAGTGAGCGAAGCGAACGAGCTCCTCTTAAAAAGGAATAGGGTGAGTGAGCGGAGCGAACGAGCTTTGTGTGAGAACGAAAGTAATAATTTTACCGAGCTTAAGCTCGGTCCCCCTGGTACTATGTTAAAAGCTGAATAGAAGCAAATTGAACTGGTATTGAAATATCAACACAATTTCAAACTTTAATACGAGGAGTGTCTAATCTGAGGTTTTACGTTTTCTCAAAATGTAGCAGTTAGATTTTGCTTGAAAGTTTTATTTACGCGTACTTGGGCACAAAAATAAGTTTTGTAACTTAACCCTGGAAAAATTCATTTTTGTTTACGAAAACAATTTTTTAAATATGAATTTTTGACATGGGTGTTATTGGTTGTCCGACTTTTATTGAAACAATAATGAAAGGTAACAAATATTAAAATAGAACACTAAATTTGTGTACATTAGTTTTCAAACTGCTGTAAACTATAAGGATAGTTGGTTGTAAGTGTAATAACCTTTTTATTTACTATTAGGCCTATAGCATAAACATGTTTTATGCAGAACGCTACACATATTAAAAAACCTGTTTAAAAGACAACATTTAAAAGTTTTTTGCCTCCAGTATAGAAAACAAGATCATTACAAAAATGATTTTCATAAAGAGACATTTTAATCAAAATAAAAATGCCACTAAAAATAAAATGGACCACACAAACAAATTTTGTAATGTCATGGAAAGTTAAGTTAAAGAGGATTTAGGCATAAATAGTAATGTGGACTTAACTATGTCATTGACTACCTCATACAGTAACTACAAAAACAGCCGCAGTGAGTGCTGCATAACTCATACAGGACCGGGGAGTAATGAAATGTTGATTTTTATTCTGTTGTCATTTACGTTTTATGTTTGATGAACTATGTGGATCCAACATCCGTGAATTTATTCTAAATTTTATAGGAGGGTTTAACCATTGACTATTGATACTACCAGGATACTATAGGTTCCTTAGTCAATGGTTTAACAAAGGCCCTAAGACATATCGGTAAAAGAACAACTACGTAATCTTAGCTAATCTTATACTCTAAAATAAGCTGCGTTTGTCCGGGCAAAGTTTTTTTTCGCTCCAAGGATTTTTTATTTTTTTATTGAATACGGGGGTTTTGGCCACCAGAAATCGATTGGCGTTGGTCCCATAGCCGGGAAAAATCCGGTTTTCGCGCTAGAGCCCTTCAAAGTTTCCATGTTATCCTTATGGAGATTTTATTAATTGAACAAAAATCAGCTGATAACTGTAGATATAAACCAATGTGTTACATCTTTAACCTGTAGTTTAATACAATTATACCAAAGTGCAGCAGGCTTGGCGAGTGAGCGAAGCGAACGAGCTCGTCTTTAAAATGGAAGAGGGCGAGTGAGCGGAGCGAACGAGCTTTGTGTGAGAACGAAAGAAATAATTTTACCGAGCTTAAGCTCGGTCCCCCTGGTACTTTAGACCTAAAAGAACGAGCACCACATCTCAACACTATCAAATTGGGAAGTTGGAGAATTGGTAATGAAGATCGATCGATGAAACACCAATATTGTTCTATCTGATTTTCAATATACAGTAATGAAATTTTTTCCAAAGTATTTGTATTTTTTTTGTATTTTGTGTCTATCTACGCAAGAGGCATTTTTTAACGTTTTGACGGGGAACGGTCCAAACCCCAGTCTTGTTACTATCTAACATCGACCAGTTGTTAGAAAGCATCATTAATTAATAGCCCAATGACAAATGGCAACTGGGTCCGGAATCGAACCTTTAAAAAGCTACTAACTTTCCTCAGGATCGAACCGGCAACCTTTGGATTCAAAGGCGAGCACTATAACCACTCAGCTACCCAGCCAGTTTTACCATGGAGGAAAAACTAAGAAAAAGAAAAAAAAGGTATTACCATGGAGCAAAGTTTAATCACCAGGTACCCCAATAAATGCAGCGCATTGCGCTGCTCAGGCCTCCTAGTCTTATATTAATACGTGAGGGCTGTTTTTTGCGAACAAAACTCCTCCATTATTTTTCTGGACCGATTTTAATGATTGAGGTGTCAAAATGTTTGTCCCAATTCGTAGTTTTGCATAAGGGTTTTAGATTTTTGATATTTTAATTCTGAAGCCCACAGGAAGCCCTTAAAGTTCGTTTTTTGCCCATAAGAATAACATTGGGAATAATTTTTATTGAATTGCAAAAGGAAACAGCTGTTGACAGTAAAACAAACACATGTTAAAAGCTAACAGAATAGAAACAATCAAACTACTGGTACTGAAATATCAACACAATTCCATACTTTAATTCAAGGAATGTCTATTGTGTGGAACAAATGTTTTACCTTTCCCTTAAAATGTTGAAGGTAGATTTTGCTTGAACTTTGGATTTATGTGTATTTGGGCACAAAAATAAGTTTAGTAAATTAACCCCAGAAAAATTCATTTTCCTTAAAAAACATGTTTTTGGAAATTGAAATTTTTGACTTGGTTCTTATGGGTTATCAGGTTGGTATTGAAACAATAACGAAAGATAACAAACATTAAAATATAACGCCTAATGTTTGCGCATGGGTTTTAAACGGCTATGAACAAGGAAAAGGGATTGTTGCTGGTTGGAGGTGTGAATTTGTGTACCTGTTAAGGTACTGCTACACATAGCAGGAAAGGATACGGAAAGGAAACTTACAGGACACGGACAAAATTCTGATGGTGTGGCTACATATTTCGGGATACGGACAGAACATTTCTGAGGCGGGGGGTTGCGAGCGCACCGGTCACACGTCGGGAGATTGTGCGCGAAGCCGTCCGACACTGATGCTCATCCTGCCGGCCGCCACACCACACTTACTCCACTACACACAGAGCTACCGTCAGAATTTTCTGACAGTATCGGAAGGGGTAGCTACACATACCAGGACGGAATACGACATTTGGCGAAATAATGCTCATCTGGAGATCCTTCCGACACGGCGAATGTCCTGTCATGTGTAGCTGCTCTTATTTGAGAGCTTATCACAGGGAGCTTATCTTAGCATATACTATCACCACACAAAAAATCAGCTTGTTACTAATTTGTTAGATTTTTGAACCTAAAGTTACTGGGCTATTTAATTACATCTGTTAATTTTGTAAACATTAAATTTCTAAAACCTGACACTGCACCATTGTATGCCTTGTGGGTCAGAGCCCTTTGGACATATTTGCATACCAAACTTCACACAAACCATCCTTGTGTGAGACGATATTTTATTCACGCAAAAAAAATATCGAACTCAATAAAAACTTTATTTTACCCTGAATAGTTCGAATGCCGGGTTTAATTCCAGGGGTCAATAATGAGTGTCCGGACCTATTACCTGCTATCGTCTACTTCGTATTGAGGCTAAGGCTCAGTCCGTGTAATAGACCAACGTCTCATGGATTCATCATCGCCCGCCTCAAGAGGACAAATTTTGACTGTAGCCCCGTGGCTCAAAATTTGGGTACTCGCGGTCTCGTTTATTCCCCAACGGACGCTCCCTGCAACTTTCACGCGAGATGTTCCTTCACAGGTATACTTACGTAGTGTCTTGCCCTCTTGGGCTCCGTTACTCTCGCGTCCCAAAATCCCTACAAGTCACCCCAACTCCCGATCGAGCTATACCACTCGGCGGGTACTTACTATTTTCTGTTGGGTTGCGGAGTACGCGTCCACACCCTCGGAGACTTACCTTGGCCCTTAATATTACTTTGTCCTAGAAGGCGTATTTCCACACTACTCACGCCCAAGTTATATCGCTCGGGGGAGACTTACCGTTCAGGTTGCGGAATACACGTCCACACCTTCAGAGACTTACCTTGGCCTCAATATTACCTTGACCTAGGAGTCACAATTAAACACTACTCCCGCCCAAGTTATATCGCTTGGCGGAGCCTTACTGTTACCTATCAGGCTGTGGATTATACGTCCACACCTTCAGAGACTTACCTTGGCCTTAATATTACTTTGACCCAGGAGTCACAATTCTACACTACTCACGCCCAAGTTATATCGCTTGGCGGAGCCTTCGTGTTACCTATCAGGCTGTGGATTATACGTCCACACCTTCAGAGACTTACCTTGGCCTTAATATTACTTTGACCCAGGAGTCACAATTCAACACTACTCACGCCCAAGTTATATCGCTTGGCGGAGCCTTCGTGTTACCTATCAGGCTGTGGATTATACGTCCACGCCTCCAGAGACTTACCTTGGCCTTAATATTACTTTGACCCAGGAGTCACAATTCAACACTACTCACGCCCAAGTTATATCGCTTGGCGGAGCCTTACTATTATCCTTATTCTATTCACCTACGAAGTATTCCTTCGAGCCCACTTACCTCCAGACTTCCGCTCGTCTTGCTCTCTGGACATACACTGCCTGCCTCCCTTGATGCCCCGCTTTTATAACCCACGGTAGCAGGGAGGGGCGTAGGGGCGGCGTAGGGGTAGCTGCAGGCACAGCGGGCCGCGACAGGCTCGCCGCTTGCCGCACGACCCGACCGCCTATTGTTCTCCCGGCCCGGCCGCGGCCGGCCTTATCAGTCAAGATAACGGGTTTCCCCAACATAAATATCTACTCTGACTGTCACTTTAAAATAGGTAACCAAATTAATTCTCTTTGAACTAAATCATTGCTTCTTAGAACTTTATAATTTACTAACTTAATCGGGGTGTTTTAATAAATTAAATAAAACAATGCCTTACCCCAAAATGAACTTGTATTTCATAAATCATCCAAACAAAATAACTCTCAGGTGTATAAATAAAATAAATTAACTCCTTTTGTTAAAATAAATAAAAATATTCCATAACGAAATAAAATAAAAAAAATTCTTGTAAGGGGAAAATTTGACCCTTACACACTCCCTTTACTTTCAAAAGAAAAGAAAAGGACAAAAGAAAAGAAAAATTTCTCCACTTTGGGCATTAAATAATATTTCATTCTTTAACTCCTGTCATGCTCCTCTACCGTCACTCTTCGCTTCTGTTTGGGGAATGGTTTCAATCCCAGGTGTCGGACATTAATGCGCTTGACGCAACCTAGTTGAGGGATGAATACCTTCATCACCCTCCTTCTACCGCCCTTCCGCTTCTTCTTCTTCTCATTTCTCCGAAATTGAGGGCCTTGCGGCATAGGAGACTCCACTCGTTGAACTTCGTTCTCCAACACCGGGCTCTGAACCGTCTCTTGGGGTAGGTCTTCTCCCTCATCGATCTCCATCGGGACCACGGTCCAATCATCGGGGCCCGGTTCCTCAAGAATCTCAATTGAGGATCCCTCGCTCTCGAGATCGAAATCCGGCTGTAGCGATAGGACAGAGCTGACGCTCCCTTGGTCGTCATCCACTGAGCTTTCGTGACCTTTACTCATCACCGATGTTACTAGAGAGGAAGTGGACGGCCCATTTATACTGAGAACCAAGGAGTCGGGTTTCCCTACTATCTCAAACTCCTGTTCTACGGTCTCGTCAGCCTCTTGAGTGTTTCCGGTTTCCTGCTTCAACTCCTGCGGCTCGGGGATTTCCGGTTCAGATACTGGACAGGTGTGGGGTCCTCTCACCGGGGATGAGATTGGGGAAATTAACTCCGGTGGTATCAGTTTCTTGAACTCTTCCTCCCAATCGTCCATAGTCCATTCGTCCTCCGTCTCTTGTCCCTTTTGGCTTCCTTCTTGGGTCATCGTCACGTCCTTCGGGGAGGTTCCTTTATCCGTTTTCACGGTCTCGATTTGGGGAGGAGTCTCTGATGGCCGCCTTCCAGCTAGCGCCTTCCACTCTGGAAAGTTCCCCACAGGATCCATCGAACCTCGTTTTAACTGACGAGCCATCCGCTTACGGTAGGCAGCACAGTCTAGGTCAGAGTCTTTTAACGGAATTCCTTGGGATAGGGCGTCCGCTACCGCACACACATAAGGGCCACAATCGTAAGCGTTCTTCTGTTTCGGGCATGTCCTCCCTCCCTAGAGCTTCCATTTCTCTGGCTGTCTAGACACCCTCCTTGCACACTCGTCCATGAAATCTTTAAGTTTTTCCAGAACGGATCTCAAATCTGGTCCGGGCAGGGAGTCGTAAGCTGAGATTTGCTTCTTTATTGGTTCGATCACAACCAAGAACCAATGACCGTGAGGTCCCCGACCCGGTTCATGGATTGGCACAAATATGAAATCTTTATCGAGGAGATTTTCTCCCAGAATCTGCCTCCTTATTCCTTGGAATCCCCTTCGGGTCCACGAGGGATAGAAATAAGTGTCAAGGCCCAACACTTTGGGCAAATTTGCCACGAGTGCACTTCTCCGTTCTAGCAACCTCAAATATGCGGAGATCACATCGCCTATGACCAACTCCCCTTCTTCTAAACATTTTAACATGCAGGACGGAGGTGCCTCAAAATCCCTTAAGGTTTGTTCCATTGCAAGCAAGCAATTTTTTTTTAACCACAAAGCCCAAATAATACTTAAAAAAGCAAAGCAAACAATACTAACTACTAGCAAGCGAGTGCGTGCGGCAAGCAAAGCGAGTATGAACTACCTGCAAGCAAACCAAATCAACTATCAACGCCATGCATCACAAAAGCCATGCTCTACAGACTAGCTTACCTGGGGTACGAAGCCGTCCGCCTACCCGGCAGGAACTCCGAACCGCCCTTGTACTCCAGGGGCTTAGTAAGCTACGCTACGTACCTTTTCATATCCTTGACATGGGCACGCTCTCCTGCTCGTCCAGAACTATTCCTTAGACTATAAATGTTATTGCTCACCTTGGCAATAATCTCATATGGACCATCATATTTCGCCGCTAGCTTTGCAGCAAATGATTCTGCCGCTGACGACAAGGGATGTTGTCTGACCCAAACTCTGTCGCCAATTTTGAAATTCGCATCCCGTCTCCTCAGATTATAATACTTGGCCTGATTCAATTGCGCTTTCTTAATGTTCGCTAGGCAGTCTTTCCTTATCTTATTCAGTTTGTCAAACCTTCCCTTTATGCTCACTTCAAAGGTCTCTTCGGGATCGCCCAACTCCTCGGTGGGACCATAAGTTGCATTTGGTTGTCTCAACTCCCTTCCGAAGCTTATCATTGCCGGAGTGTATCCCGTTGTGTCATGGACAGCTGTGTTAATGGCATACCTAAATTCATTCAGATACACATCCCAATCTTTGTGGTCACCCTTAATATATTGAGCGACCATCGTCTTTATCACTCGATTCATTCGCTCTACTGGGTTTCCTTGGGGAGAGTACGGGGCGGTCAGCTGGTGTTCGATTCCCCAGCCTTTAATAAGATCTCTCCAAATCTTTGCCGTAAACTGCGATCCATTGTCAGTAATAATAACCTCCGGAGCCCCATAACGGAGTAAAATGAGGTCTCTAAAGGAGTTAGCTACATTCTTCGCTGTAGCTGCCTTCAATGGTGCCATCTCAACCCATTTAGTATAAACATCTTGGGCCACTAACAGGAATCTAGACCCTCTTTTTGACCGGGGCAGTGGCCCTATAAGATCGGCTGTCACAGTAAACCAGGGCCCTGTAGGTTTCCTAAATAACATTTTCCCACACGGTTTGTTTTGCTCGACCTTATATGCCTGACAAGAGAGGCAACGTTGAACATATTTCTTTATGTCTCGGCCCATTGATGGCCAATAGTAGTGAGATTTGATCCTCTTTGTCGTCTTCCTAATCCCAAGGTGACCAGCTGTCTCACTATCATGGTTATCCCTCATGACAATATCACGCTCTGCCTCCGGAACGCATGTCTTAAATTCTACTAGTCTCTCAGCACCCAATCTTCTTGTCTGCCGTTTTAGCAGCCTGTCATTTCTGATTACCCAGTCCTTAAACTTATGCGGCTTGTCTTGTACGTTTTCGAACATCCTATCGTACCAACCTTTCCCCGGTTTTGTTTCCGCAGATAAATCGTTCGGCCGCACATCGGTCATTACAATGGGATTCCTAGACAGCGCATCAGCTACTTTGTTTAATGAGCCTTTTCTGTATCGGATTTCAAACTCGTACTGTTGCAATTCGAGGACCCATCTCGCCAAACGCCCTGATGGCTCTTGTAAACTCATCAGCCACTTTAAAGCTTGGTGGTCAGTCACGGCTATGAATTTGTAACCTTCCAAATAGGGTCTGAATTTCTTCACAGCCCAGACAAGTGCGAGGCATTCCTTTTCTGTTGTCGTGAATTTCCTTTCACCATCGCTCAACAACCGACTAGCGTATGCTATTACTACTTCCTTGTCCCCTACTTTCTGTGTGAGGGCGGCGCCAAGCCCATCATTGGAAGCATCTACTTGGAGCCAAAAGGTGTTATCGTAGTCCGGACATACCAGGATTGGTGTTGAGCATAGCCTCTCTTGCAGATTTTCGAACGCTTCCTGATGCGCTTCATTCCATTCCCAACGCGCGTTCTTCCGCAACAACTTCGTCAAAGGTAAGGTCAGCTTGGCAAAGTTTTCTACGAAACGGCGGTACCAAGACGCTAACCCCAGAAAACTTCGAAGTGTACGGGGGGATTTTGGTGTTGGAAATTCTCTTATCGCTCTCACTTTCTCTGGATCCGTTTTAATACCTTCACTACTTACAACGTGGCCCAAGTATTTTAATTCCCGTTTACAAAAATGACATTTCTCTGGGTTTAACTTCAACTGGGCGGCCCTTAATCTGTCAAATACTTCCTTTAGTAGGGTCAAATGTTCCTTGAAAGTCTTACTGACAATAATTAAATCATCCAAATATGCAAAGATCTTTGGTTCCAATTCAGGACCTATGACTCTGTCTAAAAGTCTTTGGAAAGTGGCTCCCGCTGAGTGAAGACCAAAAGGCATAACTACAAACTCGAAGAGACCCTTCCCCGGAACCGTAAACGCTGTTAGGGGCCTGCTCTCCTTCGACAAAGGCACCTGCCAATAACCCTGCTTGAGATCAATTGTGGAGATGTAATTCGCTTCCCGTAGCTTCTCTAAAATGGCGTTTATCCGTGGCATCGGGTATGCATCAGTCTCACTAGCCGCATTTAGGCGACGCATATCGAGACACAGGCGAAACTTTCCATTAGGCTTTTTGACTAACACCATTGGACTACTATAAGGACTACTTGACGGTTGTATGACACCTTCTTTAATCATTCTGTCCACTTCATCGTCAATTATCTTTTGCATCGCCGGGTTCCTCGGATAATATCTGAGCTTGAACGGTTCCTTATCTTTCATTTTAATGTGGTGCTCAATCAAATCGGTGCGTCCGGAACAAGCTTCGAATTTAGGAATTTCTTCCTTCAAGAAGTCATCTAGCTCTCGCTTTTCGTCCATACTTAAACCTTGGCCATCTATTGTCTTAGTCGTCTCCAACGGACACACTTCGATTGGTACTTCATTGGTATTTACCGTAATAAGTTTTAAGCTTCGTATGAGGTCCATGCCCAGAACCACCTGGGCTGATAAATGTTTTAAATAAGGCATCGTGACTGCGCACCTTTTACCGATTATTATGATCTCAAATTGGTAACATGTAGTCGTCGTTACCTCAGTTTGATTTGCCATCGATATCCTATATTGCGTCTCCTTGGGTTCAACTTTCATCTTATTGAGGTGTTGGACTACATCATCATTAACTAGTGAGATCACTGCACCAGTATCTATTAACGCTTTAAACTGTCGTCCGAGTATATTTACTCTTACATAGGGTCTAGGGTCGTCAAGAACTATCGGCTTATTCAAAGCACAAGGGTTTCCTTCGTCGACAAGCCGTAACTTCCAATTTTCGGAGGTCTTTACTTCCCATCGGGCTTCGGACTTCGGTGACCTCCGTACTCCAAAGTCCGCATCCGGTTTCCCTGGGCCTGACAATCACAGTCACGTGTTCTCACATCTGCTTTCTTACAATGGAAACACCTAAGTTTACGTGGCTGACGACATAGTAGGGACGTATGACCACTGGTCCCACAATTCCAACAGACTATCGGCCTACTAGCCGTCGTCGTTTTAGGCACGTTCAAATCCCGTCCATACAACTGTGACCTCTCCCTCGGACTTGATTTGTCCATCACTTGTTCTTCTGTTTGTGTAGCACTCGAACAAGTCGGAACTAACTCCTTATTGGTCGGAGACGACAGTACTGAGGTGTTATAATGACCTTTGCCAAAACGATTTTTACCGCCGTAAGCTGTCTCTGGCACAAGCGCTTGGGCTGGGCCTGGTGGAGGTCTAAAATTTTGCTTATCCCTCAAGCAAGTTTCGTACTCCTCAGTTAATGTCATGAGACTCGCCAAAGTAACAAAATCCCTGCGCCTTACATATAACTTGTAATTAGGATGCATATTTCTGTATATCCTATCTATCTTTTCAGACTCCGTGAAACCTCCCCTTCTTCTTATTAGGGTGGACAAGGCCACTGCATAACTCCTGAACGGTTCACCTTCTCCTTGTGTCCGTTTCCTGATTTCATCGTCTAACTGTAAGGTGTATCCTGGGGGAAAATATTGCAACTGAAAATCTCTCAGGAAGTCTTCAAAGACTACCCAAAACTCCTTGTTGTTCCTGTACCATAACAGGGCATTATCTTTCAATAGCTCCGGTAGGGCTTTGATTATGTCTTCATTTGGTATTTCGTAGGCTTCCACTAATTCGTGGAGTCTTTCTATAAAGGAAATCGCATCTGAATCACGTCTTCCATCAAAGCGGAGATTCCATTTACGGACAATGTTGCACAGTGCCGCTGTCTCGTTAAACTCCGGCTTCACAGGTGCCGAACCTGACCATCGTGATTGTTTGAGCGGTAAACTCAAAGGTTTGTTCACCGACCAGGTTGTAGTCGGGCCCAAAGCGACATGACTAGAGGGATTATAATATCTAACATCCTCATTTGGTGCCTCAGCTTTTCCCCCCGATAACGCTGTGAGAGCTCTCCTCACCTCAGCAAAACTTGCAGTTGACGGAAGTCCTAAGATTTCTCTTATGTTTTGGCTCTCAACATCAGGAGTTCTTTGATCCTGATTGATCGGAGGGGCTTGTTCTGTGAATGGACTCTTAACAATCCCGTCTCTGACGGCTTGAACCAACTCGCTCCTTAATAACTCGGAGTTCCCCTTGGCAGGTAGCCCGTGTTTCGAAAGTTCGTCTTGAAGTTGAGCCTCGCTTAGTTTGTACACCCAGCTAACACGAGTATCCTGAGAGGGTGTTTGGTCACCGGTGCAGGTCTCGGTCGTGGGAGGCCCTTTAATTGTGGCACCTGTTGCACTAACCTGGGCGGACTCCTTAGACTGCTCTGTCACATTGGGTTCCGAGTGTACTAAGGGTTTCCATGCCCTTTTGTTCTTTAGTTTTTCACTAGACCCACCATCGTCTGATCCAACTCTCATAAATAGTAAATTGAAGCCGAGAATGCGTAATATTACACGCCAAGCTCTGAGGATATAAAAATCCATCATGAAACTTAATTATTTCTCTTTTACTAAAACTTTTACTCAAAGTCTTAGACTTTAACTTAATAACCGCGGTGACTAAGCACTCACGGTCCCTGTTCGGGCGCCATAAATGTGAGACGATATTTTATTCACGCAAAAAAAATATCGAACTCAATAAAAACTTTATTTTACCCTGAATAGTTCGAATGCCGGGTTTAATTCCAGGGGTCAATAATGAGTGTCCGGACCTATTACCTGCTATCGTCTACTTCGTATTGAGGCTAAGGCTCAGTCCGTGTAATAGACCAACGTCTCATGGATTCATCATCGCCCGCCTCAAGAGGACAAATTTTGACTGTAGCCCCGTGGCTCAAAATTTGGGTACTCGCGGTCTCGTTTATTCCCCAACGGACGCTCCCTGCAACTTTCACGCGAGATGTTCCTTCACAGGTATACTTACGTAGTGTCTTGCCCTCTTGGGCTCCGTTACTCTCGCGTCCCAAAATCCCTACAAGTCACCCCAACTCCCGATCGAGCTATACCACTCGGCGGGTACTTACTATTTTCTGTTGGGTTGCGGAGTACGCGTCCACACCCTCGGAGACTTACCTTGGCCCTTAATATTACTTTGTCCTAGAAGGCGTATTTCCACACTACTCACGCCCAAGTTATATCGCTCGGGGGAGACTTACCGTTCAGGTTGCGGAATACACGTCCACACCTTCAGAGACTTACCTTGGCCTCAATATTACCTTGACCTAGGAGTCACAATTAAACACTACTCCCGCCCAAGTTATATCGCTTGGCGGAGCCTTACTGTTACCTATCAGGCTGTGGATTATACGTCCACACCTTCAGAGACTTACCTTGGCCTTAATATTACTTTGACCCAGGAGTCACAATTCTACACTACTCACGCCCAAGTTATATCGCTTGGCGGAGCCTTCGTGTTACCTATCAGGCTGTGGATTATACGTCCACACCTTCAGAGACTTACCTTGGCCTTAATATTACTTTGACCCAGGAGTCACAATTCAACACTACTCACGCCCAAGTTATATCGCTTGGCGGAGCCTTCGTGTTACCTATCAGGCTGTGGATTATACGTCCACGCCTCCAGAGACTTACCTTGGCCTTAATATTACTTTGACCCAGGAGTCACAATTCAACACTACTCACGCCCAAGTTATATCGCTTGGCGGAGCCTTACTATTATCCTTATTCTATTCACCTACGAAGTATTCCTTCGAGCCCACTTACCTCCAGACTTCCGCTCGTCTTGCTCTCTGGACATACACTGCCTGCCTCCCTTGATGCCCCGCTTTTATAACCCACGGTAGCAGGGAGGGGCGTAGGGGCGGGGTAGGGGTAGCTGCAGGCACAGCGGGCCGCGACCATAGAAATATAAACATGGAACGCTGGGTCAACGCTGGCAGAACGAGCCGGAGTCGGCACGGCTTCCCCCACCACTACCCGGGGCTCGACGCGCCACTGCCCCGTATATTACAATGCGCCACGCTTGCTTTTTAGCAGTTTTTGTTCGTATTGAGAGCTAACTCGTTATTAAAACTACTTATTGAGAATGCCTATTGTAAAATAGATATTAGGTTGTTAAATAATTATTAATACCATTGGGTTTAAGCTACTTTATACTCTCTCAAATCAAAAGAATTTAACACAAACAAGAAAGTAGAAACAGAAACTTAACATGAATAGAGCTGTTTCGTTGGGTATTTGAATTAATTCATAATCAAAACGACTTATTAAGAATCCTTATAACAACAATATTTTAGGTAGCTAAATAATTATTAATGTAATGTGTTCCGGGATACTTTTCATTCTCATAAATCTAAATTAAGCATAGCCTAATCAGTAATTTAAGCACTAAAACTGACACTTTGCAACAGAAAAACTTACTTTGTTTTCGCCTTATTTACAACATTAGACCACCCACCAAGGAAACTCGCAATAATTTGTAGGACAATTTTAATTACGTTTCCAACCTCTGCAAAAACATACTGATAAGAGGCCTCAGCATAGTTAAATTATTGGATACAGTGACATTCGGATACTAACTCATCACTACAAAGGAATTATTTTTTCAATGAACTTTACTTAGCATAACTAAGTTCTTAATCATTTTTTCATACACACTTTAACACACTCACTTTAACTAATTTCACTTTAACTAATTTACTACTAAAAACTGACTTTAACGCTATCTCAAATGTTTTGACAAAGGTTCTGACACCTAGATACTAAAATATAAATGTGTTATGTTGAAGATTGGTTACTCTTATAAACATAATTTATAAGGATTTCAGTTTGTTAGGACTAATTTTAATCATTTAATGTGATTATTCACTTTCTTATTTAAGTTACTAGCATTTAAAATACCCGGCGTCAAAAATATAAGTTTACAATTTTGTAATTTTATAAATCACTTATATTTGTTATTTTACAGATTTTACAAGTTTTCATTTTTGGATGACATTTCGTAGGCTACGTTTCCTTTCAAACCATACAATAATGTGTTCCAAAGTCTAGTTTAAAACCTAGTAGGCCTATGTCGAATGATCAACTGGCAACCAAATTTCAGTGGTTAAAACTAACTTTATAACTAAGTTAAATTGGATCAGAAGAAAAATTATCTTATATTTTTGGGGAAGCAATAATATTAAGACGCCATCTGTAGGCCTACAACTACAATTCCTTTGTATTTTTATTCTTTATGGAAGTGACATACGATGGTAGGAGGCTTGTAAAATTATTTTTGGATAAATTATCTTTTTATTTGGCACTTAAAGTAAATAAGTTACTCGTAAAAGATTTAATTTGGCTAAAAAGCGATTTATTATTGCTAGGTTATATACTTCACAATGGGACACGGTGCATGCATATTGTTCATCAAATAACTTTTAAGATTAGTTTTATTGCGAAATACAGTGAAAATTATCAGCGTACACGAATCTGTTAACTAAATATATAACTAAAAATATATTTCTAACCTCAGTTAATTCAATGTAGAGTAAGAAAACATCTTGAAATTAAACGTTTATTTTAAATGAATGTCCAGTATGTAGTCGGGGACTGATCTGGGCGGCCCGACGCGACGGCGCGACCTCGCTGGGCTCATTAACAATGCCATTGTGAAAACACTAAGCATTTTATCATAATTTTCTCTACCAAGTATTACGAATCAACTCATTACCTACAACTTTCCCGCTTTAAGTTTGTTTCTGACCCAAAAACAAAAAAAGTTTACGCTTAGTAACTTTTTCAAGTTCACATTATTAGGTTTCGTTGTATTTTGTATTATTAAAATCGTAATTCTATACCAATCTTAAATTAATTTACATCGTTGTAATCCTTAGTTCTTACAGATTGCAAATATATAAGTTTGTTTGCGTGTTTATCGAGGCTAAGAGCTGCAGGAGCGTGTTAATGAACGCGTGTACGCCGGCATGAATCGCCTTTTTGCGTCAGTCCCCCGGGTAGTGGTGGGGGGACTCCATGGAGCCGCCTGACTCCGGCCCGTTTTCCGCCACTCTTCGCTGCTTGACCCGGCGTTCCATGTTTATAGTTCTATGGCCGCGACAGGCTCGCCGCTTGCCGCACGACCCGACCGCCTATTGTTCTCCCGGCCCGGCCGCGGCCGGCCTTATCAGTCAAGATAACGGGTTTCCCCAACATAAATATCTACTCTGACTGTCACTTTAAAATACGGTAACCAAATTAATTCTCTTTGAACTAAATCATTGCTTCTTAGAACTTTATAATTTACTAACTTAATCGGGGTGTTTTAATAAATTAAATAAAACAATGCCTTACCCCAAAATGAACTTGTATTTCATAAATCATCCAAACAAAATAACTCTCAGGTGTATAAATAAAATAAATTAACTCCTTTTGTTAAAATAAATAAAAATATTCCATAACGAAATAAAATAAAAAAAATTCTTGTAAGGGGAAAATTTGACCCTTACAATTTGACCCTTAAATTTGACCCTTGAATAATGTTTAATAATGCCTGAAAGTTTCATTACAATCGGTCGAGCGGTTTCGGAGTCTATAGGCAACATATATATATATATATATAGCAATTCTAAAATATGCTTATAGCCAATTATCGATTTACTTTTTAATTGTATCTTACTTTCATTAACTGAATAGTAATAGTATAAATAGTGCTGATATCTAAACAACTGATAAATTATTTTTCTAATAGTATCATTTAGTAATTCAGGTACTAGCTACAATGGGAAATATAAATATTTATATTGAAGCAGTTTGTTCGTGCTTTGACAGTTAACTGTTTTCAGAAAATTTTTTTAACTTCATCCATAAGACCAATGTTGAAATTTTTAGAATTTCAATAATTTAAAGTTTGTATTCAGCAATTATATGGATCTGTCGAAAATAATGAAATGGTTTTGCTTTTGACTGTTTATTCTTATGACATGTGTTTAGTAATGTTTGGTTCTTAATTAAGTTTAATTTATAAAATATTGTAACCAAAAGCTACCTAGGATAATCCACACCATGCGGAATTAACCACTGACTAGTACTAAAATAGATCTTCTTGGCCCATAAAATAAACAAATAACTCCAAACATTAATGTCTTAATGGCTCAGTATGATAGCTACCAGATGAGCAACACGAGTTTGACTCTACGCGCGGCTGAGACTTTTAACGACGTACTGCGTTTACCGCTAAACGAAAAATTGAATTTTCTCCGTAACAACTTTAAGTAGAGCAATAGGGGAAGGTGGGGCAAGACGGGGTACTTAAGCACTTAATATTTTTTTGTTGCGTTATGAAAACCTCAATAAACATACTACATATTATATCAATTAAAACTACAGTATCTATGGAGTCAATAAAAAAATAAAAAGTATTAATACTAATAAAAATTTTTTTCTAAAGGTTTACCAAGTACCCCATCTTACCCTATAGTGAGGGCAAGATGGGGTAGCTCAATACTATAAAAAGGAAAATTGTTTAGTTGCTAAATGAAAACTGATTTAAATTTAAAAAATATTTATTGTTTATCTATATATTAATACGCAAACATGTTTCGTTTCCTCCTTTTTTCTCAGCTCGTGTACATCGTAGGATAAATCCGCACATACCGTTAGAAAGATATAGTCCTGTAGATGAGCAGAATCCCATTCTAATTCGCATCCGACTCCAGGGCTACGCCCCACAGGCTTTCAAAGTTCCAATGTTAATCTTATGGAGAAAGGAGAATTGAATGAATCATTAGACAGCTGTTGTAAAAACAACTGCTAGAAAATTAGGAAGAACAGATGTTTTAGTTCTAAAATGATTTTAAGCTTCTTGGGTCCAGTTTTTTTTCTAACAAATTTATTTACTTTACAATCTGTTACAATAAAATTTGAACAATAAGTAAAGAATATGTTGAAAATTATGAAACTGAACATGAAAACATGAATTAGATGTTGACCTATGCCAACACTAATTAAACATTAAAAAATAGTTGTATAAACCTATTTTGTAAGTCCATAATTGTAGCTCGTTTCAGCCTGTAGACACTTTCTGAATTGCCCAACAAGTTGAGGGCTAAGTGATTTGGGTGGTTTAATTTTAAGTCGAATTATGTAATTTGTACTAATTTTGACGATTTCTTCTTTCACTGTCGGGATTTTTAAGTCTTTATGTAGAGTTCTGTTGGATACAAACCAAGGTGCATTGACAATTTTTCTGAGTAATTTTGATTGGTATCTTTGTAGAATTTCCAAGTTGGAGTTGCTTGCAGAGCCCCAAAGCTGAGCGCCATATGTCCAAACTGGTTTTAAAATTGCCTTATACAAAAGTAATTTGTTGTTTATACTAAGATCCTAGTAGCCAATTAAGTTTGATTGTTTTTAAATTTAATTGCTGCCTTTTTGACCAAATATGTGTTTTCCAAGTCAATTTGCTGTCTAAATGTAAGCCTAAATATTTAACTTCAGTTACCTGAGGCAAATGGGTGTTATTAATAAGTACTGGAGGACAATGACTTTTATTCAGAGTAAAAGTAATATGAGTAGACTTATTTTCATTAATTTTGATTCTCCATGTTTTAAACCAGTCCATCATTAAGGCTAAGCTTCGCTGAAGATTTACTGAGGCTTGAAGTGGGTCAATATGGACCGATAAAACCGCCGTGTCGTCTGCAAATGTAGCAATAGTTGTATGATCATTTTCCGGGATATCAGCAGTGTACAAAACGTAGAGAAACGGTTCAAGGACACTTCCTTGAGGAATGCCTGAGTCAATTGGTTGCAGATCACTGAAAATACCTTCAAATTTAATTTGAAAAGTCCTGTTTGAAAGGTATGATTTTAAAACTGGAAATAGTGAATGGGGCAACATTTTTTTAATTTTGTATAGTAAGCCAGAATGCCATACTTTGTCGAAAGCTTGACTTACATCTAGAAATGAAGCAGAGCAATATTTTTTATTTTTCCAAGCATTGTCGTACAGTGTCAACTACTCTGTGAACTTGTTCAACTGTGCCATGTTTTTGCCTAAATCCAAACTGATGGCTTGGCACTATCTGGTTTTCATCAGTTAAATCATATATTTTGTTCAGCAAAAGTTTTTCAAATAATTTCGAAATTATTGGCAATAAGCTAATTGGTCTGTATGAGGTAAGTTGATTAAGGGGTTTGCCAGGTTTAGGTATGACAATTAGTTGAGCTAGCTTAAACTGTGAATAAGGTACGAAACCAAGTCTAATAATTGAATTAAATAATAAAGCTAAAAAAATTATACCTTTTATTGGCAGCTCTTTCAGCATTTTCCCTGTAATTAAATCAAACCCGGGAGATTTTTTCGGATTAATGTTATTATTTATCACCAAACGAACTTCAGATGGAGTGAAATTTTGTATCGGGAAGTCTAGTTGCATCGGAGAGTCCAAATAATCTTGTATTTCCTCGCCATTGTTGACCACTGCATCGTTTGGTTTAAAAACATCACAGAAATATTCGGCAAATGCTTCACCTTTTTCTTCGTGACTTTTTGCCCAGCTGCCATCGGATTTCTTGGGTCCAGTTCAACTGAAATTTTGATCGAATTTCGATCAGGAGGCGATCTCTAGTACCTATAAATAGGCACTGTCTTAACACTAAATAATGTTATATTTACCTTAAAAAATGAATCAAACAAAATTATTGATAAGCTTAATCAAAGAATAACCCTGAGCTTACTCGAAAAACTAAATACAAATAAGAGTCTTGCTAATTTAACCGTTTTGGCAATAGGTATATTGTTAAATAAATAATTTTTATACCAAATACCGATAACATTTAAAATGAATACCATTTAAATTGTGCACCCCATCTTGCCCTCCTTCTAAATACCCCGTCTTGCCCCCAAGGACAAGTTTTAGGTTAGATTGATTTAATACTACAAGGATATATTCCTCTAGGTTATAGTATGCATTGATGTATTCCTAAAAAGTATCTTACTCAATAATAATTGAATTTTTTACCTCTATGGAACATAGAGTATAAAATTCTTTTAGACCGACTTTAAATTTCTCTTAGGCAAATTCTCTAGCCAAAAGGCTTTTTTATTCCTAATTTGATTTCAATGAAATTCTCAGGTTAGATTTTAAGTATTTTAAACTAGGTAATAAACTATAATCGAGCAATTATTTTCAAGTATTAAAAAAGCTTATTTTCCGGAATTTTTGACAGAACTTTAGTTGTTTAGGCTACATGATTTGACTAATGTAGTTGCTATGATCAGTTTATTTTCCCCCATTGCAGCTGAGTTGTCGATGTGTATGCTGAAAACAATATAACCTCTTCATTTGTTTACATCTGCTCGCCGTTATGTTACGTTTTTAAATAAAATTTAATTGATATTTTGACAGAAATATCTGTTAAATTAAATAGATCAACACCGATGTATACTTGTCGAAGTTATAAATTGTGCAAAAAGATAGGCATGTTGTGGAATGAATTGCTATCGAACGGAATTATGCGAGTAACTAATTTATGGGATACATCTAATATCTGTAAAAAGATTTAAATGGAACAAGTAATAATTAGAAAGTGTTGTGCCATTGTAGCCTATGTCTCAGGTAAGAAAATATGCATTAAGTGTTAAGTAAGCGTAATTCTACAATACTTACATAACTTGATTTTTATTAATTTGCAATCATGGATTTTAAATTGCATTGTTTTTTCGCTCTACAATCTATTTTTCTTTAATTTATAAGCATAATTATTATTAAGTTACTTGCTTATTTTGAGGTCTTAGCTAAAATCATAGTTTGTATGTATTTATTTGTAGGCTAGGCCTAGGATGTACGCCGGTTGACTTCGGACGGTTAGATGACGTTCCACTCTTCACATTCGAGGAGATGGAAACCTCCGTTCTCTCCCTAAAGAGCAACAAGGCTCCTGACCCGGACGGATTCCCAGCGAGGCTTTAAAGAAAGTATTTTCAATTAATGCTGACTTGTTGAGAATATGTACAACGCCTGTTTGGTAGAAGGGGTGTTTCCGGCTCCCTGGAAAACCACCAGACTTGTACTCATCAGCAAGGGCAAAGGTGATCCCGAGCTGCCGTCGTCCCACAGGCCTTTTTGCATGTTGGACACGGCTGGGAAGCTGTCCAAGAAGCTGATCCGTTCCCGCCTGACGTCTGCCGTGGAAGCTGCCTGGTACTTATGCCTCCGTCAGTACGGCTTCAGAAAGGGACGGTCAACGATTGACGCTATCACCGAAGTCCAGAGAGCTGTGAAGAGAGCCGAGAGCCACAACCATTTCTCTCGCTGAGTAGTGCTTCTTGTTACGCTTATGTCAAGAATGCCTTTAACTCGGCGAGGTGGGTCGATATGCTGGATGCGCTTCGCAACACCTTTCGCGTTCCTGCATATCTGTTGCGACTCATCTTGTAGCGGATTATTTCCGCTCCCGAAGCCTGATTTACGACACAAGGGACGGAACGTGGACGATGGAAGTCACTTCTGGTGCCGCGCAAGATTCAATACTCGGCCAGGATCTCTGGAATGTTGCCTATGACAGCCTCCTGAGGTCGGAGATGCCTGAGGAAACCACTTTGGTTGGGTACGCCAATGATGTCGCAGCTCTCATTGTCGCACGCAACGTTGAGCTGGCCCAACTTAAGTTGAACCGAGTCATGCGTGTGGTCAACACATGGATGTCCGATCACGGTATCTCGCTTGCTCTCCGTAAGACGGAGATTGTGATCCTTACGAAGAAGAGGATGGTCACCGTCGTTCCGTTTAAGTGGGAAGGGAGGTGGTCCAATCAACTCGTGCTGCTAAGTACTTCGGGATTATGGTGGACACCAAGTTAAGCTGGAGGGATCAGATATTCCGTACGGCGGACAAGGCCGCTAAGGTAGTCACGTACCTTAGTAGGCTGATGGCCAATGTCGGGGTTCCACGATTCGACAGAAGACGTCTGTTGATGTCCGCGGTTCAGTCCGTGCTTTTTTATGGAGCAGAGGTGTAGGCAGACGCTCTCGATAAAGAGTAGTACAGGTTGCGACTCGCCCGGGTTCAACGTCGAGCGGCGCTCGGGATGTGTTCTGCCTACCGGACAGTGTCCGAGCCTGCCGTCCTGGTGGTCGCCGGAGTTATACCTGTCAAGCTCTTGGCAGGAGAGAGGAAGGCAATTTATCAGAGACAAGGCTAGATTAAAAGAACACGGCAAGAACAGAAGAGCGCTCCAGAACCTTCCAGCAGTGGGAACACAGCTGGGAGCACGACACCCGAGGACGATGGACTGCGCGACTTATCAAGCACGTCCAACCATGGGTGGAACGGCGGCCAATTCTTGACAATTCACGGCTATCTCGTTCGTACCTGAACCGGATGGGCAAGACCGGTTCACCAGACTGCATTTATTGCTCGGGCGTTCCCGACGATGCGGAACACACATTCTTCCGCTGCCCCCGTTGGGAAGGGCCCCGCCTGAAGGCCACACAAATTTTTTGGTGCATTTTTGGTGGATTTCGGTCTGCCAAAAGATCTTGGAGGATGAGGGCAACTGGGATTGTTTATCACAGTTCGTCCGGGGCATCCTCCTGGAAAAGAAACATGATCTGGACGGCGAAGTGGCCCAGATCCCTTGATCGAGTGGCTGGATAAGGAGTGAGCCCCACGGGCGTAAGCCAAATTTAGGCCTAGCCTGACGTAATGTAATAAACAACTCCAGGTTAGAATCCTAAAGAGTAGAGGCGAGGTTTTTTAGTGGGTAAACCCGTTTTTAGGGGAGCCCCACACTACAGGCTTGCCACCTGTGTGCGTAATGAATTTTTCTCACCTCTCCCTCAAAAACAAAGCGTCACCTAATAACTCAAAAAGTGAGTAAAAAATTCTTGTACGGGACGGACATCGGAGCGTATTCCTAGTAATCAATAATACCAGAAAAAAACAGGTGTCTATTCTTTTCACGTTCAAGACTGACAGAAAATTAGATCGTCACATCATAAAAACACATTTAAATTCATATTCTTGGAACGGTCTGCTCAAAATGGCTGGTAGCACTATCAGACATTCACATGGCAAAAGGCTATTAGTTCAACTATTTGCCGATATACTGTGACATCTGCCGGAGCAAAAAAATGTAAAACCCCGTCTTGCCCTCAACCCCGTCTTGCCCCGCTCTCCCCTAATTTAAAATACTGGATTACTTATTTATTTATTTTTATTTTTTGAGCTTGATTTAATGGCGATAAGTAACATTTATTTTGAAGATTAGTTACCAGACATTCTGTTACAATGTTATTCATCAAAATATCGAAATATAAGTTTACATCCGTGGGTCCTACATAAAAATGTAGCTAATGTTGTTGGCTGTCACAAAGCACGAGCCTCGTGCTCGTGTCACAAACGTATAACTGTAGGTCAGCGTGTTGGGAGGGCAATAGGCGTGGCTTGCCAGACAGGCTATAAATTAACTGACCACGCCTTTCCCCTTCTACTCTGACCCGGCTCTTCCGAAGCACGGACACCCTCCCTGATTTTTGACACTATTACGCTGTAAGATATTAATTGAATCGCCCCAATTCGAATATTTACATTCTATGACAGAACGTGTCATAGTGCCACCATTTTATTAATATATTTCCATAGCGCCAATGAATTATTAAAATCGTCCAATAGTGAAAACTTTGTGGCGCGAAAAATCCTTGGCACTCTGCGACGATTCGAAAATTTGACGCAATTGTATTTGACACTAAGGGACCTCACTAGTAGGTCGGTCAGGTGCTCAGTGTCAGGTGGCATTAGACAAGGTCTGTAATGTAATGGAAAAAGCATAACTGCTCTCATTTTTTTCTTTTTGCTTAGCACAAGCTGGACCTGCTTAAATCCGCATGGGCCCGTAACTCCAATGGATTTTGTTGTTCCTTCTTTTCCGTTATTTACTCTGGTGGCTGACCATATGACCGTGTCTGAAATTAAACATACACAATTCGGTATTAGGTTACAACATACGAGGTGGCCCGTGCGCAGATTGCGCATTTTATGATTCTGTATGAGTGAAACTCACCTACAGTACGTGAATGTTGATTATGAAGTGACAGAGATCTATTTGTGTTTACTATCTGGCTTTTTTTCATCTGAAGGTAATCAGCTGTTAAATTACAATTCACATTAAAGAACTTGCAATAAAAGTTGGTCAACATTTTAAAGCGTCCTCTAGAAATAAATCAAAGGCGAGGGGGGTGAAGCCCAAAACGATATGACCTTTTTAATTACGATTCGTCACTGCGGTATATCCTAAGCTTTAAAATGACACCTCAATCTTCAAAATCGGTTCAGTAGGTCGAGAGGAAAAGGGACGTAACAGACGAAACCCTTATAGAAATAAGAAGATAGATATGTTCATAGCTCATCTATATATTAATAGGCAAGCATGTTTCATTTCCTCCTTTTTTCTCAGCATGTGTGCATCGTAGGAGAAATCCGCGCATACCGCTAGAAAGGTATTGTGCTGCAGATGAGCAGAATCATATTTTAATTCTCATCGGCCCAAGGGGCTATGCCCTACAGGCTTTCAAAGTTTCAATGTTAATCTTATGAGAGAAGGATAATTGATTGAATCATAAGACATTTGTTGTAATAACAACTTCTAGCAAATAAGGAAGAACAGATGTTTCATTTATAAAATATTTTAAAATAATTGGCTCAATATCAACTGAATTTTTTGTCGAATTTCGACAAGTGGGCGATCTCTAGTATACATAATTATGCTATATGTGTGTAATTAGTTAGTCACTCTTAAGATTAAGGACACATCTATTGGGATAGGTTATTGGCAAATTTAGGACTTTAGGATCAGGTGGGTAACATTAGGTTTAGAGATTTTCACGCCAGAGGTCCGTCAGGCGACTTCCTAACCCGAAATTGGATTCAGACCTTGGATGACAGAGAAGCACCCATGGATAAGGATAACATGCATGTGAGTGAATCAATGACTTGGTGTGAATATATATTTTTTTAAAAATAATTTTTGTGTTTTATGGATTTTTTTGTGTTTTTGTGTTTTTGTGTTTTTTTGTGTTTTTTGTGTTTGTGTGGTTTTTTGTGTTTTTGTGTTACATGATTCTTCCCCTTTTCATAATCCTCTTTTGATTTGTCTCAGGAACCTCAATATTTCTGCAAGTATGTTGATATTCATTTCCATTAATATTTCCTTGAGGACAAATGGAGGTTTTCGCTTAGTTTTCCTTAGTTCCTTCTGTAGGCTACCTCTGAAGTATGTATATGCAGGACAGTCAAAGATCAAATGTTGAAAATTTTCTATTTCATTTGTAGTACATCTGATACATTTAGGTGAGGGAGACCTTTTCATTTTGTGAAGGGTTTCATTTGTCAATCCATGTCCAAAGCGTAATCTATTTATTGTGATAATGTCTGGTCTGGAGTATCCGCAATTATTGTACCAGGGTTGCTTCTGTTTGACACAATGGATGCTTTTGTACCATTTAGGTTTGTTTGTATCTGTCACTATTGTCTGGAAGGATGTTATCATGTTTCTTTTTAGTTCTGCCACATAGTCTCTGATTGGTAGTTTTAAGTCCTTGACCTCTATACCGGTCCCTATTGCCTCTTTTGCTAGTTTGTCAGCTGCCTCGTTTCCTTGGATGTCTACATGTCCTGGAGTCCATTGGATGGTGATTTCCGGATTGTGTTTTATTACTTGTGCGATTATTTTTGCTGCAATACTTTCCTCATAATCCAGTAACATGGTGGTTCTAATAGATTGCATGGAAGATTTGGAATCTGTACAGATCACAAACTTCCTCCCTGGGTGTTCCGTAACCACTTCTACCGCCTTGTAAATGGCGTAGAGTTCGGCTGTATAGTTGCTTGCTATTATAGGTAATTTATACTTTTCATTTACATTTAGTTCTTGACTTATAACTGCCGCCCCTGTTCCTTGCCTGTTCTTTGAGCCATCGGTGTAGATTTTGACATGTTCCTTGAAGTCTGTCGCCATACTCTAAAAAAGATCCTTTCAGTGTCACTGGGGGGTTTTGTTTGTTAAGATTCCTCGTTTTATCAGTTAGTGAGTCATTTATAGTCAACTTTATTGTGGTCATTGATAATGGTTTTGTTACACTATTAAGTAGTGGTCCTTCATCGGAGAGTTGAGTGTGCATTAAGCTTGATATGTGGTTTGTGGCTGTGATGTATATGGGTTTCACCTTCTTTGCCCAATACCTGTAATTATTTACTACAAAGCACATATATTTTAGGTTTAAGTGGCCGGGATGGTTACTATTGGATAAGATCTTGAATATGAACTTGTGTGTAAGCATTTCTCTTCTTATCTTCAGAGGTAATATGCCAGTTTCCATCTACATTGCTAGGATTGGTGTTGTTTTAAATGCACCTGTTATTATCCTAAGTGCCTGATTTTGTACCATATTAAGTTTGTTTAAAGTGCTTTGAGGCAGATGGCTAAACAAAAAGCAACAGTATTCTAGCTTGGATCTTATTATGCTTATGTACGCCTAGTCGTTAGGAGTTGTGGGTGGACCCCATATCTTGTGCAGGCCATGGATTTAAGAATGTTCAGATCCTGGAAACCTTGGTTGGCAATATTGTTCACATGGGCTTTGAAATTTAATTTATTATCTATTGTGACGCCCAGAATCTTTTGAGTGTCGCTTACTGGGATTGCATTTCCGCTAATTTTCAAGTTTGGTCTTGATTCTGGTAGCCTTTTCCTTGATATTACTGTTATTTTTGATTTGGTAGGATTAATATCAAGTGATAGAGTGCCAAAATAATTTGCTAAGTGGTTTAGAGTTTGTTGTGTGGTTTCGATTGTTTCTGACCAGTGTTTGAGGCTACATACAACAGAAATGTCGTCCGCATATTGAAGGAGTTGGACATTCCTGGGTATGCACTGGTTTATATTAGATATGTAAAGGGCAAATAATAGCGGACTTAGCACACTGCCCTGAGGAAGTCCCCTGCAAGTGCTTCTGCCCATAGTTTTCTTGTTCGATGAGAAGTAAATAAACCTTTTGCTTAACCATTTGTGGAGATGTAATATAAATCTGTTTGGTATATTGATCATATAAAGCCTTGTGATGAGAGCTGGTAAGGATACATTATCATAAGCAGCGCTGAGATCCAGGGATACCAAAACTGATGGGTTGCCTTTGGTCAAGTTTATTTGTGTTTCAGTGACCAACTGTAACAAATAATCTGCGCATCCTTTTTTCCTTTGGAAGCCAAACTGACTGTCTGGTATGAGGTTATGTTTACTAATAAACCACTCTAATCTGTTTTTAATCAAAATATTGAGGAGTTTCATGAAGCATGGAATCAGCGCCTATATGATTTTCGCAAAGTCGGTCTTTACCAGGTTTTAATATTACACAGACTTTGATGCTTCTCCAAGTATCAGGGATATCTCCTCTCATCCATAAGTTATTGAATACTGCTAGGAGTAGAGTTTTAAAAGAGTTTGGTAGCATTTTTATTACCTTATAGTTGACTCCATCAATTCCTGGACTGGTGACTTTTTTCCTAGATTGTATTGCTATTTCTAGTTCTTGGATGGTGAAATTTTCTTCTAATTTGTTAGGCCTATAATGCCTATAGGCTGGTGGTTATAATTGGTGGTTCAATGTCATTCTTTTGCGGTACATAATCCGGAGTGATATTTTTTAGGAATAAGTATCCCATGTTTGGATCCTCTTTAAGTAGTTTGCTACAGTGATTTTCGCTGTTAAATTTTAGTTTTCGTATCGCAGCCCATATTTGTGTTTTACTGTTTTTATCAATGTTTGAACAGAAAGTTTGCCAGGCCTGTCTTTTTGCTTCCTTTATTGTGTCCTTAGCTTTCAATTGTGCCTCTCTATACAAATTGTAGTTAATTGGAGTCATGTTATTACAAAAATTCCTAAAGCTTCTCCTCCTTATTGCCACAGCTTTAGCGCATTCCGGAGTCCACCATTATTTTGGAACAAATTTGGGATTATTATTGTTGGGAGCCTTAAGAAGTGGAATGGACTGTGACATTGCATATTGTTTAGGATTTCATACAGGTGATCAGATGTTACGTGTGACCTCGGGGGACTCCTGTAGCTAGTTCGCTGGATAATCCATCTGTTATTTCTTTAAACTTGTTCCAGTCAGCTTTCTTGAAATTAAAGTTGTCCAGGGTGTTGTGGACTGGAGGTTGATAAGTGTGACAATTAGTCAGGGTTCCAATATCGAATTCTATTATGATTGGGTAATGGTAGCTTCCCATGGAGTCGCAGTGTGTTTGCCATTGGTTGAGAAGAATTTTTAAGTCAGAGGTAGCGAATGTCAGATCTATGGTAGATGGGGTTCTATAATTATCACCGGTAGTGGTGACGCAGTCATTATTCAGAAGAATGAAGTTGGACTGGAGGTAGGAATCAAAGATATGGCATCCTCGGGCATCTTGTTTTGAGTTTTTGCACCAATATGGGTGTTTCGCATTAAAGTTGCCTCCAATGATTGCTAGGTCTTTATCTTTTGAAAATATCTTTTCCCAAGCGCTCTTTGATACCTTATTTTTGCTAGGCCTACAGTAGAAATTGTGAATAATTAGAGGCTTTTTAAAGCTTGTTATTGCTATACTTTGAATTTGAAGGTTAGGTTCGTCGTGGCCTATATCTATTGCCTCTACATGTTTCCATGCTAAGTCCTTATGCACTAAGGTTGCTATGCCTCCATGTCCATCGTTTCTATCCATTCTGATGCTGTAATAATCATGGAAAGTAAATTTTTCATTGGGGGTCAGCCAAGTTTCCTGTAATAAAACTATTTCCACTTTATTTTTGGTTAGAAAATGTGACAGTTCGTTCCATTTGGATTTGATTGATTGCGCATTCCATTGTACTATTTTTAATTGTCTCATGTTAATGGGTTTCTGTATGTTGACTAATCTTCTGAGTGTCGTCTGTAGGTTGCTCACCATTTGAGGTGCCACCTGTGCTTCCTATAGTGATACTGAATAATATGTGTTTTATTTGCTCCAGCACGATGTCTATAACCTGTGATGGATCTTGGTTTTCACTTGCAGCCTGTTTCATCAGCTGTTCAAAGTATGCTTTGGCTTTCCTATCGTCAAGAGCCTGTTTCAGGTTGTCCCTATTTCTATTCACTAGAGGCTGTTCAGTTGAGTGCTCTACATCTTGTGTCTGGGTTTCAGCAGGTGGTTTTGATGAGCAGTCTTTATAATGAGGTCTTCGTGGAGCCTTGTTGTGAGATAGTGTTCTAGGTTTGTGGTAAAACACCGTTTTTGGTGCACTGGAATTGTTATCTTGATATTCTGTGTCCTGGTCCAAAACTTCAAAACGGTTGCTTGCATGATTAGACTTTGGCCTACTGAGGGGGTGGTTTGCCCAGATCGATGGGAAATCATTTGGGTTGTTGATATTTGGTAGCAGATTAGGTTTAGAAGCAAGTAGGAGTGTTCGGTTGGGTTTAATTTTGCTGCTAATAGGATTCGGATAGTGCTGAGAGGCTGAGAGGCTGTGATTCGATTTCTTATAGAAACCTGGCGTTTGTATTCTGGGCATGTTTTGGAGAAACTTTTGTGACTCTCACCACAGTTGACGCATTTTGGGGGACTAAAGCAGTCGCCATGTTCCTTAAGGCCACAATTGCTACATAACTTATTGTTTTTACATGGGGAGCTTGCCACATGGGTGTATGAGAAGCAATTATAACATTGGCGGACTTGTTGAATGTATTTCTCTACAGGTAAAAAGTACATAGTTAAGAATAATTTTTTCTGGTAACCTATTTCCTTGGAATAGTAATTTTACAAAGTGGGTAGGGGTTCTTCCATCTCCGTCGGGAGCCTTCTTTGTTATACGGTAAGCTTCAAGAATGGGAACTTTGGATTTGGCATAATTCACAAGATCTTGAATGTCAATGGATGGATCAGCAAATACTACGCCGCATACTTGGACCCTATTACCAGGTATAAAAATGTTATAGTCTGGTAAGAATGAAGCATTGACTAATCTGTTTGCAGTTTTATTGTCCTTGCAGAAAATTGACACATTTCTACCTTTACGCACAATATGTTCTATGCCCTTTTCATATTTACCAATGATTTTTCCAATAGTAAAGGGATTTACCTTACTTTGATTAGAGGTTCTGGACACTACCATAACCTCAAATGGTCCAGTATGATCATTAGGATAGAGCCTTAGGGTTTTGGTGGGTCTAGATACCTTATTTTTGTCCTCTTTTGGTGAGGCTAGATCCTCTTGGGAAAGTTTTCTCTTAAGTTGGTGGTCATGTTTGGGAAGTTCATTGGCCTCAGTAACTTCATTACTATTACCTACATTATTTTCATTTAATATATACAGGACTGCAGAGTTAGTCTCCATTTGATCAATTGTATTGGGGCTAGTCATGTTGTCGGCTAGGCCCATAATATCGGGCCTGCCGGTGTTTCCTGTATTCAATAAAAGGTATACCTTTGTGCTTAACTAGGCCTAATACAATGTACAACTTAAACAACCTAATAACAAAACAATGATAAACATAAATATATACCAACACCATTTAAAAAAATTAATCTACATAAATAATACAACAAACTCACTAACACCAATTATTCAAGGTATAACATATAAGTTATAAGGTTACAACACACTGAACATACAAATAACCTAAAAGTAACGTAGGTCAGCCACCCTCTATCACATACGACGAACTGTGTAACTGCTCTCAAGGTCTGCTGAATAGCTATTTTTTGTGTTCCGGATATGAAGCGTCAAAACTAAAACGGAAGTAAAATTACGTTATAATATTTACCATTACGATTACACAGTTGATTGAAAAAGAGAATAATGGAGCTCAGCTCAGTCTTGCCACGGGTATGATATTTATCGTAACGACACCATATTACTCTATTTTGCATTTTGATTATTAGTTAATAACAAACCACTAGGTAATGACCAAATACTATTAAGTCCAGACACTATTCTGGATGTTGATAGACGCACAGTAATTAATATACTGGAAGAAAAACACCCAAATGGCACAATGCCTGACCCTGAATTGATGAAGTTACCCGGCTACATGAAGGAAATTGCTAGACTAGAATCGGTTGAGATTACAGCTGAACACGTAGAAAAAGTTGCGAGAAAACTTCATGGCAGTGGACGACCGTGGGAGTACTTCTGAACAGTGGACAGATTTTTTACTAAGACATGGTAAAAAAAGTGCTTTATTAAGAGCTTCAATTGCTGAATTAGCAATGAAGTTGAATGAATAAGACATTATACCTTGGCAAAAAATACAGGCTCTTATGGCTAATCGGCTGGTTGCAATTGACAAATGTCCTGGGGTTAGACCAGTGGGAATAGGAGAAGTGCTCCGCCGCATCTTAGCAAAATGCATAATTCTTGCAGCTGGTGATGAAGTCATTCAGATATGTGGTACTGATCAACTCTGTGTTGGATAAAAAGCAGGAATAGAAGGCGCAATACATTTCATGAGAGACCAGTATGAAGAAAAATGTCAAACTATGAAGATGACAGATGCATGATAATGGTTGATGCGGACAATGCCTTCAATAGGATCAACAGAGTCCATGCCTTATGGCAGGCAAAAGTTAGATGGCCAAGGGCAGATTGATTGATTTGCTGCCACGTGAAGTTTTAATACTGGCCAGTTTATAACGTTGCATTTCGTGTTTTTTAAATGTTTTTAAATGTTCGTTGTTCGTGTGTGTGTGTGTGTGTGTGTGTGTGTGTGTGTGTGTGTGTGTGTGTGTGTGTGTGTGTGTGTGTGTGTGTGTGTGTGTGTGTGTGTGTGTGTGTGTGTGTGTGTTAAAAACTATGACGAAGCTTCTTCCAAGTTGGATTAAGTGGATTAACCAAAATTATTGATGTTCTTGGCTTGAAAATGAACCTTTGAGGTTCGAAACCTAGGTCGCAAGGAACCGCAATAGGACCACTGACAGAGCAAAGGTAATTTAAACCTTTTTATGCCAGAGTATACTTTTGTTTGCTCGAGTCGCACATCTCCTACTCTATCCCCCTCTGGGGTTCTTCGGATTCAAATCTGAGGGAGATTTTTGTATGGCAGAAAAGAGCTGTGCAAACAATTCTTCAATTAAATCAAAGAGAACAGTGTAGAGAACACTTCAAAAACCTGGGAATTTTAACGGTTCCATGTCTCCTCATTTTTGAAATTTCTGTTTATGTTAAATTTAGATTACCAGAATATATCAATCCAGCCCTTAGCTATAATACTAGGTTTAAGAACACTTTTCTCAGAACAGCATAGACTAACTCTTTATGAAAAAAGCCTGAATCCATTGGTAGAAAAATTTTCCAGTCCCTACCTAATGTAATAAAACAAATAGACTCTGTAAACAAATTCAAGAGAGATCTAAAACTTTTCCTAATTCAAAATAGTTTTCACAGCTCAGATGAGTTTTTCAGATTTAAATCAAAATAGCTTACTTAGCATTGCAAATTATGCTAATTAGCAATTTGCTATTTTAATTATGGATGGATGCTATTTTAATTATGGATTTAGCATGCAACCACCTTGAATTTCCATGGTATGTTTTCATACTGCATGATTTTCCTCCCCTGGCCTAATTCCTAGAAAACTCCTCCTATGAAGCCCCCCTGACGCTCCCAAAACTCTGCCGAGTCAACGGGAAAGAAGCAAAGTATCAAGTATCAAGTAAGTATTGCCCCACAAAAGCAGACCATACGATAACACACTGTGAAAGAGTGCAAAATACACCATTCTTAAATGACTATCAGATATCATTACATCATGGATATATACAACGTTAAGTGCCTTAAAACGCCTCCTTTATTTTCTTGATTGATAATCCGTGATGCTTCTTTTATTTTTCCTCTTTGAACTAATCTAGTGAACTGAGTTTTAATGAACTCTTCATTTTCATTACTATATTCTGTTTTATTCTTGATCTTAGGGACTTATCACATCGAATTGCTTCATCTATTAATTCGTCATAACATTTTATTAGTCCATTTTAAAAGTCTTCTCTCAATTAATTTTTTAATATCTTTCGCCTGTCTTACCATCTTTTCTCTTTGTTATATAACAGCGATGAAACATATGAATCGCTCAGAACATTCTTAACCATGGGCTAAAAGTAGAATTTCTTCTGCTAACTTCTGTACAAACCCATCGCCTATAGAGCCACAGGGTAGGTCATATTGTTATCTGTTAAGATGTATGATTTTTTCCCAGCGAGACTTCCAGGCTGAGGTAAATTGTTGCTCCTCCATTGAAAAGTTTATGTTGAAAGATTCCATTAACATTGTATATCCACTCAAGCTATTCACTTCTGATGGCTTTGGTTGACTCATTGTTTCGGAAGTATTTAGATGAGGAGGCATTTTAGGTACATTTTTCATGTTGTTAAAACCACATCTCTTGTTTTTTGTCTTTTATTGGCGTTACCATTAGTTAATTCATCTGTATTTGATGAATAAACTTCAGTTCCACCATGCCTTTACAGTTTTTTTCTATGAATTTTCATGGCTCTCTTTTAGTATATTTTTTATTACTATTGGGACAATATCTATATGAAGTAAAGGCAAAAAAGAAGGTTGTGGAGGTTCAACTGATGATTGGGACATTTCTGGCATTGTATCTGTAAATTCTGGTGTCAAGTTTACTTCTGCTAGGGGTACATCATCATCATCATCATCATCAGGGCACTGACACTCACTCATAAAGCTGCTTTCATCACCTCGCCGCCACTGAAAGTGAGGTCTCATGTATCTCACATCTCTGCCCACCACCGTTGTCTGATAAAGTCCATTGGATGTGCTTGGAATATCAAGTCTTGTCCCACACCCAGTTGCATGATCAGCGTCATAGATATCGTCATGCCAGGGTCCTGGGTTGGATTCGACATCCCCACAAAGTAGAATTAATGCCATTAAAATTGAAAATGTATAATCAACATTTCTGTATTTAATTTTATGGATTACTTTCCAAATTCTTTTGTGTTTTCTATATGAAATCCTTTCTAAACTATTTTCAACATCTATTGCATGTTGATTAAAATGATATATCATCATCACATTTGTCATATTTAGGAAATGAGCTATTGTTTCTTTTGTTCCTTTTGAATATAAGGAAATACATAAACAAAATCGAAACAAAAGAAAAATTCTTAATAAGAACCGAATCTTCATGTTTAATTTGACTTATGTTTAACCTCAAATTATTGCTACCTATTTGATTAGGAGACAAAATATACGTTTGATGATGTTAAGAAATAAAACTTACATTATCAAAGTTGACTATGTACTTAAAATCAAAAGAAATCTGAGTAATCTATGAAATTAAACATTAATATTAAATCTATTTTCTTATTTCTATAAGGGTTTCGTCTGTTACGTCCCTTTTCCTCTCGACCTACTGAACCAATATTTAAGTCAATATTGGAATATTAGTGTCATTTTAAAGCTTAGGATATACCGCAGTGACGAATTGTAATTAAAAAGGTCATACTGTTTCTTCCTTCGCCCCCCTCGCCTTTGATTTATTTCTAGAGGGCGCTTTAAAATGTTGACCAACTTTTATTGCAAGCAAGGCAATTAGAATCTGGTTAGAATGAAGGTCACTGGCGCGGTTGACTAAAAGACCCGTAAACCGTGTGTGTGTGTGTGTGTGTGTGTGTGTGTGTGTGTGTGTGTGTGTGTGTGTGTGTGTGTGTGTGTGTGTGTGTGTGTGTGTGTGTGTGTGTGTGTGTGTGTGTGTGTGTGTGAATGTGTGTGAATGTGTGTGTGTGTATGTGTGTGAATGTGTGTGTGAATGTGTGGAAAACGACCTACACCCACCTCCTCGCGGTGTTTTCTGGGTAACGCTAAGAGGTGTACAACCAATGTCTTGTAAACCACATGAATTAATCTATTTGTATTTTTTTAATATACATTCATAGGTATATACAATAATAACATTTATTTAAATTAAACAAATTTAAAAGCATTTTAAATGCATACAATTTATAATTGTTGTCGCAAAAACACCTCGTGCTTTACTAATAATAGATGAAAACGATATAATGTATGTATAAAATATGAGTTTTTTAATTAATGGAGCTAGAAAAAATAAAGATAGCATTAAATTAGTGTTACAATAAAATTTGTTTATAGAACAATAAGTTTTTCTTCATAATTATAGGTTAATATATAAAAAAATGTCAAACCTGATTCCCTTATACAAATAATGAATAACAATCGCAATAAACACTTATCCTTAAGATACAAATGCGGATAGCACTGAATCAGTGGTACCTTTAAATAATGTGAAAAGCCTCATATTTGGAAAAAAATATACATTTGTTTAAATAATACAATTTACATTTACACCGATTTTGAACCATAAAAATGTTTTTTATACTGGTTTTAAGACCTATATTTAGGTAGCACTAAATTAGAGCTACCATTAAGTTAATAAAATAGCTACATACATTTATAATTATATTTTATTATTTAATTATTAAATATATTTAATTTATTCAATATTTATTTCACTGACTTTTTTACAGCACAAATAAGGATAAAAACACAAAATCTGAAACAAATCAGTCATTTTAATTTTAATGTAAAATAATAAAAGCTCAAAACTGAATACTTATTTTCAAAATTAAACAAAAGTAGCAACAAAAAATCGGTGTTATCTTTAAGTATTTATAGAAATTATAATATATAGTATGGTTTTATTAATTTAAACTAAATTGAATTCATCCTTATTCTACACATAACGGTAAAAACAATCATTCTGAACCTTAATGCTTAGAACTCTGACATATTGTCTTTATTTCAAGATACAGCTCAACCTTTCATTATAAATCTTGTTAATTTTTTTAATCTATCTTCTTATTTCTATAAGGGTTTCGTCAGTTACGTTCCTTTTTCTCTCGACCTACTGAACCGATTTTTAAGATTGAGGTGTCATTTTAAAGCATAGGATATACCGCAGTGACGAATCGTAATTAAAAAGGTCATATTGTTTCGGGCTTCGACCCCCTGGCCTTTGATTTATTTGTAGAGGGCACTTTAAAATGTTAACCAGCTTTTATTGCAAGTTCTATTATGTGAATTGTAATTTAACAGCTGATTACCTTTAGATGAATTTAAAAAGCCAGATAGTAAACAAAAATAGATCTCTCACAATCAACATTCACGTACTGTAGGTGAGTTTCACTCATACAGAATCATAAGATGCGCAATTTGCGCACGGGTCACCTCGTTTTTAAATTATTTTCCACGAGCAAAAAGATTTTCAAATGTCATTCAAGACAAAAACACAGCTGTATATTCCAAGAAAGATATTCATCCAATACAACTCCCCAGTGTTTAGTGGAGTTTGAAGTGTTCGTGAGGCAGACCAAGGCAACTGGGCAGACCTACAAGCCCGTCCTTTCTTGTTCCAAACACCAGCTGCTTGGTTTTGTCTCCATTGAAGACTAAATCATTGTTGTTGCAGTACTCAGTGGCCACGCTAATTGCCACGAAGGAGGTTATTTCCAATTCCAGTTCTTCCATAGACTTCTTTGACGATACGATGACAGAATCGTCTGCATACATAAAGCATCTGCCATCGATGTTGTTATTATTTTGCTGAATTTACAGTGCTACAAAAACATTACATCACAACATTTACAAAAACCTCCATTATAAAATGTTTAACCTATTACCATTGACTTTACATACAAAGTCAATGACTTTGTATGTAAAGTCAATGCTATTACAAACATAAAGTTACAACAATGATTATTTTTCCAAATACATTTGGAATCTCTATATATATCACATTTTACTTTATGAAAAAAACAATTTACACCAGTATGTTACTAGGGAAGATATACACAAGCGTCTAGAGCCTGACAGCCGAATATTGCAAAAAAAAGTTGCCAGCAGATAAGAAGAAGAATGAGCAGATAAGAGGAAGAAGGAACACCAAACTCGAGCGCCAAATGTCATTTTACCGTCTGTTTTGTATTTGTTTACAATGGTTGTTTGGATCTTTGAAACGTAAGAAAGTTTGGTATGTTTAATAATTCTGTAGATTCAGATTATTACTGCTGCTTTTTGCAAGGCATTTCATGGTTTAATGGACATATAAACTGAAAAAATAGCTAAGGTAAATTATTTAGTTTCCTTTTCTTTATTTCTCTATCGGACTTGCTGTCTTTAAAACTAGGTGCTTTTTTATGAAAACATTAAAATCATAACTGTAACTACGTGTAAAAAGGGTCCTATGATTTATTTATTTTCAGCGGCAGACGCCAATTTAACAAGATGTACAATGAACAAAGTACAATAATTTATAAAAATTCGAAACAGTCCAAGATGAAATTGAAGGTCCTTTCAATGATTGATGATCTAGCTCAGATTTAGTCGATACAGTCAACAAGTAGTCCTCATAGTATGTGAAAACTAGATGACAAAAAGTCACTCAGTTTTCCTAGCTTGGCTGAGGATGGTTCTTGTGTTTAAGTGTAGGGCAATGTCTTGTACTGTACCCATTATTTTAAAGTTGTATAAGGAGATTTGTAACGTTGGCGTACCACAAATAGCTTCCCCAATTTTATGTTATCCTTTGTTGGTTCTCATAAAATTACTATTCCGGTTCTTCAATATGAAGCATTAAATCAATAGACAAACTTCACACCATCAAAAATAGCCTAGCTCACCCAGATTAAGTTGGTAGTCAGTTAATAATATTAGTTATTTAAGACTTAGTTCTCGATTGTCTTGTTGGATGTTGTTTCTTAATTGGGCTACCATAGGCTTCTATCGAATGAAAATATCAGTCGAGAAGATTGATTTATCTATTATATAAGTTAAGTTAAACAATCGGTTCAAAATATACTTTAAAAAATAACAAAAATAATCACTGAAACTATACCTCTATCTTTGTTAGGCTTTTTATTCTTACATTTAGGTTAAGTTAGATTCAAATACAAGAACTTAATATAACATATTTTATATGCTAGGTATATATTATGTTTATATATTCAATCAATTGCCCTTCTTCCATAAGATTTGCATTGAAACTTTAGCCTCTAGGGTGTAGCCCAGGGGCTGATGTGAATTAAAATGTTATTCTGCTCATATGCAGGACACCACCTTTCTAATGGTAACTTATGCTCAGTTTTTTCTTACGATGCTCACAAGCTAAGGAAAAAGGAGGACAAAATGAAATATGCTTGCCTATTAATATATACATTAGTGTAGGTTTTGATAGTTTATTAATTTATTTTGTCAAGCTATATTTTGTATTTGACAGTTATCGGTATTTTCATATGATATGGTACCTAGCCTAGTTAAGAAACTACACCTGTCTTATCCTAAAAACCCCCAGAGCCAGACCGATTGCATTCCCGGGCAAACTGTTTCGTGAACATCTTCCCGGGTGATAAACAGTTCAAAAGGCCTACTTCTTTGTGCTTACTGACTTCCTCTTGAGACTCTTTTGGCGACCAAACTACTTTTGGATAGGTAGTTAACAGTAGGTAGTGGTAGATTTTCCTTGGAAGAAGTGGACTTAACTTGATTGTTTCTGCACTAGAGTAGGAAGTTTTAATTTTATTATAAATTAACCGAGGAGACACAACAATAATAATGATCCAGATTTAAAGTCTTTTGGATAACTTTGCCCTATTCAATATATAGGCTTAAAAAATCACTCAATTTTCCCTTACTTTTTCTTATGTGAAAACAATCTGCTGGTAATTTATATAATATAAGATTAATCTTACAATTAATTGAATTTTCAGGTAAATGCTAAAAAAAATACTAAGAAAAATGGGAAAAATGTAGGCCTACTCTTTGTAAACAAAAAGTAAACTCGCTGCCACAGGCCGACAGCCTTCGACTTAGACTACTCCACTCTGTCAAGCAGAGAGGTGAGTTTTACATCAGAGATGATGCACGCAGATTAAACTTAGAACCTGCCTGCCTCAGATAGGTATGTCTGAGCAGGTAGTGGGAAGGGAAGTGGCATTGCGGGGTACACAGAGCTGGGTGGCATTGTGGGGGTAGTGTATATTTTTTTCATAATTTTTCTGTGCCCATGGGCTAGTAGGCTATTTTTCGATTCAGCAAAGTCACCTAAGTTGTTTTTTTAAGTCTTAAATTAAGAAAAAAATGTTTTTCCTGTTAGAACTTGTTTATTTGGTATTGCACTAGAACCCATAAACCGAACTCTGTTGATCCATACCGCCAATCAGAAATAATAGATGAAGTTACATATATTTTTGACAGTAAAAGTGATTGTAAAGGATCAGAAATGAACAAGTTTATGAATAGGAAAAAAAGGCTTTCTGTACAGTTGATTCAGAGTGTTCGATGCCAAAAATTTTGTACGGTACTGTATTACTTAGTTGTATTTTAATAAAATCACAGTATTGTTTCTTCTAGCTAGCTGCATGTTTATACAATTCTGACGTGTAGTTGTTTCTACATGCCAATAAATTTTCATTTTTAAAATCTTTTACCCCAGTCGTTAATGCAGTAGAATTATATAGGCCTATTATTTAATAAATTTAAGTTACTAACAAATGAGGAAAAATTATATTGATTTACAGTTACCATGTTCAGTTTGGTTATGAGACTCAAACAACTATCTTTATGTTTTAGATTTGATTAAAGTGGAGATATTGAGGACAACGACCCTGCAATACAAGTAGCCCCCAGTCAGTCATGCCAGTCTGTAGTCGTGGAGACAAGTCTACTGTACGCCTACCTAAAACTACCCCACAAAACCTTGCAAGTGAGTTAGAGAATAAAATTACCTGTAGGCCGTACACATGGTTAATCAAATACAGTAGAAGCCCTCTAGTCCGGCCTCGGATGGTTCGGCCGCAGTATTCCGGAAATGAAATGTTCAGCCCCGGGCGATTCCCATGGGAAAAATAGACAAGAGTCAAACTGTTATGTTATATAACTAAAATATATCAGTTCAATTGAAGATTTCCGGACTATTCGGTTTCGGATGTCTTCTAAAACTTTGTCTTAGTGTTCTATTTTTTATGTGTTTTGTTGGGTGTTTCGCGCCCGCCCCATGGTGGATGTAACACGGAATTTAGGTCACTAGACAGATTCTGTTGCTTTTACGGTCCCATTTATACTTTGTTAGGGCCTTCGTTAACAGAAGACCAGTCTTATTGTCTGTTCAATGCAGGTTCATCGCTAGCCACTGCTTATGATCGTCATTTTGGCTCTACAACGTCTGAGAGGGAGCAAATCATAATGGTTAAAAAGTTGATACATAGTGTAGTCCAAGATCACACTTGTACAACAAGAGTTTATAATGCAATACTGATAGAGTATAGAGTTAAGAGTGAGTTATTGATAAAGAGGATGTCATTGGTTTTAGAACATTATTTATTTTACATGTTTAATTACAAATATTTCTCAATATCTATATGAGTTGATTTAATATCAGGACATCACTCTCCAAAACCCAAAACAAGTTCCATAGCAACCATCAAAATAATAATAAAATAACAAATGTCAGCTGATCACTACAATAGCATTGATTGGTATGATACCCTTTATTGTTAAGTACATCCTAATAGTTCATTTTTAGAACACACACATGTCTCTGATTAACCCGTGTAATAAATCGCCGGTTAATCCGGCCTTTTTGAAATCCAGCCGGTGATCCGGTCCCAAGGTGGCCGGATTTGAGGGCTTCTACTGTAAGAGAGTAAATTTGGGCTGTAAATAAATTTTGAGCAGCAAAGTTTCAAAATATAAGTTGATCTATTTATAAAAATAGATCAATCTTTTCATAAAGTGGTTTATTAGCCAAATACTGGAGCATTAAGTGTTTTTCTGGTGGTGCCCTACTAGATGCTGTTACGACTAAATATTCAAGGCTGCTTTAATGCAAAAAAAACTGTTTTTGGAGTGCATTGACTATTATCTAGAGACATGGAGGGTCTATTTAAGGAAAACAGCCAATTATGTAAGATGTAATCTGGAGAAATAAAAAATTTCCCAACATTATGGAGATGAGACCTTTACAATGGTTTAGATATACCTCCTCAACAAGTTTGTCAAATGCATGTCTTGGACAATTACATCGATAATAACCTAACAAAGTATGAAAAATGTCAAATTTTTTCATGTTTGTCAGTTTTTTTTGCCTAATTTTACCTCATCCACATTGGCTAGATTTCTGTATGAACATGTTAGTTAAAGGAGAGGGTGAGGACTTAACAGTTAGGGAAAATTGTGAAAAGTACTCAAAGTAACTGAGTTTCGACTGGAAAAATGACTGTCATGGTTCCGAAGTCCAGCATACAAACCAATGTGCCATTGACTTACCTGAATTTATTGATCTGCCATCAAACTATATGTTGCAAGATGAAATGTGTAGTAATTGTAAATAAAGCAAACCCCTGGACTTTATGTATATTTTTGTTGCAGACCTTGAATTGGATAATGAAGCAGCAATTCTACTCAACACTACCTCACAGAATTAATGTAATCAAACCTTCTTCTTACTAAAAGTGTTTATATCGGACGGTCTTCAATGAACCATGTTATGTTGAATTATTTACATCCAATTGGATATTATGTTTTAATATTGATTGTTATAAATTAAGAATTATTTTAGCGTCAAAATATTTGTGTTTCAGTTATTTCCACCTAAATTTCATTACAAATTTATCTAATAAGTTTTTGTTCACCTTTTTTAAACTTTGTAAATATTTCTACCTATTTAAAATTTTAGAATGAACTAATTTACATGTTTCTCATCTTGGTGTGAATAAGGTGGTCTTTCATCATTTGCGCACTATTTAATCCTTCTGTAAAATATTTCAAAGGGTCGCCTAATCCCCTTGCATCATTTGCGCATCTCCCGTCCAGGTAGCCTCAGCCTGTCGACAACAATTCGCAAACAGTTGTCCCCCACACATACCAATGGACGGCAACACATGTGTATCGAGTGCGCATACCAAAAACCCTTCTCGCAAGGCGCGCTGGCCTGCGGACATTGGGCACCCACCCCCTGGATTTTTAGACATTCCAAGTAAAGAACAAACTAGTTCACTTTCGTTCTCAACCCCCCTAGTCGGTGTCAGTGAGCCACCAGAGTTACACCTTTAAGGAGCTCTTAGATTCAAGTTAGGCGTTTGTTATTTTTTTATTTTTCCTGTCTAGTTTAGAAACAAACTACAAATGGTAAACATGAAATCCAAGTGTTAATGTACGGTCAAGGCCGTGATATTGTGTCGATTATTTGCCATTATTTATGTTCTGTTGAATATTGTTTTGCTAATTTTTTAAACTTATATGTCTTATGCCAGACATAAGACGTTTAATCATTCAAAGTTCAATCATTCATTGCCAGACAAAAGACATTACACGTTTAATCATTCAAAAGACCATTTCAACACGGACATGAGTTTTCAATAACTTTGTAAATAAAAATAATGCCGCTTCCACCACCCTGCAGTGCGCAAACGATGCATATACCTAAGAGCCCCCTGGAGCTCGATGCGCAAAACAAGCATCCCTTCTACCTGGCTCTTTGCATGATGCGCAAATGATGCACGCCCAATAAAGTTTATTATTGTTAGTTTGGTATTGTTTAGCAATTTATGCCTCTGAATACAAAATGTCTCTGTACAGATGGCTCGGTGTATCTGTGCTCATGGTGAATATACTGTGGCTTGATAAATATACTCAAATTAACTTTATTTGTGTTTTGTCTCAGATCGAATGTAACATTTTTTAATCTTGATGACGACCTAGATACAACAGACGTAACCCCACCATTAGATTGACCAAACCTTGTCCATCCATTATTTCTTCATAAAATATTGTATCATAAAATAGTTACTTTGGAAATAGAATTGATGTACTTCTGTCACTTTTTTGGTTTAACTCCTGAATTCCACATTTTTTATTTTTAAATATTAAGGGGTTTTGAAGTACTAAAGGGTAAATTTTAAATTTTTGTGTTTACAACAATTAATGGCAGCTGGGTCCAGTTTCCAACCTGTGGAAAGCTTTTAGTGTTATTGAACCAATAACTTAAAATTTATAAGGCGAGATATAAAACCACTCATATAATTATAACCTTCAGTTATAAAATGTTTCATCCTAGGCTAAGAAGAGTGGTAGTGATTTACCATCTTATTTCACTTGAAATTATGCTCGCCACAGTTGATCCTGCAAGTGTAAATTGGTTTCAAACATTTCTGTACTATGGGAAGTCTATTCAGTTAATTTATAGAGTTAATGCTATTATTTTTAATAAAATATTGGTATAAAACTAAATAATATAGTTTACCTTTTATTGAAAAATTTATTGTACATTGCAAAAACTCTCTAATAAATAGCATACAATGACAATGAGCGTTACAATACATTATAACAGTTTCATAATGTTAAACAAATACTATCAATTTACTTTCCGTATGCTAATATCATAAAATTTTTTCATTAAAACAAATATTATAAGGCGTACACGGAACTCTACCCCTGCTAATGACTTATCATGAACAAAGTGGATATTTTGTAGCTGGACTGTAACAGGTAACTGCTGTGAATTTTGTTTTGTTAAGGAAGTTATGTTGTTTTATTATGTTTTTTTTTTTTTTTTTTTTTTTTTTTTTTTTAAATTATTATTATTATTTTACTAAAATTTACATTGGTATTCCTGTTGAGTGTGTGTGCCAAAGGTCATATCATGGGTAAAAAAGAGATATTATAAAGCCGCGTTTACACTGGAGTTGCAGACACGAGTTGGCAACAAAAAGTTGCAGATTTTTGTTGCGTAGATGAAAACAGCTCTAATTTTGTCTGCAACATTTCAAGTTGCAGACAGATTTGAGGTGTTGGCAACTATATTTTTGTTTTCCACTGAGAGTCGGTAAAGATCAAAGGATTGCAACAAATGTTGGCAACAAGTGTTGTCGACAAATGTTGCAGTGATAAATTACGGTGCAACAAAAGTTGCAGACATCCCCTCAGCCCACCCGCTCCACCAGCCAGTACCACGTGACTGTCCTGGCGCTGGTGATGCCAAATTCAGTATCGCTCAATAGGCAGATACAGTTCTCAACAGGGAGCACAAATATAACACCTGGAATCATACAAGGCAAAAATCGAACCATAAACCGCAACCCCTGTTCTGAAGGGCAGGCGGAAATGCAACATGAGCAACTAAAGGTTTTGTGCGAGAATGTGCCATTATATTTAACTAGAAAATCCCATTATCTAAAAACATGTCTAAACATAACTACAGCAGGAAAATCTATAAGCGACAAATAGTTGTAGATAGTTAATTTAAATCTTGATTTAACATTTTTTAATAAAAAGAAAGATTTCCATGAAAAAATGTGTAAACATGAAAAACTACATGGTGTTTTGCTGAAGATTTTAGAGATTTGTGTCTATTCCGATGTCCGGAATAATATCTAGACCGTTTTAGAAACTCTATTCTTACAATAGGCCATGGAGTATTTTTTACTTAACTTAGCCTCAGTACAAATTTATTATTTTACTATTTTCGTAAATAAACATGTCAGACAGTGATTAAAGCACCCCACAGTTTGTTTGCCAATAGCACTAGTACTAGTGTGGCAGTGGGAGGAAAACGCGTGGTTGTACAACCGCTACTTCGAGCTTCACTGCCTGAAACAGTAATTTGTTCGTTATTGTGTCTGCCCCTTTTCCATCCAGTTCAACCACTCGGTTGAGGGTTCTCATAACGGTGTGAGCATTCCTGGGTAGGCCTATATAGAGTTCTATGGTAATTAGCCCTTTTACGGACCAATTTTAAAGTTTTTTTTTTCTGAAATTATACATGGTATATATTTAATTATAAGGTGATTTTCATTTGTTGTAGGCTACCTTAATAGCTAGCTGCCTAAAAATCAGTATATTTATAGATTTAGGCAACAGCTTAATTCATTATGGCGAAACTTTGTTATACTCCCCTGTTATTATTGTTGTTAAAATTTTGATTTTGTGATTAAAACTGAATCTAATCAACGATACTGAGTTAAGAATGTATTATAATACTAATCTAACCATAAACCTCTGTCACTTTTATGGAGAGCAATGTTAAACAACAAAATCAATGGTTTATGGAAATATTAAAAATGCATAATCCCTCAATCAATTGGGAAAACTACCTTTCTGATTCATATTTGGCAGCATTTGTGTGATGCCATTTTAGGTCAAATGAAGTCTGCATCTTCTCACAACTGAAATACACCTACAAAATAAAATAGGTATTTTATTTTGTATTCTTCTTTGATACAATAAATAGGCTACATTAAATAAAATTTGACATTTTATTTAAGTCTTCTGTTGGGTACCATTTAAAACAGTAAATTGCAAAACTGATCATTGTTTCACTAATTAATTAGGCCTGATTAAGTAGTAGAAAGATATAAGGTTAGAGATGCTAGACATTATGATTTTTTGGTGTTGAAACTGGTGTAATTCAATAATAATGCTGAAGAATTCGGATTGCTTATATTAATATTTATTTTCATTTAATTTCAACAGAGTAGCTTACAAAAGTAATAAACTTAAACAGTTCATTAACCTAAATATTAACAATCATCGAAATTTAGTTTATTAGATTAGATGCAAAGTGGAATAAAATACCACATCAATTATGAACATTAAAATTACGGTACTCGTAAATTAATCAAGTTATGTACTAAGTTTTCAAAATTTGGGAAAATAAGTTGAAAATTATTTTTAAACTTTTTCTAATGGATAAACACACTAGTACAAACACAACACAAAAACAGGAAACATAACCTTACTTTATTCTGTCTTCTGCTGCTGCTCATCAAAACAGCTGTAATTTTTACCGTAATTTTGTCAATTTCTTATTCTTATCTGCTGGCCACTTTTTTTTGCAATATTCGGCTGTCAGGCTGTAGACGCTTGTAAGATATACACCATCACAACACGCGTGGCAAATCCAAAATTTATGTCCCCCATCACAGATTGGCTCGAACTGGAAACTCATACATGGTAAATTCTATAAATTTTTTTAACAAGCTGCCCTCATCTGTCACCAACCTACAATTCAATAAATTTAAATCTGTTATTAACAATTGGCTTATTGAAAACCCATTTTATAATATTCAAGAGTTTTTGGACAAACCTATTGATCTGTAAGCCAGCATTTATTAGCCTAATAACCATTTGCCTTGTACTAGTGTCTTAGAGTTAGATCTGTTTGTCTTTGTAATTAATTTGACGTATCCTATTTCACATAAGTCATATTGTATGTCTGTGATCAATGGAATAAAGATTTCTTGATTCTTGATACAAAGGTAAATATGGTGGGCTTCCACAGTATCTAGAATATATCTTGGTGGGCTTCAATGCCTAGCCTGTATTACAACAGCTGCTCACTTTGTTTATTTTTTTTTCCAAAATAAGGTAAAGGTAAAAGGTAAATATAAACAGATAGAATGGCAATGGCAATTAAAGTCTGCTGGTTCGGCTTCTGCTATATCCACATCCTCAAGTGACAGCAAATTTTCTCTGTTTTATTATATTACAAAAAATACTTTAATATACTTAAACTTAAAAAGCTTTATGCTTGTATTGACAAGAAAAGCAAAAGTTTATTCTCACTGAAGAGTCTAGGATGCTCACGAAGTAGATGGGCTACAGTCTTGGCCTACTATTTTCTTAGGAGGGTTACGTTACTAAAAGATGAAAAATTCAGTTATGTGCAGCAATAAAGAAGATAATTGGGTGAGAAGATTCACCGTCTCTGACCCATTTAAACATAATAAGGGATTTACTCTATACAAAATAACCTCTTTGGTAAGTACTTAGGCTAACAGCTATTGTAAAATTTAACTTATTACAAAATAGGCGGTTTTTTTCCTTTGAATTTGAGTATCATAGACTTATGTTTAAAATCAGATCAGTTTATCAGGCTCTATATATATATATCGTATGGCCATCATAGCCAGCTACCAACTTAAATAATAATAATAAAATAAATAAAAGATGTTCTGCAGTGCAAAGCACCTGCGTCAGTACATTTAAAAGTGGCCTGGGAACGGGCCGCTAGGATTTGGTCTGGCAGCTGGCATAGCTGAGAGATCACTTGCGTAATAGTTCAGCTGCCAAAAATTGTTGTTCGTTTAGCACCACCCGGGGAGTACGTGCAGCTTTAATGGAATGCTGCGGACGCGAACAACGATCACCCCCCAGGGCATATAGCTTATTGGTGTTTAATTTTATTTTGTGTGAAATACAAATAAAGGCTATGCCCACCTTATGTTAAAAAAATGTAGGTTAGAGGCTGGCGAAACTTTGTTAGGCCTATTTGACTGCATGTTTATTATAGATATTTGGAACATATAAACATTGTGATTAAAATGTTTGATAAAAACAAATGAATCAACAACAATATTTATGAATTAACCTCACCCATGGCAATTAACCTGACCTTAACCATGGTCAGCGATATTTATACCAACAAAATCAAGTTGCTAGATTATTAAATCATACCCAAAAATACAAAGTGTTGAGGGGTTGCCAAGTCCTAAAAATGTATGATATCAAAATTTGTTCCAAGTCAATGACATTGGTTTTAGAATAGCTACTAGACAATTTGCTTTGATCTTTTAATGGATTTTTTAATGCTTGGTAAACATTCTGTAAAACATTATTATTTTATCTAGAAATTGTACTTGGCCAGCAGATGTATCAGCAAAGTTAGGCCTATTTACTAATGGGGATATATTACGATGAATAGGGAAATTCTGAATTTAAATACAGTTCAATACAATATAAAATAAAATACCACACATCTGCTGGCCAAGTACGATTTCTAGATAAAATAATAATGTTTTACAGAATGTTTACCAAGCATTAAAAAATCCAATCAATTTGTCTAGTAGCTATTCTAAAACCAATGTCATTGACTTGGAACAAATTTTGATATCATACATTTTTAGGACTTGGCAACCCCTCAACACTTTGTGTTTTTGGGTATGATATCACTATTTTTTATCATATTTGGCCATTTTGGTTTTAACAGTAAAATCTTCAAGTTGGATAATAGATTTAATTAAAATCTTTAAAGTTAAACGGAACACTATATTTGTAATCGTTTGTCTGGTTTTTATACAGAGGAACACTGCTGTCGTTTATAACGTAGAATTTAGGTATTAATTTGAAGGTATCTTAAGTTTAAGTCTTGACCACCGACTTCTCCGAATTCCTCTTGACGATCGAGAAATAAAACACCAAATTTTATTGCTACATCTGCTGAGTTAAAAAATTTACGGTTCTTTTACTCCCAGAATAACTTTGTAAGCGAAATATTCAGACTACATAGAACTATATTTGAGTAAAGACAACCTAAGATTAACTGCTTTCTACTACAGGTCTCCTCCATACATCAGTCAATCACCGACAATCAATTAAATTCGAATGATATCATATTATGAGTTTTTAATAACTCACTCCAGCAACGACTGTACATTGCGATTTATGAAACTCAGTTCCTAGTTCAAACATTTCGCTAGCAGAATTTTTCATGAAGTACAATAAGAACGCTTACCCATGCATTTTTTGAACACAAGGCATATAAAGCAATAAAGCTTGGAACAACAACACTGCCCAAAAATTGCATTTTGTATGGGGCTAACAGTTTTCTGTCATAAAAGGGGGTGGCCTACCTGGATTATTTCCTGCCCAAGAAATGCGTTGGTCCAAACCAAACATTCCAAGCGCGAAGCGCTATGGGGCGTAACTCTATGAGAATTTACGCCTGTTAATTTGATGAGGAATTGGCAAATATAACATCATTCCTTTTGATTTGACACAACAATCTTGAACATTTGTTCAGTTGTCACTGAAAGTTAGCATAACATCTAATGAACGTCAACAGGCGTATAGGTGGAGGAGGATAATTAATTTTATTTGGTACCATATAGTCATTCCTCATTATTTTGCATCAATTTTTTATGTCTTCATTTATTTGTTTCTTTTATGCATTCCAGAGTTTACAATATTTACGAAGACAACTTTCTCTCGAAACGGTGTTTTTAAGATAAAGTTTTCTTATTTGGTTTAGTTTTGTGTGTTTTTATTAAATAGCCTAGGTTGTTAATTTTAGAGTTGTAACTTAACCAAAGAAAACTTACACTGTTGTAACAACCAAGTTACAACAGTGAATAATAAAGATTCTACAGTTCTAAAGATAAGAATATTTTATTTTTAAATGCAGTTATATAGATAATTCGAATCAATTTATTGGCTTGGACGAAAGTCAACACAATTTTAAGTAAAATAATTGTTTGTATAACACAATCTATAATTGTCAGCTGATAAAATCAATGAATATTTATAGCAGATGTTTTGACTTGGTCTTTAAAACGAATTAAAATTATAATGTCAAATTTCTGCTTTGTTTACCTTTTAACTTATGAAATGTAAACAAAGTTGTTTTATGAAACTCATATTTGATTTGATTTATGATATTTAAAGTGAATGAACTTAATCTTTGTACTCAAAGGTTTGTACTACGATCAAATACGAAGGTTCCTGCAAAGTTTCGTGTGATTCCCATCAGTAATAAAGGCTGTAGCTTAAAAAAATCAAAAGGTTTTTGTGCGTAGGAAACCACATTTCTGACATTTTTTAGCCTACTTTTGAACGCATATATTTTACTTCATTGAGGGTTTTTAAAGTAAGTTTGGTGATTTTTAGTGTTCAATGACCCAGTTAAACGGATGGAAAACGAGAAAATGGTTATTTGAGGCCTTTTTGTGCCCTTTTGAGAAGTGAAAATTGGCCGTATTCTGCTTCGTGTCTATATAGGCACGCGTCGTCTGTTTGGTTGGGTGGGACTTGGCGACGTGACACGACCGTGCCACTGGATGGCACTAGGCCTACTGTATAGTAGTAATAATTTATAATTTTTTAATCATACTTCATAACTGCTGATTATGAATGTTTGGATAAATAAAAATTATGTAAAAGTATAAAACAACAAATCAATTTGAAGAATGGCATTTGATTTTAAAAACAGGAATTATGAAAACAACAAACTAAATATTTAGAATCCACGTTTTACAGATTCAAAATACATATGTAGTACACCAGAATGTAACACCCATAGGCCTACAAAGAACAGTCTGAAAGGCAAGTTCGAGCGAAGCGAACAAGCTCGTTTTGAACAAGAAATAAGCCTTTTTGCTATGAGTATTTTAGTGCACTGTCTGTAACTGATATTGCCATAAAGAATACTACTGTTGGAGTTTACCGAGCAAATGCTCGGCCCTCAGGTAACATAACAATGTTGCCAGCCATTTGTAGATAGATAGATAGATAGATAGATCGTTTATTGTCATAAACATTTTACATAAATGCATGGACAAATGTCATAATAGTTAAGTAGGCTACAATGAATAAACTATTTATAGGATATAAATAAATAACATCAAATAAAGTATCTAAGTAAAGTAACATTATTACTAATATTAGGATTCTATAACGGCAAATGGTAACATATTAAGCATACAGTGAGAATTTATGATATCAAATAACTTAATATTGCAAGATATTAAGGAACGCTTACCGTTTTTTAAATACAACATTACCAGCCATTGCCATTGCCAACGTACCATTGCCAGCTTCGTAAAAAGACTGTAGTTATGATTTTCATGGGTGTAATTTCTGCCTTTTGATAAGCTTGGGAGGCCTTTTTCACGTTTATCATAATCTCCTTCCCCCCTCCCACTCAGATAGATTTTAAAATTGAGGATAGGTTGAAAGTAGGAAAGTGTAAAAGGGATCGTATTGCATACAGTACACATATAAACTATGCCACCCTCTAAAAAGCCAACTATCCTAGGTTAATTATACTATAGATTGGAGTCGCCCCCACACCTAGCGGCACCATGTCACTGTATTAAGTGGTCAAGCCGATCTGAAACAAAAATATTTCACAGTAATGTAATTTCCTTCATCATTGCCTGGAAATTCTTGAAAAATACCTAATCCTTTTATTACTATCCACACAATTCTCTAAAAATTGGGGAAATTACCCGCTTTTGGCAACTTTGATCAAATTGTTCATCCGATGCTGTGACATCATTTGCCGAACTCTCCAGTCTGTAGTTTAGTTGGCCTTGAACCAACAGTTATTGGTTCAACAGTTCTTGTGTTCTTAAGGTTCTTTGTTCAAATGGCAATGCTTTGAGGTCAAATCCAGTTTGTTAATTGTATGCACAATTTTTGAGGAGTTCATCTGTCAGTGGTGGATTTGATCGAGAGTGGTCATCTAACATAAATTATTGTACCGTAGCTAAGAAGTCTTAAAACTGCTCAGCAAACTGATCATAAAAAATGTTACCCAATTATTTTCTACCTGAAGGAACCTGTGTATATTTTCAGTTCCACCCACCTTTTGACAAAATTACCACCTGTCAAACAAGAAAGTGCCTCCGGTAGATTATTGCCATGAAACTTTAAATGTGATTGTTAAATAAAAGGTTAAAAAGTAGTGATAAAATTGGCTGATAGAAGTCAATGGTTTGATTTAGTTTTTTGTAGTAGCCCATATTAATAGTGTGCTAATAAAAAAGTGTCTATATTACCATTAGTTTTATTTTTAGGTGTATCCAAAAAAGTATCCAGAGGCAATCACCACCATTACAATTTGGAAGAGATATAATGATTTCAAAAAATTACACAAGGAGTTAAAAGCCCGTCACAAAAAACTTCATGTTTCTGATGAATTTCCTACTTTCGTCAAGGCAAAATTTTTTAGTAGGTAAGGCCACTTCGCTTTTGTACCGGTAATTGATACTTAAATATTCCTACACGTATTTTGAATATGAAAATCAAAATTTTTTACAGTTGCTTATTATTTATAATTTTACATACGACTAATAAAACTCAATAGAACTGACATTTTAAGGCCACCTTTCAGCTGATTATGGTCCATTTTGGCTCTTTCATTTTGGAGCGCTCTTTTCTATGAATTTTGCCATAGGAAATATGCAATTATAAAGAAAATTTATTATAATAAATTTCACCTCCTTACAATTAAGTTGCTTCAAAACAGAGGTTGCCAAACATAAAATTTAAAATTTCACTGAGATAATGTTTTGATAAAATATATATATATAAAAAAAGTAGTAGTCACGGTAAGACCTAAGCAAGGGACCATGTTACTTTTTTGTTTTGAGGTCCTGAGAGGCCAAAGTAACGTTTGTTCAAATTCATATATAATATGTATATATATATATATATATATGAATTTGAATTTGAAGGTTGCTTAGCAACCTCAACTTTGTTTACATATTTGTTTATTTTGTTTTACTCATGTTAACCTATTATTTTGTGTTGCATTCCATTACTTACTGTTGTAAATAAGTGTAATTTAATTCTTTTGTATACCGTATTAAATGAATAAATCACGTTCAAATGATCTTATAAATTAAATTACAAGATCTCAACAGCAAGAGATGACCCAGTTATTCATTCAAATTGTGAAGAAAACTGAGAAAGACTTTGTGATTCAGTGTATTTCCACTGACAAGAAAACTTGGTATTTATTGCCTGAAGATTCCGAGCATTTAGAGTTTCACCGAACTCTAGCAAGCAAGAAACCTGTAATAAATGCTATGTATGCTATTAAAAATGTAAATGGCTACACAGAACAATATCTCTGTTACCATTGAGGACGACATTAAAAAAGAATATTTTGATGAATCATCAAATGTTTGTTTTTAAGAATTGCCATTGGAAGAGTGGGTTCTCCAAATAAAGGTCCTTCTCGATCTATCGAATCTCCCCACTCAGTCCTCGAAGATCGTATTCGACAGTTAGAAACACAGCTTAAAATAAATTTAGAACAAAACGAAATAAAACTGCATCATATCGAAAAACGGTTTATTTTAGAGAGATTTGATAAAAAACAATGTGATCCAACAGAATGGTTACGTAGGTTTGAAGAGGAGTGTGATCAATTTCAAGTAAAATCTGATACTCTCAAGGTTCAAGCGTTACGTTTTTACTTTTTAGAGGGTCCTGTAAAAGATTGGTATGAAGCTAATTTAAAGAAGATAGGTTTCTGTCTTAATGATGATTCATGGATGTCATGGAAGACTTCTTTCCTAAATGTTTTCGTGGATAAAGGCTGGTCTCTTGTAAAGAGAGCTTTTGGATTCAAATACTAACTTACTTACTTACGTAGCGTCGTCCCGTAAACCACTCTCTTGCGGCATGAGATCAGTCAGGAGGCAGTGATTCAGACACTGCCATGTCAATTTAAATTAGTAGCACTTCACTGTATATCCAACCTCGTTGGGATGCCCCTACTTATTCGATTCTGTATAAATTGGTATACTTTGGTGATTGAATAATGAAGGCAGTTTGTGCTTTAAATTTTGTAGATATTACTAGCTGACTTATCCGTGCTTTGCAATGGTACGGTACTCAAATTGCAATGCCAACCCGATAAATGGTATGCCTGTTACCTCCTTTGTCCGACCCATAGATCCGAAGAGTACTGGGTCCCATCATTTTTTCGTTCACTGACATTGTACAATCAGGTGTGGGTAAGGATTGTAGAGTGGAAGTGTTCAATAAGAAATTCCCTTCAGGTAAGGGGTGAGCTCGTTTGCTTCTCTCACTCGCCTCAAGTCTATAATATCCTTTACTATTTTTATTACCAATCTTCCCTCAGTAATTTAAATGAGAACAGCTGCTTATTGATTAATATTCCTAAATGTTTTCATGTGTTCTTCACTAAAATGTTTTGTTTTTAAAGATACATACTGTACTTTCGTTTTCATGGATAGAGATTAAAAATGTTATTTAAGGAAAACTGCCATTAAAACGTCTATTCCAAGTTTAAATTCTTTGTTTACATAATATTAGTTGTTACAGAAATTCTTGTTTTTTAAATAGCCTACGTATCCCACCCCAATATTTTTAATTAGGGTCAAGTTAAAAAAAAAGATCTATAGAAAAGGGAAGACTGGTGTGCTCTGATGTCTCATTCTCACATAATTAACTTCAATGCCACTTAAAACATTTTAAAACATTATATATATATATATATATATATATTGATATATATATATATATCAATATATATATATATATATCAATATATATATATATCAATATATATATATATATATATATATATATATATATTGTATATAGATCGAAGCTCGACTCCCCGGTACTAGCAGTTAAATTATCAACTTATAAATACTTATAAATATAATGCCATTTTATATTTTATATTTTCTTTTGAGAATTATTACTCATATAATCACAAATTTCTTTATTGATAAAACATGAATATTTATTGGAAATTCATTGAGTATGCAGGTCTGCTGCGAAGGGCGTATTACTATACCTACTCATGAATAATATGAAGCATATTCAAGGCTTTTAAGAGAATAATGTCTTTGGCAATAATGCTAACACCACACCATTAATTTCAGTTTATCTTCCTGGAGAGCTTGTTAACAATTATTTGGAAAAAATTGGGCCTGAACCTAGGTCTAATGGTTACTTGTATAACCAATTTAACAATAAGCCTATATTTGGTTATAATTTGTTGTAATTTACTAATGGTTATTTTTTGTCTCAGGTTTGAGGCGGATGTCGTGGAGGAACGGCGGCAAGCAGCTGTCACTCTTCTGGAATATGTGGCCCAACACCCGCCTCTGTTCACATCTGACGTTTTTGTCAAATTTTTTGAGGTAGGTAAGGCTAATTCTGGCAATAATACGGTACAGTTTGACACATGGGAGATAGACGGTTTTTAATAGAATAATACTCAGCCAATTAAAAAAAATTAATGCATGTTTATTTACACCAAATAAAAGCTCATTATTTGCCATTTTAACTAACAAAGCTCATTACCTTCAATTTCAAGAAAAAAAATAATAATGTTGTCAATGCGATGTCCACAAATTTTAATGCAGGACTCAAGTCTCATCTCAAAAAATCTTTCACATGGACCAACTGGACTAACATCTCTACATCGATAGTAGCAATTTGTCAGATTATTATTATATTCTTTAGCTCGTCCAAATTTCTTGGTTTGGGATTGAATTTATAGTTTTTAAGGTACCCCAAGAAAAATGTCCTTGTGTTTCCTGGATAGATTATCTCACGGTTTGGCAATGTTCATTGCCCTCCCAGGTATCCCATTTAGTCAGTATGGTTTTAGTAAATCACACTAGTGTCACACTAGTAAATCACACAGTATAACTACACTGTCATAGTGTGACTTTTCTATGGGGGAGCTGAGTTAATAACCACAAATCAACGAAATTTGGATGATTGAAGAATGCAATTATTCTTTAAATTGTTGCAATCCTTTTAGCCCTTTCCGCTCGTATGTCGCAAATATTTGCGACATCCGACTCTGACGGTTCCACTCGTATGTCGCGGTATTTGCGACATTTCTTATCGGCTCGCTAATTAGTAAATAAATACACTTAATATAGTATGTGTGTGCTTGTATTAAGTTACGTAGTTAATATCAATGTCCCTTTTGTTCATTTTAGCAGTCCTTGGTCTCAATAAATATAAATGTAAGCTATTTAGTCAGCTGTGAAGTTAGCTTTGTTTTGTTGTGTTGCTTTGGGAGTGCTCGTCTGCTGGCGTTTGGTGTGTTGTTTGTGTTATTACAACAGATTAATTTATGTGAATATTTGTATTTCATAAATTTAGTTTTCACTGTTTACTAACTTTTTTTTGTACTAATATTTATGATATATAAGAGTATAGAGTTACGTTTATGAAATAGAAATGGATACTGATGAAGAACAAGGCCTAGGCCTATCGGGTTTTGAAGGCCTATAGGTTATGTTAGGCCTAATAATGAGTAAGAAAAGCAATTTTTCATAAAAAACATATTTTTATGTTTTTAATTATTATTCTAACTGTTTACAGTACTGAAAATAAAATTTAAATAACAGAAATAACAGGGTTGAAAGATAAAATATTTGTCATGGAAACGAAAAAATTGGTAATAAACTAAAGTTTATAATTTTTATAAATAATAAACATGGGTATTATATAATATGATGTCTGATTTGATTTTGTAAGTAGATAAGGTATGTAGAATACATGTTTTGAAAATTTTTTAAAAATTTATTATATTTTTATACAGGCCCAAAACACAAATTATTGGGTTGTCATTTTAAATTTTCATATATATACATACCTAAAAAAATTTAAAAAAACATATTTTTTCAGTGATTCTTGTATGAAATTTTATGCTCAATCAGAATCAATACCCTAAAAAGTTCAAAATAAAAATTATTTATGGCCCAAATCATAAAAAAGAAAGTAAACTCAATTTTCCACTAAAATAAATGTAAGTAAATGGGGAAAACGGGTCCAAATTAATTCGAGTGGAAAGGGTTAGAGATGTTAGTCCGTGTGATGGAAGATTTTGAGATGGGAGACTTGACTGCATTGGAAATTATGCTCATCGGTTTAGTGACATTATTTTTCATATATAACTAATACTGTATAGTAGGTAATAAGATTTGTTAACTCGAATGTCAAATAATAAATAAGCTTTGATTTTGTGTAAATAAACATGCATTACTTTGTTTGAGGTTCATTGTTGGTGATTGAGAGTTCATGTTATTGTTTAGTAAATTGTTGCGGATGTTTTCCATCACTGATTAGTAAACAAAATTCATGACGTTTTGGGATCTGGAATCTGATCCCGTCTTCAGGTGGAAGAAATACCTCGGACATAACAAAGTTAGTAAAAACACATGAGGCGAACCTGGAGAAGTCCATAGCCAAACCTTAAAACAGAAAAGGCATTTACAAAAAGTAAATAAAACCATAATAAATGCACAGAGCTTAACAGAAAAATGTGAAAGCAGTCAAAACAAAGCACAAACAACTAATTGACAAAATATACAGCACCAATCAGGAGACAGCACAAGGGAGCCAACCAAACTTTTGCAATGTCGGGCAGGTAATGGCGTCGCCTCACACAAAACAAGATGGCAGCACATCCGGGAACCAGAAACCCAGCTCCAGCACTTCATGCGGCTTAAATCTGACACAAAAGACATGTGATGAAGAAATTGTCCTGAATCCCTTTCTACAACTGATTAGTTTTTATTCTGAAGTCCTTTCCGAGCCTTGCTACCAGTTAACATATTATGTGAATTTGGAATAAACTCATTAGCTGTTTTGTTATTGGATGAAATTTTAGATTCCCTTTCCTTCAACTCTTTTTTTAATATAGGGTAGCCATAAGGGCCTTATTTCAACTGAAGATTGACTGATTGGTTGGTCTGCTAATTTAATATACGAAGCTTCAATTAAATTTCTTTTGAAAAAATGAGGTTCGCGGTGTATTATTTTTGCTTTTTTAAAATTCATATGGTGATTTTCAGACTAGCAATGTTGAGCATTTTTTAATTTTACTACTAACCCTTTTTTGGTATTGTCCTTGTGTTCTTTGATTCTAGTGTTTAGAGGTAGTTTTGCCTCGCTATAATAGGGCCTAGCACAACTGTTGCAGTTTATTCTGTAAACAACGTTTTTAGAGTCCTGGGTGTCATTTTTTGGTTTTGTTTTTACGAGATTTTGTCTAAGTGTGTTTTGTTGTGTCTTAAAAGCGGTTCTAATTTTAAATTTCTTAGCCACTCTTCTGATTTTTTCCGATAACCCCTGCACATAAGTGATTTACATATGGACGAATTTTTCCCAGACTTTTCTAACTCTTTTTGTTTATCTGTACGATCTTTGCACTTTCTGATTATGGATTGAGGGTATCCATTGGTAGCCAAATCTTGTTCTACTTTTTAAATTTCAGCTAATTTTCCATCTTGTTCTAAGCTCTTTGCTCTGTCAAACACTGAGTAAGCAACCCCCTCTTGGACAGATTTCTAATGGTTTGACTCGAAATTTAAATACTGCCCTGTGTGTCTCTTTTTTCTGAAAACAGTTGTCCTAAGAGGATCCCTAACCTTTTCTACGCACACATCCAAAAACGCAAGTTTATTTTGGACCTCTTCTTCCATTGTTGGTCGAATGGAAGATGAAATACTATTAAGATGCCCTAAGAACTCTATCAATTTAATGTCTCCATTAGGGAAGACCACGAAGGTGTCATCCACATATCTCCACCTAATCTTTGGTTTGAGTTGAGTCGAAGACAACGCGTTCTGCTCAAACTCTTCCATAAAGATATTGGCGAAAATAGGCGATGGAGAAGAACCCATGGCCATCCCCTCATCTTGACAATACAATTTACCCTCAAGCTCAAAATAATTACATTGAGTGCATAATTCAAGCAGTTCAATTTTCACAAAGAATAGGAAGGTTGGTTCTTTCTTTCAAAGTTTGGTTGTTTTGGAGCCAAGACTCGGTTATTTGTAATAATGTTTCTGGAACTGGGACATTCGTGAACAAACTTTTGACGTCAAAGCTAACCAGCTTGTCAGTCTTGGCCAGGACAATGTCTTTTGACTTCTCAACAAAGAAGTACCTGAAGACGGAATCAGATTCCAAATCCCGAAACGTTGTGAATTTTGTTTACTAATCAGTGATGGAAAATGTCTGCAACAATTTACTAAACAATAACACAAACATGCATTAATTAAAAATTTAACCTCCTGTGTGTCACCCTGTACTTTAGTCTTTTAAATATCAGCCGATTTTGATGTAAATCCAAAAAAAGCCTAAAATAACCTGAAAAAACAATCCCTACACGATTTAAATGATCGCTTAAACAGTTGCCAAATAAGAAAAACAATCCATAACCTTGAGAAATGATTATTTAATGAGAAAAACTATTGCTAAACAAAAAAAAAAAAATGTTGCTTGACAATCGCTAATTGAGAAAAATAATCATTGAAGTAGACAGAATAATTAATAGGGAATAAATAAATTGGACCGTCGGTTTTAAGCCCTATCGCCAATCAGCTTGCCAATAATATCAAGAGTCTACCGTTATAATTATGATAGTTTTATTTACTCCATAGACCATGGAGCCAATAGCCTGTAAGATGGGACACAAAGCTTGAGTTTGGTAATTTTCTAAACTTAAGAAAAATCTTTATTTGGAGAATTTTTAGTGCATTTTGAGTCTTTAAATTTTTCTCCTATTTTAATGTAATGGACAATTAGTATGCATAGGCCCACGTACTACAGATTCCACATAAAAGCTACAAGTTTGAAGTTGAAATCATTTTGGCCAAAGCATCAGCAGCAGCCTATTTTCAGAAATTCCTTTATGACTTGACAAAATAAAGGTTAACCTGCCTAATAGGTCACACCTCCTCACCAGATCAAACAACCTCACAAAATACAAATAATGTTAGTGGTAGTTAATTTTTGTGACCTTCAAACTATCAGGTATCAGTCAAGATCTTCAGGGGAAGAGGACCTCCCCATTAATTTTGGCCTAGCTTGGGGTAAATGGACTGTGAAAGACTGGTTAATGAAGGAGAATTTGACTGGCATGGTTTTCGAGGGAAAGATTGCCTTCCGTACAGAAACAAAACTGTCATTAGAAACAAAACTGTCATTAGAAAGGAGTTGTTCAAAATGTGCTAGTTAGGCCTCACAAGAGCCATTGGTGGTGGGCTTTTCAAGTCAATCTACACACATTCTCGTACTACTAGAGTCTTGGTTAAAAAAAAAAACTTTGTCAGGTTCGTAAGATTTGATTGCATTGAATCCTATACTATAATACGAGCAATGTCTGAAGGGATGTGTGTTCCACGATCTCGAAATCTAGCGGGTAGATTTTGCTTAAACTTTGCATTTAAGAGCGTTTTGTCCCAAAAGTAAATTTAGAAATAGCCTCAAGCCCAGAAAAAATCGAATTTGGTATAGATTTAAGTTAAAAAATCTTAATGTTTAAAAGTAAACAAAAAAGAAACATTAGTTTTAAGCAGTTTTTTAACAGCTATTATCTGTGAAGAGGGTGTATAGATTTAATACTTTGATTACCATGACACCATAACAAACGTGAATTAAAACCAACGAGCAAGGTTCGGTTAACCTGGTACTTAACCTAACACACCAACTTGGTTTTATATTGAATAAAATATTTTTGGTTGTATATTGTGCTCAATGTTTCTGACTATATGTTTATATTTTGACTGTAACTTCATCATGCTCATGAAAGAAAGTAACGTTTCCATACCAGCATAATATTCCTTTTGTCAAGAGCTCATGTAGTTTGTATTTCACTTCCAATTACTAGCTCAGTTAACTTGAGGCTCGGTTAACTATACTTCTCACGTCTTCTTATGTCTTTGTCCTCCTTCGTATATTTAAAAATCTTAGATTTTGCTGATTTTATTACTTACATTTTTTTTTTAAGATTTTCTTTGAATGCAAAATAAAAACATAAAATTGAATGATAAAATTGATTTTTATGATAATCAAATATGTCAACATTTAAACATTTTTTAAAAACACGATCATGCTCACTCAATTTTGATGCAAAATAATGTTTATAGCTCAAGTTTGAACCAGCCTTTTTCCTTGTTTGTTTGTAACAGAAAATGATGGCCTTAGTGAAATGGTGGTTGAATTTTTCACATGTTGATTATCCTGGGTTAGTGCATAGCTATGTTGTGATATTATTTATAAAAAATAGGTCATGAGACTACATTTTATCACCGTTCATTTACTTTTACAATGACTGTGACTAGCTTCACATTATTGTGAGTTTCATACTAGAGCAGAGGGGATTAATCCAAGCGGCGGTTGATCCAGGGTCAGTGAAGATAGTCTACTGTAACTAGTTCATCTTTATCTATTGTGGTTGCAGAGTGGCTACGTGGTTGATAGCGAGACGGGAACCGTCAGTAACTCAGTGGTGCGCAGATCCTCTTCCCCTCTCTCCTTCACCCCCATCAAGCATGATTCAGACACAGGGTGGGTACTGATAAGGTATTGTACTTGTACAGTAGACACCACGGACACACACACACACACACACACACACACATATCTATATCTATAAAAGAGGAAGTATGTATATATATATATATATATATATATATATATATATATATATATATATATATATATATAAATATATATGTATGTTGCCTATAGACTCCGAAACCGCTCATCAGATTGTAATGAAACTTTCAGGCATTATTAAGCATTATTCAAGGATGGTTTGTGTGAAGTTTGGTGCAAATCTGTCCAAAGGGCTCTGACCCAGAAGACATACAATGGTGCGGTGTCAGGTTTTAGAAATTTATTGTTCACAAAATTAACAGCAGAAATTAAAAAAATTGAAAGTTTCATTCAAGCAAATGCTTATTATCATAAAAGTAACTAGCCGTGAGGTATAATGCTTATGTTTATGTTGTCTTTAGGGCTCCAGCCCATAATAGCTCACAATTACTATAATAGCCTACACGTATTAAAATTTAACATGGACGATTTTCTTTGTTCATAGGTACTCTCACTAAGAAAGTTTTGCAAATATAGTTATTGAAGCTCTTTAGGGCTCCACCTCACTGGACTTCAAAATTCTTTTAGGGCCACAGGGGTTGAAATTTGATGGACGATTCTCTTTGCTCATATTTGCTCACTATGAAACGGTACTGCAAATATTTGAAGCACTTAGGGCTCCGCCCCACTGGACTTCAAAATTTCTTTAGGACCTCGGGGCTGAAATTTAACATGGACGATTCTCTTAGCTCATAGGTACTTACCAGGAAACGATTTTTCAAATATAGATTTTAAGCTCTTTAGGGCTCCACCCCACTGGACTTCGAAATTACTTTGGGGCCATTGGGGCTGAAATTGATGGACGATTCTCTTTGCTCATAGGTACTCTCACTAAGAAACGGTTTTGCAAATTTAGTTGTTGAAGCTCTTTAGGGCTCCACCCCGCTGGACTTCAAAATTACTTTAGGGCCACTGGGGTTGAAATTTGATGGATGATCCTCTTTGCTAGTAGGTACTCTCACTAAGAAACGGTTTTGCAAATATAGTTTTTAAGCTCTTTAGGGCTCCACCCCATTGGACTTCAAAATTACTTTAGGGCCACCGGGGTTGAAATTTGATGGACGAGTCTCTTTGCTCATAGGTGCTCACTAAGAAACGGTATTGAAAATATAGTTTTTTAATCACTTTAGGGCTCTGCCCCACTGGACCTCAAAATTATTTTAGGGCCTCCAGGGTTGAAACTTAACATGGAAAATTCTCTTTGCTCAAAAGCACTCACTAGGGAACGTATTTGCAAATATAGTTTTTAAGCACTTTAGGGCTCCGCCGCATGTACTTAAAACTACTTTAGGACCTCCGGGGTTGAAATTTGACATGGACGTGCCTCTTTCCTCATAGGTGCTCTTGCATTTGCAATTATGATCAATAAGGTACAAGGGCAATCTTTGACTATTACGGGGTTTAATTTGAAAAATGCCTGTTTTTCGCACAGCCAGTTATACGTGGTGTGCTTAAGAATTGGTCCGCCTGAAAATTTTTACATTTATACACTAAATCTAAATTCAAAAACTGTTCATCCTTTGGCCTTACAATAAAATTAATATACTTACTTTCTATTACATTGACTTTTTTGTTATGTTAAAAACTAATAATATAGCTTTATTTCTGTAATTAAGTTAATTTGAGCGCAGCAACGCGCACCGGGTAACTGCTAGTATATACATATATATGAAAATAAACTAATGTGTTTTAGCTTCTGGGGACCTCAAAATGACACAAAATGAAAGTAACATGGTACCAGCCAGACTCAGGTCTTACCATGGCTACTATCATAATAGCGTATTCCCTATTGAGAGATTCGCTAAAACGTGTAAAATATGTAAATAACCCCCGTCGCAGCAGGACCTGCCTACTCAGCGAATTTCTAAATTAGTAATATTAATTTAGTCTAGAGGAACCTGTAAAAAAATGTCTTTACGTGCTCATAAATAGGGAAATAAATGTCTATTCTCCTTACGATAAATATAGGGAAAGAGTATGCAGGTATGCTGCCATGGGGAACATTAAAAGTAGGTTTTTAACATAAAAAAAAATATTTCGACTATATGAAGCCATATACTAAGTTTCATCAACATCTGTCCATAAATAAAAGAGTTTGCCTATTCTCCATATGATTAATATGGGTAAAGAGTATGCTGGTATGCTGCCATGATAAGTACAAAAACCAAGATTATTTAACATAAATGATTGAAGCTCAACCAAGTGAAGCTAAATACCAAGTTTCATCCAAAAATATTGTTTAATAAGTGAAATAGTAATTCTCCATAAGATTAACTAACATTGGAGCCCCAAAGTACACTGTACTGTCTTTTTTTATGCTGATGATACCACTCTTTTGAATTTTGAAAAGGACCTTGACGAATTAGTCAAATTGGAAGATCAGGCAGTAAAAAAAGCACTCGAGTGGTTTGAAGCAAATCAACTTATGGTAAATGATAGCAAAACAGAAAAAATAATATTCTCATTAAATCACTCAATTTACAAGGATGTTAAGCCAGTAAAACTTTTGGGAGTGCACCTAGATAGTAGACTGAGTTGGAACAATCACATTGAGGAACTGTGTAAAAAATTGGCAAGGGTTACTTTTCTATTAAGAAAACTCAGAAACTGTGTAACACTTAATATGCTGATCACTACCTACTATGCATTCTTTCAATCACATTTACGGTATGGCATAACGCTATGGGGCAACAGCTGTAATTCTCAGAAAGTGTTTAAGTGGCAAAAAAAGGCTTTAAGAATAATGAAAAATGTACCACCTAGAGAGTCATGTGCACCAATTTTTAGAGAATTACAAATTATGACCCTCCCAAGTTTATATATATTTTGTTGTTTAATTAGTGTTAAAGAGAATCTTAATTTTTATAGAGTCAGACAGGATTTACATAATTATCCAACTAGAACAAACCACCTTTTAGAATTACCTCAGGTTAAGTTAGAAAAAGTTAATAGTAGTCATATAATAATGAAGCTTAAAATGTTTAACAAGTTACCAGATAAGGCATGGACTGTACCCTTGCAAACATTCAAGAAAATAACTGAAAAATGGTTTAAGGAAAACATATTTTATTCAGTAGATGATTTCATGACCTGTGATACAAGTAGCTTAAGATTTTAAATTATGTATTTATTGTATTGTTTTGTGTGTTTTTATGGTTCAATGTATGAGGTCACTGTGTGTAGAGTAATTTATTATTTATTTAATGTATTTTATGTTTTCTATAATTTGACTTGTAATTCATCATTACCAAAAAGAAAGATTACTGTAACACCTTGAGTTTACTGAAAATGCTATGTATTGACCTTGTCGATTGCACTTGTAAAGAGCCTAAAGACAATAAAAATCTTGAATCTTGAATCTAGACTTTTAATATCTTGGTAACCAATGGAGATAGAACAAAGCTTCAAAATACTAAATTGTGTGTGTTTTTGGAGCTAAATCCAGTGGTGAAAATAAAAATTTTAAATTTAAAAAAACTACATATGAAAAATGCAAAAACCCCATTTTTGGGGTACAAAACCCTCCAAAACTACCCCTTCCGGTAGGTCGATATATCTGGTTTACGAACTCATCCAAATAAAGATAGGATTATACATCTCTACCAAAATTGATCTTGATCGGACCGTTTTTACGAGATTTATCGTGTCTAGGGACATATATATATATATATATATATATTTATAAAACTATCTCTTAAACAATAAGAATTAGTAGTAAAATAAATAGTTAACCTATATTATAGTTAATATATATATATATATATGTGTATGTACATAAAGTTAAGCACCCATGGATTTTTACTTCTTAAAATGATTTGATGTGCCTGTTCCGATCTCGTCAGGAGGGCTCTGATATAATCTTCATTTTCTTGTGGATGAATCTTAGCAACACATGATGAATCCCACTGTACAGGATCAAACAAATTCTTGGCATCCAAGACCACCATTACCTTCTATCTCAACAAATGAATTCCAACCAGAAAATGATGGTTTATCAGATCTTTTTGATAATATAGAAAACATTTCCAATTATATGCTGAAACAAGACGAATTGATAGTACTGTCGAGAGGACTGACCTTTTGTCCTACTCCGAAGTTCAATCAAATTAACTTAATGAATGATGCTCTCACATTTGCAAGGGATGTACGAATTACGTATCATTTTTGTAAGAACCCTCCAGTAATATAAAACGAACTTCAACCATGCCTTCAATGGTTTAAAGGTAAATCTAACTGGGAACCAACTTTACCCCAAGATCATCCGATAGAGCAATTTATTAATGTGATTCTAGCTAATCTGTCAACACCCAACTTTGAAGACTCATTAAAAAATAACCAAAACCTCACAATAGGTGAAATAAGAGCTATTAGGTCTCTAAAGAACAACAAGGAAATTGTTATTTTACCTGCTGATAAGGGAAACAAAATTGTCAAAACATTACTGATTATTTAAATTAAGCAAATAGACAACTTTCAGATGACAAAGTCTACAAACCAATAGATAACAATTTGACTGAAGAATTAAATAAAGGTATCAAAGAATATTTAGAAATAAATGGACCTAAAGAAGGTCTCTCAGACAAAGAAATTGAAATCTTAGTTCCAAAATCACCCAGAACTCCAACCTGTTTATATACTTCCTAAAATTCATAAGACAATACATCCACCACCAGGTAGACCTATAGTCTCCAGCTATGGGAGCCATACAAAAAGAATTTCGGCGTACGTTGATGACCATCTTCAACCTTTGGTCAAAAGCCTTCCGTCCTTTATAAAGAACTCTTACTATTTTAAAGAAAAGCTAATGTCTGTGCCACAGCCTTTACAGGATGGGACGCTTCTGGTAACTGTCAATGTAAATTCTCTTTACACAAATATACCACATACAGATGGCATGAAGGCTGCTGAATATTATCTTAACACTAGACAAGGTAATGTAAAACCAAGTAGTAGTTTCACTTAATTTCAATGGTCCTGACAACGAACAATTTTGAGTTTAATAACAACTACCTTCAAGTGTCTGGAACTGCTATGGGTACAAGAATGGCACCGTCTTATGCCAATTTATTCATGGGTTTATTTGAAAAAGAATTTTTGAAATCCCAACAGTTTGTACCGTTACAGTGGTTTAGGTTTATAGATGACATTTTTTTCATCTCGAATCATGGCATTGACAGTCTTAAAGTATTCTTAGAAAATCTCCAAGATTTCTCTAATCTAAAATTTACATGGAACTACTCTGATACACTGTCAACATACTTAGACTTGGATATCTTCATTGACTCAGGATTTATCAAGACAAAGCTTCATATTAAGGAGACAAACACAATGAACTATCTTAATTATTCCAGCTGTCGTCCTTTATACGTGAAAAAATCCATCCTTAAAAGTTTATGTGCACGAGCAAGATATTTATGCAGCGACCAAAAAGATTTCATTGAATATGTCTCAAAAATAAATGGAGCTTTTGGTAAACTAGGATACCCCAAGAAATTCATGTCTAATGTAACAAGAAAAAAACCTGATCCACAACAGAATGTCAACTCTGGCAAAGGTTCAGATTCCTGATGCAGTTTTATCCAGGCTTGCATAAAATTAATAATATAATCGACACAAAGAATGTGGTTTACCAACTATCGTGCAATCAATGTGAGAAACAGTATGTCGGGCAAACGTCGAACCACTTAAGAATCCGAATGACTGGCCTTCGGTTCGACACTTTCCACAAAGATCAGAACAAACCATTGGCCCAGCACAATGAACTTCACCAAAAAGAAATGATAGAGGAATGTTTTTCGTTAAGAGGTGTTGCTAAGATTCATCCACAAGAAAATGAAGACTATATATATATATATATATATATATATATATATATATATATATATATATATATATATATATATATATAAATTGTAATGACTATTATTTTTGGTCTCTGGGCACCTCAAAACAAAAAAGTAACATGGTCCTGGGCTTAGGTCTTACCATGAGACCTACGGTAATAGCTTATTCCTTATGGGAAATTCGCTAAAATGTATGTAGCCCATTGTACATATACAGGGGGTGCAAAAGTAGGTATACAGTTTTAGTTCATTGATATCCAAGCTAGCCACTTTAATGTAGTAAAATTAGTCGGGAAAAATGAAATAATTTTTGGAAAGCCAATTTCTTTTGATATGTGTTCTGTAGCATCCACTGACCTTCCTCCGAAAAGTCCCCAGAAATCCCATATGGGGATCACGCTTAAAAATTAGGAGTTACATTAAAATTTTATATTAAGCATACTGAATTTAAATACATTCCAGAAAGTTTATATATTTCAAATTAAAGGTCCTAAAATGTAGAATACAATACTATAAACCCGACCTCAATGTAACTGTCGGGAGTAAAATGGCAGGCGTTAAAAGTTTAGAATAAAATAATATTATCATTTATTAAAAGTAAAACTCTGGACGCAAATTTTTCATTGTCTGAACTGAAGCAGGTGCTAAAATTGGCAAAAAACAATAAAGCGCTGGGGTATGACCGCATACCATACGAGTTCTATAAAAACGCATCTAACGTTTTTTTTTTTTTGGAAAAGTACTTATTAGTTTACTGTAAAATTTTTAGCGAAGGTCTTGTCCCCGAAAGTTTTAAAAGTCTATAGTCTTCCCACTTCACAAAAAAGGAGATCTAGATCTGGTAGAAAATTACCTTGCCAAAAACAAAGTTTTGTTTGTTGATAAGAATGATATCTTTATCTATCAAGGCAAGGGCTTGACCTCCTGGATCTTAACTACAAACCTTGGGTTGTAGGGAAAAATTATACTTGCTCATTATGCAACTTAAATACCGTCTTTTAGTGCGTCAGGAAACCGTCTTTCATTTTGTAGCAGTCTGTCCGATTTTGTCCGAAATTAGAAATACATGGTTCAAAAAAAGATTTTTAAGCGAATCAGATTAAAAAAATTATTTAAACGGGGAGAATTGGCTTGATTTGAGTAATTTTTTTAAAAATGCGTGGCATTTTCAATGGGAATTAATTGTAGAATTCAATGTTTAATTTTATATCATTAATTGTTATTCTATAAAGCTATTTGAAAAAAGCAGATGATTGTAAACATTATGGGATTTTCTCAAGAGAAACATGAATTACTTTTTTAGTTAGTAAATTGTGTTTATCGATCAAGTATGTCTTTATTTTGTTTCTGTAACAAGACGCTTAGCACTCTTAGAATTTTTTATTTTATAACTAATGTATTAAGTATTGTTTATTTACTTTCAGGTAGCCAACCCAACAGACGGCCTATAAAGGCTATTGTTGTATAGCGCGTAGGTTAAGTTTCCTGCGCGAATCTTACGCCATGCATATACTTTTAGATGAAAATAAAGTGCTTTTTCATTCATTCATTCATTCATTCATTCAATAATATTATCAAAACTTTGAAGTGCAATAACTTCTGACATATTTGACCTTTTGAGGTCTGGTTTTCGGCTTTGTACTCTCCTTACTAAGACCTTTAAAATTATGTATAGCAAGGCTATGGACTAAGAAATTTTTTTTAAACTTCCTCTTTGGGACGACCATGTTGGAGGATGGTTCAAATGTAATATGATAGGCACATGACAAGCTATCCACATTTTCAAAGGTAACTGTAAAAGCAAACGTTCGCCGCAAACCGCACCTCGAAAGGTCAAGTATTTCGAAAATTATTACATTTTTAAGCGTTTAGGTCAAACTTTGATTTTTATTCAAAATTTGACAGGCTGCCGTTTTTGACTCAGGCAACCTTTTGAGATGGGGTTTGTGGCATTAAATTCTACTACTAAAGAGCTTTAATTTGATGTACATAAACCCATTGGTCGACAAAAGATTTATTTCTGACTCCACGTGGGCCATCCCATCATTTTTAGGCATGTTGCCACTGGGGGTTTCAGGGGACTTTTTGAGGGAGGTCAGGGGATGACATAGAATACATTTCAGCATATATTCGCTGTCCAAAAATTTTTTTATTTTCCAGCCATATTTTGGCTTAATTTTACTACACTACTTGTTGTTTGCCTTCATCTGTAAAACCTGTTACCTGTTAAGGTAAGAAACACTTTTAAGAGTTCATTTCTGTTTCTTAACACTCTTAAAACATATTTTAAACATATTTTTTTATTTAAGTTTTTGTACATATAAACTTACATTTTCCATAAAATATTTCGTTACTGTATATCTACTTTTGCATCCCCCTGTATATCATAAAACAAAAACACCCTGCCAATTATTAAAATTGTCTGTGTACACACGAGTGACAAACAAGCTGAAAAACTGACTATAAACTGACTTGACATTTTACATTATTGTGACTATTGTGAGTTTCATGCAAGGACAGAAGTGATTAATCCAAGCTAGGTATCTAACTAATAAAGCACCAATGGATTGTAGTTTTCTGTTATTCACTACACTCATTTACTCCCTCAGTGTCTTAGTGCAATAATTAAAAACAGATGGGATGGATAGGACTATATTTGAATGAAGGAGTTTTACAGTTTTTGCTGCTTTATTACTTGCATTATTAGATTAGGCCTACATTTAAAACTACACTAGAATCTCGCTATTTCAAAATTGCTATTACGAAAATCCAACCTAATCCAAACTCATATTGTTAGATTCAGATTCTTCATTAATCACATAACATTTTCTTGTTTTAGCTTTAGTTTGGCTAAAATTGCAAACTAAAGCTATTTATTGCTATTTATAAAATTCCAAGATGAAGAAGTACAAGGCCACTATTTTATGTAAACTAGTGTACATGTTGCTCGAAATCAAGCAATTTACTATACTTAAATCTTTTGTAAATGTTAAAATAAGTAAAATTTGTATTAGGGCATACTAATTTAAATCATTGTTAGCACTGTGAAAAATCTTAACTTGAGGTTTACCCATTTTTCATGTAGAAGGAGGAAGATTGCTTCTCATTGGCTCAGGTACATGTTCTTCTTCTGCTCACTTCCTCTTGGAGGGAAATTCAAACCTGTTTCCTCAGGCGGGGATTTTAAATGTGACTTGAGTGTTTGGGTGTTGTAATTTAAATGTGTGATGGTATTGAAGTTTGGAAGAATAATAATAATTTGGGCCTTAACATTCCGCCCGCCAAAAGAAATGTTTTCTTTTCAATGACCAAATAAATGATAGCCATCTGGCATCAAATACCAGTAACTTGGTACCATAGGTAATATTACAGAATTCTCAACAAAAAAAACCCTTGTCAAATGACATGCACCAAACCCGGTGGATGGCATGATAATAAGAAGACAATAATAAAATAACCTTTCCTTTGAGGAAATCTTTCCTCATAAATTAAATCTTCAACAAAAGATAAAAAAAAATCCTTCTAAAGGGAAATCACCACTGCCAGCTTATGACGGAGGTAATGGGCAAATCTTCACTATTGGACGAGTAAAGATTCCTGTGGGAGTTCGCACGGTGACAACTCTTGTAATGTTATCCTTCCCAGGATGAAGTTCTACTACTCGTCCCAAACTCCAACGCAGAGGGGGTAAATTTTCTTCTTTGATCAACACTAGATCACCTATCTTGAGTGTTTCATACGTTCTTTCATTCCACTTCTGACGTTGTTGTAACGAGTGGATGTATTCGTGATACCAACGATTCCAAAAATGCTGCTGTGCTCTCTGTATCATCTGCCATCGTGAAAGGTGGTTGAAGTTAAGATTTTGTAAGTCAGGTTCGGGCAGATCTGTAAGGGCATCTCCGATGAGGAAATGTCCTGGAGTTAAAGCTGTAAGTTCATTTGGATCTGAAGACAGCGCGCACAGAGGGCGAGAGTTCATTACTGCCTCAATTTGGGAAAATAGGGTTGTCAATTCCTCAAATGTGAGAATCTGTTCACCAATCACTTTTTTAACATGAGATTTGGCTGATTTAATATTAGCCTCCCATATACCCCCAAAGTGGGGAGAAGCTGGTGGATTAAATTGCCACTTAATTCCCTTATCCGCCAAGACAGTGGATATTTTTGATGACTCAACAGCGGACCTCCCATAAATGCAAAACGGAAAGCCAGTGACGAAAGTTACAATGACTTCTTCCTAAAACACATAGATTTTTACAAAGGGTATATGAATGGCTACCCTACACTTAGAGACGACTCAATAGTGCCTGTTGATATCCAGACTTCACTCCAAGCTCTGAACTCGCCCTGTTCACCTGACGACAATGTGAGTCTTCAGTCTCTAGTGAAGCTTGATGTACACCGACCAAGAACTCCGGGTACTTTTTTAGACAATGCCAAAGTGGAAAAACTAAAATCCTAACCAAACTAAAACAGGGAAAAACAAAATCTCAAAGGATAAAAAAAATGCCAAATAAACTTTCCTTCTTATATCAAAATGTAGAGGGAATAAGTAAAAAAGTAAACCGGCTAAATCACCTTATAGAAGAAACAAACCCAGACATAGTCATAATTAGCGAGCACGGGCTTAAAAAAGATCAAATGGAAAACACCAGACTGCCTAACTACTGCCTAAAAACACATTTCAGCCGCGAAGATCATAGAAAGGGAGGTGTCGCTATTTTTGTCAAAGATGAACTAGCAACAGCTGCTCAACCCTTAATCATAGAATACAACAAAGAGCTAACATGTGAGATGGGCATGATCAAAGTATCATTAGGTAAAAGACAGCTATACATTTTAGGCGTCTACAGAACCCCAGCAGGACAACTGGAAGAAGCTTTAACGTTACTCTCAGCAACAATTGAAGAAACGAGGGCTGAGAATCACCCGATTCTGGTTATGGGAGACATAAATGTTGACAGTCTGAAAAAGACAGGGAGAATGATATGCTAAATGACACCTTAAGCAGCCACAACATCACTAGACTACCACTTCCTCCAACACGAGTCACCCCTACATCTAAGACATCAATAGATTTCATCTGTACAAATATGGACACGGATGAAATAACTACTAATGTGATCCATGCTGGAGTTTCTGACCACACAGCTCAAGTCTGTGAAATAAAGTACACAACAGATCCACCAAAACAACAAAGTACAATGCGCAGAATATTAAACCAAAGAAACCTTAACCTACTAAAGGCTCAGTTGGAAAATGAAGACTGGCAAAATGTACACAACACAGACTTAGCAGAAACAGCCTACAATAACTTTCTGTCAAAAGTTGTCATCAATCTGAACTCAACTTGCCCTAGGAAAAATGTTCGCCCTAGGAGGAGGAAGGCGATGGTCTATGCTGACGGAGAAACAAATCGACTGAAACAAGTCTATCTACAATGTCTCCGAAAATATGAACTCACTGGAGCGCCAGCAGATAAAAATGATATGAGCAAGGCAAAGAAAGATTATGACATGAGGCTAAAATCAATAAAACGCCAAGCATCTGCAGATCACATAGCAAATGCTGAAAATAAATCCAAGGCCTTATGGCAAGTCATAAACAATGAGAGGAAGAATAATCAACAAAAAACAACACAACCGCAAATTGCCATAGGGCGTGAGATCGTCACCAACCCCCACACAATTGCTAATCACTTCAACCAGTTTTTTACCAGTATTGCAGAAATTACCCTAAAAAACCAGCCAAAAGTCACAAAACAACCTGTACCTCAACAAACCACAGATAACGATTTAACACAGCTACCTTTCACTAATGAACGAGAAATTGAAGAGATCATCGACAACCTCAAACCCAAAACCTCGTCAGGATTAGATGAAATTTCAGCAAAGATACTGAAACACTGCAAAAAAGCTTTAATCCCATCTCTAGTCAAAATAACAAACTTATCCCTTAGTCAAGGCCACTTTCCAGCCGCACTTAAACAAAGTAAAGTATACCCCAAGCTAAAAAGTGGAAACCAAACTGAAGTAAAAAACTACAGACCAATATCATTAATCTCAACCTTTTCCAAAGTAATTGAGAAAGTAGTTTTAAAAAGATTAATGGACCACTGCGAATATAACAACCTGTTAACAGAAAGCCAACATGGCTTCATCAAGGGAAAATCCACAACATCTGCCATAATCAAACTTGCGGAATTCATCATCGATAGCTTGGAAGAAAAACATCTGGTTACTGGTATTATGCTGGACTTCAGCAAAGCTTTTGATTGTTTGGGACATGAACTGATCCTCAACAAACTTGAACAACTTGGTGTGAAAGGACAAGCCCACGCGTGGTTCAGGAGTTATTTAGAAGGAAGAAGCCAGGTTGTTGAGATTCAAGACACACAAAAAAATATACGCCAAGAAGTAAGATCCAACCCTTTACTCATAAATAGGGGTGTGCCTCAGGGATCGGTATTGGGACCAGTCCTATTCATTCTCCTGACAAATGACATGCCACAATATCTAGGAATGCACTGTACTCCCCTAATGTATGCTGATGATACGACACTTTTAGTCGCCGCATCATCACCAAACAACTTGGCCATCAACTCTTACATTGCACTAAATAAGGCGTATCAATACTGTCATGAAAATGACTTAGTTGTAAACGCTGAAAAAACCAAACAACTAGCTTTTGGGAGAAGACAGGAAGAAGTCCCAGAGCTGCCAGAAGTGTCAATGGAAAGCCAGACAAAATTTCTAGGAATGACTATCGACAATGCCCTATCCTGGAACAATCACATTGATACACTCTCCAAAAAGCTGAACTCCTGCTTATATGTCTTGAAAAGAGTAAACTTTGTGAGTGACGAAGCTACAACAAAAACTGCCTACCATGCATTGTTCGAGTCCCACTTGCGATACGGCCTTGCAGTTTGGGGAGGCACAACAGCAGGGAACCTTAATAGAATTCTGCTTCTTCAGAAAAGAGCAATCAGAATTATGGTCGGCCTTGGCCCAAGGGAGAGCTGCAGAAATGCCTTCAAAACTGCAAATGTGTTAACAGTCATTGGCCTATACATAAAAGAAGTCATACTATATGCCACAATCGAACAGCTGCAACGAGGCCATGATATACACACATACAACACCCGGCATGCATCAAACTTTCACCTCCCTCTACATCACACTGCATCATACGAGAGGAAACCATCATACATGGGGAGAAAACTCTTCAACCTCCTACCAGAAGATCTAAAGATTCTGAACATGAAGAAATTGAAGACAGCCCTGACCAACTGGCTCATCGACCGACCATTTTACTCCATCGATGAATTCCTGGACTGGAGGAAGAATGAAGAACCTGGACTGGCCTAATGAAGAAAAAAAAAAACTATGTAAAATTGACGCCATTGCATTTCTCTATGTTATGTTAATAAAGAATTTGTCTATTGTCTATTGTCTATTATTGTCTAAATATTGTTGCACACAGTCCTCTTCGAGATATAAACCGATGAAAGGCGGCAAGAAAGTTATCGATACTCAATCCTGAAGCAACTTCTAAGTGAACTGCTTTTGTGGCCAGACAAATGAATAGACATAAGTATGATTTCAACAGTTGTGGTTTCCTGAGTTTGTCTGACTTTGTAGTGAACGGGCCAGCAAAATCCACAGCACAATTGGTGAAGGGTCGGTTACGCTGCAACCTAACCGCAGGCAAATCAGCCATGAATGGTGTGGGTAAAGATTGCCTAAATTTAAAACACTTGAGGCATTTGTGAATTTGATGTCGTATCGCACACCGTCCTGACAAGATCCAAAAAAGACGCTGAATGACAGATTGAGTGATTTGAGGTCCAGCATGTAGATGAAGGCGATGATAATGTTCAATAATTAAAGTGGTAAAATGACTGCATTTTGGAAGCAATGCAGGATGTTTTCGAGCATAAGGTAGAATAGAATGTCTGATCCTGCCTCCTACACGCAGAATATCTTTATCATCCATAAAGGGATCCAATCTCCTCAACTTGGTAGTGCAAGGCTGACCAAGCCTTAAAAGTTTGATTTCTTCCTTGAAATAGTGCTCTTGTGTCTGCTTAATAAATCGTATCAAAGCTTCGTTGCATTCAGATAGGGTGAGATTGCCCTTAGCTCTATTTGATTCAGAAGAGCGGCAATTTTCAATAAAACGTATGCACCAAGCACCAATCCGCTGAAGCCTAGACAATGAAGAAAATCGTTCAATAAATTCTAGAGAAGTCTTTCGAGTGACACTAAAAGACAACGGAGGATCAGAATGCTTCAACTCTGGCAAGTGTAAAGCTTCAGATTTTAGGACTGGTTGTTTAGGCCATTCAATTTCCTCTAAACAAAGCCATGAGGGGCCATGCCACCATAAAGGATGATTCAAAATCTGTCGAGGAAAAATTCCTCGAGAACCGCAGTCCGCAGGATTGTCGGTTGACGATACATATCTCCAAGATGATGGTGTGATATGCTGTTGGATTTCTGTCACTCTATTTGCGACGAATGTTTTCAAAAGATGTGGGGACAGTTTAATCCAAGATAATGCTGTCAATGAATCAGACCAAGCAACAACATGAATGCCTTCAAAACTCCTTTGTAGGATAGGCACTAACACAGCAAACATTTTGCTCAAAAGATGAGCTCCACATAATTCTAACTTTGGGATCGATATTCTTTTTAAGGGTGCAACTTTAGTTTTTGCCATGATTAACTGAGAGTGGATACTGCCCAATCCATTTACTGCTCTCAGATAAATTACACCACAATATCCACTTTCTGCGGCATCGCAAAACCCATGAAGTTCACATGTGCTTGAAGAATGAATTATATGACGAGGTAATGAAAGCCTCTCCAACTCCCGAAGTTGAAGCACAAATTCTTCCCAAGATTTAAATAAATTTGAAGGGAGTGGCTCATCCCATTCGATACCTCGAGTCCACAATTGTTGCATGAAGTGTTTTGCCCAAAAGACAACTGGACCCAGAAAGCCTAAGGGATCAAATATCCTTGAAAGACAGGATAATACTCCTCTTTTGGTGAAGGAGGTGGAGTTTAAAAACGGCAAACCTACATGAAAGGTGAAAATATCCTGTTTTGATTCCCATTGGATTCCTAGAACCTTTATAGTCTCCTTGGTATCACTGTCAAATCGTATAGGAATTTCTTGATCTTCCACAGGGATGTCTGTAAGGAAACTAGGTTCATTGCTAGACCATTTCCGAAGTTGAAAACCTCCTCTATCTAAGATTTTTATCAACTCATCTCTTAAATTCAATGCAGTTTCCAAGGAGTTTGTTCCAGAAACAATGTCATCAACATAAATGTCATTCATTAAGACTTTATCAGCTAGCGGGAAACTGTTTCCTTCATCTATCGCTAATTGTTGTAAAGTGCGTATTGCCAAAAATGGAGCAGATGACACACCATAAGTCACAGTTTTCAACATGTAGGTTTCTAGTGGTTTGGCAGGAGTATCACGCCAGAGAATAGCTTGGTACGGTTGGTGTCGATCATCAACCAAGATCTGCCTATACATTTTACAGATGTCCGCAGTGAAGGCAATGACATGCATTCTGAAGTTCAAAATTATTTCAGCAATATTCTTCTGAAGTTTTGGGCCCGGAAGCAAATTATCATTAAGCGATTTTCCATTTGATGTCTTCGCTGAGGCGTTAAATACCACACGTAGTTTTGTAGTTGAACTGGTCTCTTTTAGAACTGGATGATGAGGAAAGTAGCATTTAATCATATTGGTTTGTTCTACAGGAACGGATGTCATATGGCCTAAATTAATGTATTCTTGAATAAACTTAGTGTAGTCCTGTTTTAAGTCTTCCTGTTTGTTCAATCTTCGTTCCACGTTCTTGAAACAATTAACAGCATTCGAACGAGACTCCCCAATCTCCGGTATATCAGTTTTGAATGGAAGAGTGACAACATATCTACCTTCAGGATTTCTTGAAACTGATTCCCTAAATAACTTTTCACATTTCTCATCTTCAGGGTTCAGACATGAATGAGAAGGTACTTCTTCGAGTTCCCAAAATTTTCTTAATTGATCCTCAACTGAGTTGCCGACAGTTACAAAGTTGGAAATAACAGGACAAGGCCCAGATGAAATTGAAGTTGGCATTTTGTTGCGAAGGGTCACAGGACCCATAAGAACCCAACCGAAAATACTCTTATGGGGAACAGGAAAGCCATCTGGAGCAGGCAACCGCCCGCCGTTTAGCACTAATGAATACAAGTCAGCTCCCAGCAAAAAGTCTATGTTTCCTGGCATGTAAAAGGATGGATCAGCAAGTTCTAAGTCCTTGTAATGGTCTTTGATATCCTCTGGAAGTGAGGTAGAAGGCATACCAGGTGTTATGCTTGAGAGAATAATTGCATTGGTCTGAAGGCATGGTTCAGGCGCAAGGCGAGGTTTGAGACAACATGAGACCATTCCTTTTGTGGAGAACACAGAAGTTTCTGCCACACCAAAAACACGTTCATTGAATCTAGTGCGAGGTAGGCGCAACCGTTGACAACATTCTTCTGTCATAAAGGAAGTTTGAGAGCCGCAGTCTATTAAAGTTCTGACTGGCTGAAAGTGACCATATCTGTCTCTGATATGAATAATAGCAGTCCCTAACAAAACCAAAGTTGAAATCTGAGTTTTGCTAGAACATACATGGAGAGAAGTTGGTGTAACCTGTTTAGTAAGGCCTTTGTTGGTTGACTCTTCATCAGGCCCTACCTTATTTTCTCGTCCTAACCTAACCTAACATAGTTCCGCCCTCTCACCATTTGAATCATCATGAAGAAGGGTGTTATGTCTCCCTCCACATTTTAAACAGTTAGTTTTAGAAGGACATTCATTAAGCATATGAGAACTAAGCAAACAGTTAAAACACGCCTTTTGAGATTTGATAAAGTTTCTCCGTTGTGTTACAGTTTGAAGTGCAAAATTCTTGCATTTATAGATTGTATGAGGATCATTACAAAATAAACATTTAAATGACTCAAAATTAGAAACAAAAGTTTTTTGAATGTTGAGAAGTCCAAGAAGGCTTTGATAGACTAGAATTGAGGGGTTTTGATTTCAAGACTGGCTCAGAGGGAGAGTGAGTGTTCTCCAAAGCCTTACATTGCTCTTCCAAAAAAGTCAAAAACTGATCAAAGGTGGGCATTTCCACTTCACTATGCTTGAGTTCAAAATCGGTGCGCAATTTTTGATCAATCTTGTTGATCACATTATGAAGCAAAAGAAAACTCCATTGTTCAACAGGTAGGCCTAATGATTTTAAGGCGCTTGAGTTTTCCGACAATGTATCAATAAAACTCCGCAGAGCCTTGGATGACTTAGGAGTGACAGGTGGAACCTTCTGTATCTCATTAATAAGTTTGCGCTTGTTTTGATAACGAGTGATGAAACTCTGCCAAGTTATGACATAATTTACTTCTGTTATAGGCAAATTCCTAGCGAGTTGCAATGCCTCATTTGAGCATGAACCAATAAGGTACATGAATTTTTCTATGTTAGACAAAGTTTTATTTTCATGAACCATCTGCCTAAATAAATCATAAAAGGTTGGCCATTCCTTAAAAGTACCAGAAAATGTTGGTAGACGAATTTTAGGCAGCTTAGCCTGACTAGGGCCTAATGACTGAGGTGCCTCTTTAATGACAGGAGAAGGTGGAGGACAGTTCTTTGATATTACCATCAGGATGTGGTAATACTTATCACTAGTGGCATCAGAGAGTTCCGCCTCTTCCTCATGATCGGTTTCCCCTAACCTAGCCTTAAGTCTAATAATCTCTGCTTGTTCTCTATTGAAATCTTGATAGATCTCATGAAGACTACTGCTGCGGGTCTTAAAAGAATCATAGTCAGCTGAATCGATGGTTAAAGCCAAACTTAAATCATATATTTTCTCTATTTTCTTCAAAACACGGTCTCGGCGAAACCGAGTGGATTCAAGTTGACTTTTGAGTTCCTTAAACACGGTCTCGGCGAAACCGAGTGGATTCAAGTTGACTTTTGAGTTCCTTAATTGCCTTGGTATCCGTCATAGCTTGAGTGGCTTAGATGACAACTTAATACAAAATGTAATTAATGTGAATTAGAAAGAACAGTGAAAACATGGAACTGAATATGATGGATATATTTATTAGGCCTATAAAATATAGACTTAGGCCTAGGAATGAGACAGGCTTAGACTTTGCAGTAAGCTGTAAAATTGAGGATTACATTTGAAAGAGCTCGAGAAGCATGTATTTGTAAATTGCAACATGTGCAATAAATTATTGAATCAATTATCAGTAAAATAGCAACCTGAATGTGGTGAATAGGCTAGCCTAAAATTGGCTTGGATTGGCTCAAATCCTTCAATTCAAAGTGTTAAGTGGTTGACAGCAAGGATCAAAGTAATTTAGATTGATGAAATTTGTTCATTAATTGCAGTAATAGCAAGTAACTAATATAAATTTGATGATTGTTGAACTTGCAATGTGGCCTGCAAACTAGGGCTGATGTTAGAATGGTAATAATGGACTAAGACATACCAAATGCTGAAGTTCTTATAACAACATATGGCCAAGGAGGACCAATAAATCTTTTGTAAATGTTAAAATAAGTAAAATTTGTATTAGGGCATACTAATTTAAATCATTGTTAGCACGGTGAAAAATCTTAACTTGAGGTTTACCCATTTTTCATGTAGAAGGAGGAAGATTGCTTCTCATTGGCTCAGGTACATGTTCTTCTTCTGCTCACTTCCTCTTGGAGGGAAATTCAAAACTGTTTCCTCTGGCGGGAATTTTAAAAGTGACTTGAGTGTTTGGGTGTTGTAATTTAAATGTGTGATGGTATTGAAGTTTGGAAGAATAATAATAATTTGGGCCTTAACAATACTGATGAAACATTTCATTTCCTATAACAGAGAAATTTTCATTTTCATATCAATACATGAAATAGGGGATTCAAAAAAGGTTGAGAGAATAAGGTTATTACCGATAAGTCCACCACCATCATTGTTTGTCAAGCTCTGTTCAAATTGATCCTGCGTTTTAGATTAGTGGCCTGGGGAGCTGTCATTTTTGCTGGTAAAACAGGTAACAAGTCTGCGGTATAATAAACTAAACTAAAAAAACAGTTAATATCCTAAAAAAAAACACAATGCTTTTTAACTTAAAACCAGGGGAAATCCATTCGTCGATATTTGCATGGAATTTTTGGTTATTAAACGTGATTCCACACTATTGCAGCTGCTTCTCTTTGATTTGATCATTGTTAACAAACTTTATTTTAATGTTCCATTGTTATTTCCTGCTATTTAATACAGTTCGATTGGTAGCTAAATCTTCCTGCCCTCTGATATTCATTGAGTTATGTCATCATATGGAGTAAATGGTGGGATTCTATCTTGTATTATTTATGGAGTACCAGGGGGACCGAGCTTAAGCTCGGTAAAATTATTACTTTCGTTCTCACACAAAGCTCGTTCGCTCCGCTCACTCGCCTTCTTCCATTTTAAAGACGAGCTCGTTCGCTTCGCTCACTCGCCAAGCCGAGGTGCTGCACTTTGGTATAATTTTCTTAAACTACAGGTTAAAGATGTAACACATTGGTTTATATCTACAGTTATCAGCTGATTTTTGTTCATTTAATAAAATCTCCATAAGGATAACATGGAAACTTTGAAGGGCTCTAGCGCGAAAACCGGATTTTTCTCAGACATGGGACCAGCTCCAATCGTATTTTTAAGGTAAAACTAAGTTTATTCCAAAATTTGAAGGAAATCGTCGGAGCCGTTTTTGAGATAATTGTGCAAGCAAGCAAGCAAGCAAACAAGCAAACATTGCTCGTATAAGAGTATAGGATTCAACATATTCTGAAGAGTCGCAAAACCGGTGACTCTACTGTAATATTTTCTCTCCTATATTAGTACTTTTCATCACTAGGACGGAAAGTGGCTTTTTTCTGTGCGCAATCGCGTTTTACAACTAAGCACAGAAAAAACACTTTCTGTCCGAGTGATGAACAACGTTTTTTGTCATACTTCAAAACTATAAAATGGATAAATAATTTTAAAGTAAATTAATTAAAATTTCATTATCTGTTTACGTTTAGGAGTTGACTTCCATCTTAATTTAAATATCCTATACTCTTATACGAGCAATGTTTGCTTGTTTGCTTGCTTGCTTGCTTGCACAATTATCTCAAAAACGGCTCCGACGATTTCCTTCAAATTTTGGAATAAACTTAGTTTTACCTTAAAAATACGATTGGAGCTGGTCCCATGTCTGGGAAAAATCCGGTTTTCGCGCTAGAGCCCTTCAAAGTTTCCATGTTATCCTTATGGAGATTTTATTAAATGAACAAAAATCAGCTGATAACTGTAGATATAAACCAATGTGTTACATCTTTAACCTGTAGTTTAAGAAATTATACCAAAGTGCAGCACCCGTCGGCTTGGCGAGTGAGCGAAGCGAACGAGCTCGTCTTTAAAATGGAAGAAGGCGAGTGAGCGGAGCGAACGAGCTTTGTGTGAGAACGAAAGTAATAATTTTACCGAGCTTAAGCTCGGTCCCCCTGGTACTTCCTTATAAACAGCTTGATATATACGTTGAATTAAAGAAATGTCAAAATGTTGCATTAAAATTGTTGTCTGCAAGTCGTTTTTTGTTTACATTGGCCTTATTTGTTTTTGATTAATATGATTTTTGCTTAAGAAAAAAATACCTTTTGAGGTTAACACCCGGAAAAAATTAACAGATGTTTATTCGGTGCACTTATAAAAGGCTACAGAAAAGGCCAACTTTGTTGACTAAATACAGGCGAGAAAACTGCTGTTCTGCGAGCAGTATGATGAAAATAATATGTTTAAGATTGATGTTGTTAATGCATTTCTAAAATTATTTAATAACTCATAAATGGATATTTGTAATAAAAAATAAATTAGCTCCCTTCTAGTTTGTAGATATGATTTGACTGGCGTTTGTTTGCAGCCAACCCGTGGGGCCCGGCAGTTCGGATGACGATCACACCAGCTTCACCACTGACACTGACTCCATCAGCTCTCCTGTCCAGGTAATAGGGGATTCAAAAGAGGTTGAGAGAATTTTAAATTATAAGATAAGATAAATAAATAAGATTTTTAACAAATACTTTGTCGAAATTGGTAAAAGCGCTGAGTACACACCACCTGAGGAGACTCTAAATACATCTCACATAGAGAATTGCCCTAGACTTGATAGCTTTAGGCAAATAACCATTAACAAACTTGAAAGTATTTTAGAGAATTACAACCAAAAAGTTGTCAGCAGGTATCGATCAGCTTCGAATAAAGTCGTCAAATTTTGCAAAGAAGAAATAATTCATCCAATGTTACATATAATCAATACCTCCATAGCCTACTCTACTGTGCCACAACAAATGAAAATTTCATTAATTACCCCCATCTATAAAAAAGGAAATAAACAAAATATTGAAAATTACAGACTTATATCCTTACTCAATACCTTGTCAAAGTATCTGGAGAAGGCTATTCAAAAACAGCTAATAGAATATTTGGAAAATAACTCTCTCTTAGCGTTAGAACAACACGGATTTAGACACAGCAAATCAACAACTACAGCTATCGCACAACTTTGTGAAGAAATCACAAAAACCTTTCAACTAACGAACAGCAGTAAATTTTTAGGCATAACAATAGACAAAAACTTGACCTGCAACCCCATGCAGAACTGGTAATTAAGAAGCTGTCCACAGTTCTCTACGCCCTCCGAAGAATCAAACAACTTACCAATAAGTCCACCACCATCATTGCTTGTCACGCTCTGTTCGAATCGATCCTGCGTTTTGGATTAGTGGCCTGGGGAGCTGTTGGCGATACTTACAAAACCAAAATTCTCATTCTCCAAAATAAGCTATTAGAATAATCAACAACCTCAGAAATAATGACCACTGCAGACTATTTTACATTGAAAACCACATCATAACGTTTATATCTCTTTACATATATATGAGACAATTGCTTTCATCAAGTCTCAACCACTTCAGAAAAGAGTGGAACTAAAGTCATATCCACAACCTTAGACATAAGTACAACCTCAACTTACCTCAATATAGATTGGCAAAATCACAGCATTCTGCGATGTACAGTGGAACGAAGTATTATAATTTTTTACCAGAATCACTCAAGAGTATGACTGACAACAGAGCCTTCTGCAGGGAACTGAAAAAATATCTTTTAAAGAAGCCCTACTACAGCCTAAATGAATTTGTTGAGGAGCATAGCCACCACATAGACCATACCATTGACCGCTGATTATGCACCCACAAGATATTGTAAAGAAATCTGACGATTCCCCGGTCTACAAGACTGCGGCGAAGACCAGGATAAGTAAGTAAAGTGTCATAAAATAAATTTTATCTAATTCATTGCATTCTATAAAAAGCATTCAAGTCAAATTTGTATTCTGATTGAAAATTTATAAAGTATTTTACTACTGGAAATAAGTCTTCAAAGCCCTGTAATGACAAAGAATAATAAAATACATTTATTGATCGTTAACTATGGATTGGTAATAGTAGGCCTAAGGTTTGATTAGCCTAACTCACATCTTTGAGTGTTTTATCATGACAAACAGAAACTTTTTTAGGTGTTTCTAAAGTTTGAAAAGTATTTCAAAATATTACCTTGCACATTTCCCCCACAGTACAATGCCATATGCAAGATGAAGAAGTACAAGGCCACAGTAAGCTGTTTTAAGTAAACTAGTGTACATGTTGCTCGAAATCGAGCAATTTAGTTACTATACTGATGAAACATTTCATTTCCTATAACAGAGAAATTTTCATTTTCTATATCAAACTCTTGGTAAATATATTTTGTACGCCTACATACACTTTGCCATCGTTATCAAGATTACCTTGGGCTTTTGCGTAGCTTAATAATACCTAGTGGCTTACGGGCCGAAGCCCCTAGTCAGCTGCCTTTACAAATTATTCAAATAGTAAGAGTTACACCCCAGCTGAATTCCGATGTTTCACCCAATAATTCCATGTAATGATTTTACTTTCAATTTTAATATTTTGCTAAATCATTTACCTAAACCACTTACTCCAAATCTCGAAGTGAAAGCATGAGTTTTAAAAAGTTTAAACCATCGAATCATAATTTGAGTGGGAATTATTTATTATAACCATTATAATGGAAATGAGATTAATAACGTGCCCGGAAGCCCCCACCAATGTCACAATTAAACTCCTTTCAATACAGTTCAACTCTTCAACAGTTTACACTATACAGATTATATTACTAATTTTCTTGATTAGCCAATCATCGATATAAATAATCAATTATAAGGTGAAGAAACAGTAATGCTTCTAGTACCCAGTACCGCATTTCCCGCTAGGCCCATTAGGCCCAGGCCAAGGGCGCAAAATTTTAGGGGGCGAAAAATTTTGAGGGGTTAAAAAGGGGAAATTTGGTATTCATACGCGTAATTATTGCCGTGTAAATGCCTGCGAAATGGGGCGACGCAACGCAAGGCTCGTGCAGACCTTTCTGCTTTGCTTTGCTTTGCGGCGGCGGCCAAACGGAACAAATCGTAGGCCTACTCCACGGACAGTAGACCTACATCATCTAAATAAAGTTTTGACCGTACCAACAGTTATTATTTATTTAAAACGGTTACACACATTTTTTCTTTCAATACAATATATGGTATTGTTAATGTTTCACTTCAAGATTGAATTTTGAAGAAGTGAGATTGAAGAAGTGAAGTAACAGTGACAGGTTATATGTAAATTACTCCGAAGTATAATATGACACTGTACATTTTAGAGGATTTGTTTTATTTAAAATATCACAATATATATTTGTGTATACATGTCATTAAACCCAGATATTTCAAACCCGGTAAAATTGAACCATATTTTACAGGAGACAAAAAATTTAACAAAATAAATTATACAACCAATGGTACTAAGATAAGGATTTAACAAAAGTAACGGAGCTATTCAGATTTTTCTGTATAAAAACCTCGATTTTATTTTAATTCATGCAAATTAAGGTTATTTTATTTAAAAAATACAATAAGCTACGCTCGCACAACGGCGGCACGGCACAGACGGTGGCGGGTACCGAATTTTTTTAAAAAGTTTTTAACATTGGAACTCATAAAAGTGGGCGAACAACAGCGATACGGCACGCAACGGACACTCCCGGACGACTCGCACCTACCGCACTTTTGCAAGATTCGGGAGAAGGAATCTCAGGACATTTCCGAGCTACCGTACCAACCGTGACGGCTCTCCGAGACGGGCGGTACGTTATTTTCATCGTTCTACCCAGCTCGCAATAGTAAATTAAGTTGTTAAAACGACTGATCTATTTTGAGGGAAAGTGCAGATGGCCGGAACGCCGGGTGTCCGCTAGAAACACAGAATATGTGCGAGTACGCGCAACCGCTAAAAAAACTACGGGCCGTGCCATGACGCCCGTCCGAGCCGTGCCGAAGTAGTGCATAACTCAGTTATTTGTTGTTAGATCTGTAGAATCTTGGTATCGTTAGTTGATTTAATAAATCTGTCAACCTTTTTCTCTCTTGTAAAATTTTGATACAACTTGCAGGTTTTTAGATATTTGGATTTTAAATGGTTGTCATTTTGAAACTACACGTATCGAAAAAAAATAATTGTGACTTTATTTATATTTCGTGGCCGGTATTGCGGCAGGGAGGGCGCAACTGTTTTATGTGCCTAGGGGCGCCGTTTGGCTAAATGCGGCCCTGCTAGTACCTCCTGGTTTGCTTATCAATAGCACCAAAATTTAATATCGTAGGCTTTAAGTACTTAAAATTTTGTCTTTAATAAATGGCGTTATATGGTTATCGTTTTAAAATCAAACTAAAACAGATGTTGTGATGTTAATGTGATGTTCTTTATCTCCATGCTTCTTATGCACTTATGGAGGACGATTCACGTTACTTATCATTTCCTCATAGCTTTTTGGGCATGCAATTATTTTTCTCTAGTCCCTTTGGCCAAAAACTTTCATTTGAGACCACTCAGTTAATTCTACAATTTGTGAAACGCCCACAGCTTTGTTATAAATATTTTCCGCATGCATACTTAATGCAATTCGTTAATCAGGTACACGCCTTGGTTTAACATAACCCCTTTCATGTGAAAAGGTAGATAGTATTTTTGTTGATGTCCAATGTTTATACTTTTACAGCTGTTTACTTGAAAATCAATCATTTTCCTTACCAATGTTAATCAAATGGGAAAATTATGAACTTTAAGGACTTGTAGGGCCCTTCCTTTCAAATGGATATTTACCAATTTACTTTAGAAATAACTTCATGCCGAGCTCTACCCAATGACACAAAATTCATTTAAATCGGTTGAAAACTGTGGGAGGAGTTCCTTGTACAAAAAACCGTGTCGCGTATTAAATATGTATAGATTTTCTGAGCAAAATTTTGACAAGCTCCTAAGCAAAAATATTTGTGAGGAAACTTTGCTATGGTTGAATCAGCTTAAAAATCATGAGTCAGATTTTCAAAGGGAGTAAGACATACAAAATAACAATACAAGAAACAAACAAAACATTATTATAATACCCCCGTCGCAGCAGACCTGCGTACTCAGCGAATTCCAATGGAATTTCAGATTATTTACTTTCCCCTTAAAAACACCTTAGGATTGAGTATGTAGGTTTGCTGCCATGGGGTGTTGTTAGAAAATTTAAGTTAATCAATAATTGGTGAATGTAAACACAAAAGTGTATCAATCTCTGAAATTTTTTTATTTTCCCCATAAACCCCATGGGGGTGAGTATGTAGGTTTGCCGCCATATGGGTTTTGTAATCAAGTATAAGTTAAACCCTATCTAGATAATGTACATACCAAATTTGATTAAGTTATGTCAATAAATAGGTAAGATATAGGGTTTTCTTGATTTCCCATAAGAATAACATGGAAAACACATTTTTGGATTTTCTCTGTAACCATTTAGCTAAGTTAAAAATTCAAAATACTAAATTGTTTGTTTTTTAAGCTCTTTTGAATGGTTCTAGTTAAAATTCATTAATTTTGAAAATTGAGGTCCAAAAATGCCAAAAACCCAATTTTGAGCCCTTTGAAACCCCATAAAACCCCGTTAGCATAACCCGACAATGCTGGTTCGCAAACTCATGAAAATAGACCTGGTCTTACACCTTCATACCAAATTTGATCAAAATCGGAGGTTCCCTTCAAAAGTTATCAGTACCACGGACACACACACACACACACACACACACATATATATATATATATATATATATATATATATATATATATATATATATATATATGTACACACATATATATATATATATATATATATATATATATGAAAATGAACGAACGGTGTTTTTGGCTTCTGGGGACCTCAAAATGAAAAAGTAAAGTGGTCCCGGGCTTAGGTCTTACCATGGCTACTACCGTAATAGCGTATTCCCTATAGAGAAATTCACTAAAAACTACAATAAAATGAATTTAAGGATAGCTCCAATTATACCGGAATCATATTCATGCATTCCTTCCTTTGCAATAATATAAAACAGAAAAATTTAACAAATAAAAAAAATTAAGAGTCTTTAATTTACCGTGATTTTATAGTTTAGAAGATTTTGTAAAACCGTCTGATAACACAGCTCATGACAATAATAGGGACACAAAAATAATAAATATCTTTGTAAATATTAAGTTTAGTAGTAGACAATAAGAGATTTTTATAAAACGACACATATGTGTACATTTTGTTTGTATGTGTTGAGTTGAGTTAAGGTTGATTTTGTGTGTTGCAGCCGCCACCGTGTGACAGCCCCCAGGACTTGTCCGTGGAAGAGGAGACGTGGAGCAGTCAGCCGTCCCAGCTGAAGCCGTCGCAGTCGCAAACCACTCTCAGCAGCCTCGCCTCCGTAGAGAGCCTCTTCTCCAGAAGAATACAGTCTTTCAAAAACCGCTTCATCGGGATGAGTTCTTCAGAGGCTAATGATACCCGACAAAAAGGTGAGCTTTGTTTTAAAAACTTGAATGTTTGTTTTGATTTGAAGTGACATATTTTTCATTGTTAATTTTAACCAAAAATTTTTGTGGTTAAAATTATATTTTTCTGGTTTTTATGGTTGTTTATATTTTTTTAAAGTGTCAGCTTGATTTATTAAGTAAAAAGAAATATATAAAGCATACAAAAAGGTTGCTGAAGACAGTTTGATTTTTATATCTATTTGTAATTAAAAATCTTAGCTACCAATTTTTTTAAGTTAAATTGAAATACCGTAGTTAAATATTTTTAAAGAATAATGAATGAATTGGGGCTTCAAAGGGCTTCCATGTGAATTAGAAGAATGTTAGCGATTTCTCTTAAAATCATGCCTTAAACCAATCGTTTCATTGCTGTTTAGGCTGCAATCTCAGGCCGCAATAAACTTGCTCTTAACCATAGTAAAGTTGCCTCTCGAACAAATTCAAACAATTCTGAATCATTAACAGCGAAAATTCTTGTGAGCCCTGTCAGATTTTTTTTTATGTATCAACACATAAGCAGTGTTGGGGAAGCTATATTTTAAAAGTAGCTAGTTATAGCTACTGCTACATTTTTTTTAAGTAGCTAGCTACAGCTACAATTAAAAAGTAACTAGTTACAATTTTAGCTACTTTCACAAACTGGTCCTGGTTTTCTCTCATGATGCGTAATCACCCCATTTTCCCACCTCCAAGTACAAGTAATTAAGTTTTTTATAGATACCTTATTTTCGGTATTGTTCTTAGACTTAGTTTCTTTCTAACATAATTATTTTTAACTCTGGAGCCTAGATAATGTAAACAGTAAAGTAGTATGAAAATGTAATGTGTCGCATGAAGAACATCAAAGAAGTACGCAACAATATGTAATAAGTTAACCTCAGAAGTTTATAACAATTTTTGTGGGCCGGCCATGGTAGGGTTAATTATTCTGGCGTAAGCACTCCGAATGAGAATAACCAGCCTCTTTAGTTTTGTCACCAATCTCGCTAAAACTAATACTTGTCATACGCTGTCAATTGTTGGATTAGATACTACAGAAATAGAATATAAGTCAAGTATGAAGTCTGCTGTAAAGTATTAAGTACGAATTAACCTAGTTCGGGAAGTAAACGTTCACATTAACATCAATCACCATGGTTGAGGTTATGTCGTTTGTCTTACAATAAAAATTAGACTATTAGAATTCGTTGTCTTGTCGCGTTGTCTCTCATTACAATCATTTACTTCCCCAACCTGAGCAATCGTGGCGGTGCGCAAGAGTAGTTCGGTTCTTTAGTTTCTATAATACAGGACAGTGGAATACAACTAGCGAACTAGCACATCTGGTGGCCGTAGGGTTGCTAAATCATTCACTAAGGAAACTGGGACAGCTTCGAATATGTACCCGTCTCTTCCCCCCTCACCATGCCGTATACCAACCAACTGGTCAAATGTTTCCTGGATAAGAACTGATTAATTCATAGTATATGTTTTAAATTACAGTCAATTAATCAGATTCACACAAAAACGAAGTTTCATGAATTTCCTAAACCTAAACCCTTAGTACTCTATGTTAGTTAATGTAGCATGACATTAACTTCCCTTTATATTCTGCAAAATCTAATTTATGTTAAAAATAACCATATTGAATTTAAATGTAATTTGGACATTCATTATCATTCGACAAGAAATAAATCAAAATTAAAAGTTCCACTAGTAAAATATACGAAGAGCTATGACAAACTTAACATGGAAATAAAATTATACAATGATTTGCCCCAAAGTTGGAAATCCTTATCAGACCGCAAGTTTAAAGAAAAAATTAAAAATGTTTTAATAAAAAATTCTCCATATTCAATGAAGGACTACAATGCAAATTATTGGAAATAGTGTTAATAGAAAGATAGAATTTAAAATTAAGTTATCTTATTTTACTATTGTCATGTGTTTACTTGTAAATACCTAAGACAATAAAGTATTATTATTATTATTATTCAAAATTTAACTTGTCAGCGAATGAGTAATAAATATTACAATACAGTACTTATTATCATGAGTACATAATATTAACTATAAAGCAGGTATTTATGGTAAAAATACCTAAATAATAGAGTCCAAATAATTAAATTTTACATTTTATATTACTCTGCACTGGTTGTGAATGGTAATGATCGGCCTCGCAGAAAAGGATATTTGTCACTGCTCCCGACTTTCTTGATCATGTCTTTCTGGAGGAGTGCGAGTCCACTTCTTTCTGTTTCGTTCGTCTGTCCATTGGATGATGTAGTTTACATAAGATAGATAGGACGCAACTCCGCAACAGCAATAGCCTGATTAAACTGTATACTTGCAGGAGAGACAGAAATGAAATAGCTTATTCATCAAATTTCAATTGGCCTATATTTATGTCTCCATATTTTTTTTAATCCCTTTAAAAACGGAATCCTGGGACTTTTGGCATCCCAAACAATTTTTTGGGACATCGCATGCAATTATAAAAAACTGGGACAGTCCCAGTTTTCCGGGACATTTATTCACTCGAGGTGGCCGGCAAATACAACAAGAGAACGAAACTACTTGTCATGTTTTGGTTATGGTTCTCAGTTGGAGCCCCTGTTGGTGGCAACGGATTGAAAATGATCTTTGATTCCAACAAACAAAAACATAACAGCTGACTAACTATACAAAGGTTTCACTCGTGTTCTTTTTGGAAACCATTAATGATGAAATGTGAACACAAAAATTATTCGTATCATAGTTAAAGTAGCGAGAAAAGTAGCTAAATAACCCGCTACAACTACTCTTAAAAATGTACCTCGCACAGCTACAAGTTATTATTTTTTAAAGTAGCGGAGCTACACTGAAGCTACTTAAAAAGTAGCGCTACTCCCCAACACTGCAAATAAGGGTGTTTTAATGACAGTTCTCAACTGTAATTTTTCAGTAGCGTTTGGTACACCTCAAAAATAAATAAATTAGATTGTTATTGCTAAACTAAGTTTTGGATAACGATTGGGATGGAGAGAGAGGATGTCATGTGACACAACTTTAAACTACCACAGTTGGTTAAGGAAATTGTAAAATATTAATCTACAATTTTCTTGCTATTCAAAGTTGAAAGTTTTATTTAATAAACCTATTTTTGATCAAGAACATGTTTTTCTATAAGGTACTGAATACAAGCAAATTTGTTGTTTTTTTTTTTGTTTACATTCTTGCAATGTCCTTGATATTGGGGATTCTTTAAAAAGTCTCAACCTACTTTTAAACACACAAAAAACCAATTTATTAATCTTTAAAACACCTCAAAATAGAATATCAAAAGAACTTGTAGTGACTTACAATCTACATAACATAGAAAATAAACAGAGCACAAGTTTTTTGGGATTAAAAATAGATCAAAATTTAAACTGGGATGAACACATTCACAAAATTTTAATCAAAATAAATTCTGGAATTTATGCATTATCCAGAATGAGTTATTATTGTGACATAAAAACACTAAAAAATATATATTTTGCCCATGTACATTCACATAGCTCTTTTTGCATTGCACTTTACGGTTCGACCAAAAAACATAATATGGAAAAAATCTTAAAGCAACAAAAAAAGGCAATTCGTATCATGCTTAAGTTAAAACATGATGATTTAGCCAAGAATCACTTTAAAAAATTAAAAATATTGACAGTTTATGGACAATACATTTATGAGGCCATTCTCCTTGCTAAAAAAGTAAGATTAGATACCAATTTTGAGGAACAGGTGAGACATCCTTACAATACCAGACGAAAATATGAATACACCCAGGAGCATAGACTAAAGTTTTTTGAAAAAAAGCCTTTATACATGGGAAATAAGTTTTTTAAATATGTTCCAAACAATATAAAGATAGAAGAAGGACGGAAATTTGACAAATTGTTAAAGGAATATTTAATAAATAAAGCTCTGTACTCTATAGAAGAATTTTCCACTTCTCTCTAAATACTCCATATGTAAAAAATATTTTTATTTGAGGAGTATCTTATGTATATTAATTGATTTCTTTTCTTTTGTTTCAAATTTTGTGTTAAAATGTAAGGAAATGTTTATTTATGTAAGTGATTGATAGACCTCAAATAACATTTTAGTTAGTTTAAGCTACAGTTAAAACTATTTTGACGCTATTTATTGTACCACATGTACAGAATCACAAATAAAGAGATTTGACTATGACTATGACTATACCCAAGGTTTGATTTTTCCATTCTTTTATATATTAATCATCTGTCTAAAGCTGCTTATTGTCAATCATAATCTGAATGATAAAAAAATAATGAATCCTAAGAAGACTGGAAACTATTTAAATCATAACAACAGGATTATCACAAGAGAAATGGTAAAATTCCTTGTCATGTAAACCTAAGCTCAAGGTGACCAATATTGTGCACATAGCCATGGAGATTGGAATATTCACCAAAGGTTTCGAGTAGAGGTGTGCGGATAGGGAACTTTTTTTCGGATTGGTTTTGGTTCGGATAGTTAAGATTCGGATCGGATAGTAACAGAATCGGATCGGATAGTTTTCGGATACAGATTTTTGCGCAGTCAACAGAAAGACAAGCAAGTAAGCAATTCGAGGCCACATTTTTAAGTTAGGCCTAGGTCTTGATTAAAAACAGTCAGTGAATATCAAAATAAATTAATTTAACAACATTTAAACGATTTTTAAACTTTAAAACAAAGTAAATTTACAATTTGTCGTGATCAACATAAATATTAATTGGACCTAGGCCTAAATGAACATGTCAACATTATTTTGAACTAACCTAACCTCTAACTAAAGAGAGTTGCCATAGACCAAAACAACTCACCAGGCAAACATCTCAGTGTACAATATGAAAAAGTAGGACATTGAACAAAAATATCATTTATTTGCTTCCAAAATGATAATGATAACCTAGCTTCAGCTTGCATTCTGAGCATTCTGTCAGTTGTCAGTCATTTTCAGTTTTGGCCAAAGATTTCCAAACAACACCCTTTTTCTTTTCCCGGTCCATACATACATCAATAATTAAGAGACAATAAAAATGTTCAAATCAGTTTAAAATACAATCAGAGGTATATATAACCTATCAGAATCAAAGAGCTAGTAAATACAGACGACAACAGAACGTATGTTTGAATCGCAATCCATTGCCTTTACAAGTTCGTTGTCAAACACGATCATAATCTTCATAGGATTAAATTGTATATTGAGGCACGAAACTACAAATGATGAATTGTCCCCCAACTACTAGCGTTCAAACACCACGGCACTAGCGTCTCAAGTGCGTGGAATAAAAACTAGAGCTTCTAGAGTTGCCATGATTGGCCGAGCCTTGAAACACTTGTATCTTTACTGCTGGCGCTACAAACGAGAGGTTTCAGAATTTACACCTTGTCAATTGCTCAGTTGAATGTTAAACATTTAAGCTTGGTGACTGGGTGTTGTGACTATTTCCCATTTAGTTTATGATCTGACTTAACCTGCTTCAGTACTTTGGGCCAGGACTGGGGAAAACTGCTGTATATGTTCTCCGCAGTCCTGACTTTGGACGTCATTTTAGACATTATGTCGCATCGTCACCATTTTATGCAGAATCAAAATGCAGAACGCGATATTTGTGTATTGATCTTATCTTTAACACCAGATATACAGTCTATCCGGAAAAATCGGATATCCGACCCGAATATACGGGATATCAATAAAAACTTTGGATCAGATTCGGATATCCGATCCGATCCGAAACCAAACCGACTTTTCGGATATCCGCACACCTCTAGTTTGGAGACTATCAGGAGTAATGGTTTGTATGCAGTGTTGTGATTTTGCGCTCCCCTTAACTGCTGTCACCTTTACCATTCCCATCCTCCCATGTGAATGTAAGCGTGTGTGTTGCTGGAGAGGGGTTGATTGTCTGGTTTTTGATCTGTCAGAGGCAGATATGGCCAGGTACTGGACGGAGGCCCAGAAGGTGGTATCCACCGCGGAGGAAAGGGAGCGACTAGGCGACTATCAGGAGGCCTTCAACTGTTACAAAGCTGCTATCGCTCAACTGCTCAGCGGAGTACAGAGTAGGTGGAACAACCTGATACTGCTTATACAAGTTAATTTTTCTTCTTTACTCAGCAACACATGCTCCAAATTCATTCTATTTATCATATTTTTATTTATGAGTTTAGGACTATTTGAAATTGTGTTGTTACGTTTTCTCTTAATTGCTCAATCAAACTCGATAACCCATGAGAATGCATCTGTATTACTCAAAAAAATCATAATAAATGATATACAGTCAAAATGTGGATGGCACAAAATGCCAAGTTCAAGAATGATCAGTGTGGAGATGTGGCTGAACCTGGTGCAGTGGCTCCATAAGATTACAGCAAAATGGACTAACCTAAGTTGAGTGAAAAAGTGTGATAGTTGAGGTTAGTTTTCGTGAAATTGGCCAATTATATTACATATTCCCGCAGTTATAACCTAAAACATTACAATGTTAAAATTAACAAATTTATAAACTGATCCAGTGGCAAGGTCGTGTCACCTCGCCAAGTCCCACCCAACCACACAGACGACGCGTGCCTATATAGACACCAAGCAGAATACAGCCAATTTTCACTTCTCAAAAGGGTACAAATAGGCCATGATTAAATCGGTTTTCTTTTTCCATCCGTTTAAATGGGTCAATAAGTGCTATAAACCGCCAAACTTACTTTACCCTCAGTGAAGTAAAATATATGCGTTCGCCAAAAAAATTTAGAAATGTGGTTTTATACGCACAACAAGCGTTTTTTGAACAAGGCTTCAGCTTTTATCACTGATGAAAATCAGACGAAACTTTGCAGGAATCTTCGTATATGTACGTAGTACAAACCTTTGTGGAAGAAGATTTCATCCACTTATAAAAAATACATAAAATATTAGTTTTATAAAACAACTATGTTTACATTAAGTAATTTTAAAAGGTAACCAAAGCAGCAGATGTTCAATATTACAATTTAGACCAGCCAAAACATTTGTTATCACATTAATTAAATTTAATCAGGTGACATTCAAAGATTGAGTTGGTATGTCTTGGCTTACAATAAGCCAGTTTATTTATAATAATCCTCATGAGTTTCCTTAAATATTATTTTTAAGAAGAAGAAACGTTTATTTATTTTTCCATTGCAGATACATCAACCAGACAAATTACATTTAATACATTAATGTCCATAAATTGATCTAATTATATTCTTCTAGAATATGAATTATTATATATCTTGGGTAAAGTTAACTAACTGCGCATGACTTCAACCTGGCAGCACAAAAAATGAGATTCAATCACTAGCCGATACGCTGGTGTCAGGTAATTTAATGTTCTGCCAAAGAAGTGAAGTGGTCCTGCCCTGAATCCTTCAAAAAGTGGCTGATTCAATGACCTGATGATTTAAAAAAATGCTGATTAAAAAAATGTAAAAGTTTTTATAGAGATTATAAAAAATATGTTTTCTAAAATTCAACAGAGAAGGAAAAAAAGGAAAAAGGATTACAATTCAATTTAATCAGAATCTAGGAACACTGTCATAGGACAGAACAAAATTTGAACCATAATCCAGTAGCACAGATAATAGTGTCATGTCGCCAAGTTCCACCGAACCAAAGGACGCGTGCCTATATAGACACGAAGCAAAATAAGGCCATTTTCCACATCCCAAAATAGCACAAAAGGCCGTTGCTCATCCTTTTCTTGTTTTCCATCAGTTTAACTGGTCCAATTAACACAAAAAGTAATATTATGGGATGAAAACCGTATTGTCGCAACATTGCTTCATCCATTCTTTTAATCAGCTGTGCAATATTAATTCTTTATATATTGACTTCCGTTTTAACTCTTCACATCCGGAAAACAAAAAAGTTATATAGCAGACCTGCTGTAGAAAGCAGTTATTCTTATAGGTTGTCTTTACTCAAAGATCTATGTAGTTTGAAAATTTTACTTGCAGTTATTCAGGGAGTACAAGTACCACACATTTTTTAACACCACAGATAAATCAATAAACTTGGCTCTTCAACACTACTCAAACTTTTGCCTTTAACAGTATTTGTCTTAGGCTATATCTTGATCGTAAAGAGGACTCCGGAAAGGAATAACCAAAGCTAAAAGACCTTCAAATTAATACCTCCTGTCACTTTCATTACGAGTCACGGGTATTCAGCATTAGTAATCTCTTAAGACGGCGACACACTACCAGACATTTCTCCGATCAAGACATGGACCGAGCATCGTACCGGACGAAAAGACCAAGTCCGGTAGTGTGTAACGTGACGTGTACACCGTTCCAAATATGATAAAAAATATTTAAACAGTTATATCAAACCAAAAAACACAAAGTGTTGAAGGGTTGCCAAGTCCTAAAAATTTATGATATCAAAATTTGTTCCAAGTCAATGGCATTGAATGATCCACAGGCTTCTAAATACTCCTCTATCGAAAGAAAACTATGAAAAAGAACTTAAATATATAAAAGACGTTGCAAAATTCAATGGTTATGAAACCCAACTAATTGACCATATCCTGAACAAGGCAATAAAAAAGAAACAAAAACAATCCAGAACAACGTTACAGCCTTTAAAAGAAGAAAGAAAATGGATAAGTACTACTTATACTAACAATTATAAAGATATAAAGAAAACTTTCGAGAAAAATACAAATACCAAAATTTCCTTCAAAACGAACAACAAACTTTAAAATATATTAGGAAATCCAAAAAGCAAACTTGAAGATAATTCAAAATCTGGAATATACGAAATACAGTGTGAAGGTTGTGAGCTGAAATATATTGGTCAAACCAGAAGAAACCTCAAAACGAGAATAAAAGAGCATGTTGCATACATAAAACACAACCGACCTGAAAAATCTGCCATGGCCAAACACTGTATTCAAGTGGGTCACACCTTTTCCCAAAACAGTGCTAAAATTTTAAAACCAATAACAAAACCAAATCTTCTGAATGCTTGGGAATCTTTATATATTGGAAAAACAAAGAAATTATTAAATCTGGATACTGGACCAATTCCAAATTCATTATTATTAAACTCCCATTTTACAAAAATTAAGTAATATCAAGTGTCAAAATTATAATTACGTAGTTCTATACATGTTTATACATATACCAATACCTATTTTATTATTTTTATTATTATTTTAATTAACTTCAGCTGATCATATGTTACATTGTGTACTATATTTAAAATTAACATTGTAAATATAACCTTTCAGTTTGTGAAATGTCTGACGATGATATCGTTGATGTCGAAAGGCCTCACAAATATAAAAATTATAAAATATTGGTGGTATTAATTTTAAATTGTATTCTCAATCCAATATTACAGCTCTTACATTATTTAGATCAATGGCATTGGTTTTAAAATAGCTACTCGACAATTTTCTTTGATCTTTTAATGCTTGGTAATCATTCTGTACAACATTAGTATTTTATTTTGAAACTGTACTTGGCGAGCAAATATATATATTAGAAAAGTTAGACCTATTACTCTACCTCAATGGAGATGTATTACGATGAATGGGGAAATGTTGAATTTATGTTCAATTCAATAAAAATATCATCTGCTGGCCAAGTACGGTTTTGAAATAAAACAATAATGTTTTACACAATGATTATTAAGCATTAAAAGATCAATCAAATTGTCGAGTAGCTATTCTAAAACCAATGCCATTGACTTGGAACAAATTTTGATATCATAAATTTTTAGAACTTGGCAACGCTTCAACACTTTGTGTTTTTGGGTAGGATATTAAATTAAGAATACAGTTAAACTAATTATAATTTTACCTGTTGGTTGTAGCTTGAAGTGAACAATTTGAAAATTCACTGTTTTCTTCAGTCTTCAGATTTATATTTCATTCTTATAAATTATTTGTGAGATTAAATTATTCATTCATTCTTGTAGTTGTAGATATACAGAATTTTTACTATTTTGAAACATAATTTCATAATTTTACAGATGATACAGATTCTGACAGGCGGAAATTGGTCAGAGAAAAAACTTCTGATTATTTGTGCAAAGCAGAATTTATTGCAAACAATTTCCTGTCAACTGATAGTAGTACCATCAAGAAGACTGTAAGTAACATGTTTTGTTGCTCTAATTATACTGTATAAGTAAATACTTAAACTGTAGAACCTCGATAGTTCGACTCTTTGTGGACTTAGGAAGTGTCGAACTATCGAAAAGGCAAAATATAGGGAATATATGGGAAACTCGCCTACGGCTCGATGGGGGCTCCGCCCCCATGCCCCCTTAGGGGATGCCTCGAATTCGTAAAATAACAAAGAGACTCATGTATTAAACAGGCTAGTTCCACCGAAGTACTGGGCATCCGAGACAGTAACAACACCGGCTAATACACACTACTCAAATTAATAATGATAAAAAACTTTTATTGTTCCTATTGTCATATTTTACAGCTTCTTCGTAGTTAACCTTAATTAGTAGAAGAATGTAGTTTGTATTTAATTAATCCTAAAACATTTAAGATCTTCCCATTAAATGTAAAGATGAAAAATTGTTAATTTTGTTTGATACTCTATTTTTATCAGGACATGTGTGTGCCTTCTGGGTACTATATCAGAGTTTTCTTATTATTATGTTTTTAAAAAGCAACTATACAGTATTTATAGTAAACGGTTCGTTGGGGGATATGACAACATGCATTACTTCATCCTCCTAGCGCATAACAGTATGATATAAATAAACATAATAAAATAGATGAAAAAGTAAAATTAATATACTTAATAAAACTATACAGTATACATATTTAAGGTATTCTGGGAAGAATAGATGTTTTCAATGAAATGTGTTGTAATTGTGGTGTTGCAAAAAGAAAATAATTGTAATTTTTCCTAAGATATAATTTGGGATAAGTTGTTTTTAAAGGTGTTGTTTTTGGGGAAGAAAAGTTTTTAATCAAAGAATAATACAGACAAGTTGTAGTTGTAGGTGTTTTTTGTATTAGTAGTCAAAGTGACAATGTTTCTCTGTTAGTTAGCCAGCTCTTAGGGTTGCAATCTGGCTTATCCAGTTCCGCCACGGGGAGGCCGAGAAACGCAGGAACCATATATACATATTTACAAATCAATAATAAATAACACATCGGGCAGTTTGATACGCAGGTACCCTAGCCTCTGCGATAAATTTCAAAATCTTGCAACTGATATCACATCGGGGAGGTTGGTGAAGCAGTTCCCTTTGCCTCTGCTGACAAGTATTTGAAACTAATGGTATTTGAAATACAAACCAAATAATAAACAGGGACTTTTGATGGGCAGGCCCCCTATCGTACTGCCATAAAAAGTCTAAATCCAACGGGGAATTTTGATAATGCAGGCCCCCTGGCTTACTGCTGAGTCAAATAAGGATTTATCGAAGGAGTTCGTCATATACAATGTTCTTTGCATATGCGACTCCTTCGCGGACCCTATCGGGATTTACCAGAACAGCGATGTTGTCTGGATGTCGAACCCTACTGAGTAAGACGTACAACTGACCATGCGTGAAGCAGTCCGTCCGAAGATCAACACCAACTGACTCTATTGTTTGACCTTGGCTCTTGTGCCCTGTCATACAATAGGCCAACATCAACGGAAATTGACGTCGGCGAACTTTTAACGGCGATCCCTCGACAAAGGGAAAAGTGAATTGTATTCGGGGGATACAAATAGGTTCCCTTTGTCCAGGAAGTCGGACTGTGACCAAGCGGTTGCTGATCGCAGTCACAATGACTTTTGTGCCGTTAACAAGTCCTTCAGCGATGTTTAGGTTCCGCATAACGAGGCACACGGAACCAATCTTCAGACGGAGAACATGGTCAGGGACGCCTTTCCCAGTAGCCTGGTTCAGAAGTTGGACATCGACATCCAGCCCATCATCGCCTTCTTTGTCCACAGAGTCGGCGCTTCTCAGATCGTAAATGTGTCCGTTCAAGGAGTTTAAGATGGTATTATTAATCTCCTTGACGTTCACAATCAGAGTCGAGAGAATGGCCCTGTTAGCGCAAAGATCTGGATGCAAGAGAACATCTTCTGGGAAAACAAATTCAATCAGATCGGACAAGGATGTGAAATACCTAATACCCGTCAGAGGAATTAGTCTCTCGCAATCCCTGCCCTCACCAAAAGAAATAGAACTAATTGTTCCGTTGCCTACCCCTAGTAAGAATTCGGAGTAAGCAGTGGAACCACTTGTCCTGTGTGGTGTAGTCAGAGAAAAGATTTTGAAGTATCGCCACAGATGCGACGCCCTAAGTGAAACACTGGCAACGTCAGATGGAGTACGTGCCTTTGCCACAACGGGCGCTATCTGTCGGAAATCACCCGAGCAGAGAAGGATCTTGTCACCGAATGGCACGTTAGAGTTCATTAAATCTCTCAGAGATCTATCGATGATCTCAAAGATGAACTTATGCGTCATTGGTGCCTCATCAAAAACGATAAGCTGGGCAGCTCTGATGAGCTCTGCTCGCTGAGATCCGTTGGTAATACTCCAAAATCCAGAACCGTCCCCAACATCAAGAGGAATTCGGAACATGCTGTGCGCCGTTGTGCCCCCCGGCATGTTTCCAGCGGCAATGCCGGAGCTTGCAACAGCGAGAGCCACTTGGCGACAGCCTCTCACATAGGCAAGAATGACACGAATGAGTGAGGTTTTCCCATACCCACCAGGGCCATCTAAGAAAATGAGCTTAGATGAGCCTTGGCGTTTATGAAGGAGGCAACGCACGTGGTCAAAAACGCGTCGTTGGTCTTCAGAGAGCTTTGGTCCCCATTCTTCGACGATGGCCATTTGATGGTTTTCCCCGAAGGTGAGGAGCTCCCTGCCTAACTCAGTCGTGTCATCTTGCACATCTGGGAGTCCGTGGTCCACTAAAGAAGATCCCTGCCTGCGAAGACTACGATCGATTTCCAGAAGAGCGAGTTTGGATGCCAATTCTGGATCGTGTGGGTTTCGTTCCATGTGGTCCTCGCAAAGAGCATGTTTGAAAGCATCCCACAAAAGAGCTGCGGGAGCTCCCATGTTGCAAAGGAGCACAAAGAACGAACGCAGTCTTGGTCCCAACATAAATTGAGAAGCCTCACGCAGGGCGTAATGATATTCTTCCTCGTCTTCGACTAATCCGAGTTTGCGAGCAACCTCCTGAAACGTGCGGCAATTGCTTCCGCCACGAGATAGGAGATCGGCATAGCCACGACAAGGCATACACATCAAGAGAAGTCTGAGATAATATTGCTCACTTCGGCTGGGGGAGACCCAAAACAAGCGACATACCTTTTCACCACGCTGACGGGCAGTGATGAAGTGGATGCCGTCTGGGTGGTCGAAAACCTCCCCCTTAATAGGACGTTTCGTATGAACGATGTATTTTTCATAGAACGACTGGTATGTAAGTCCGTCGAAATTTGGGACTATAGGGCGATCGAAGTAAACAATCAACTTAGAGCTTGCTCTGGAAAGGACATCTTCCAGTTGGCCGGGACGGAAACAAACCGACTGCTTCCCTTCGAGGTGAACCGGAAGACATTCAACGGTTGGCTCGGACTCTGAAATAGGAAATTTCAAAAGCCGCCAGCATGCGTCACTGGCCCCGACCATTCTCTTTGTCACGTAATGATCTACCTCATCATCTTGTTTGCTGAAGGGAGTTACAGTGACGTTCTGTAAAGAACCTCCCTTCATAAGATATTTGAAGAGGTATTTAATCACGCGACGCGTAGAAGCAAGCTCTAAGTTAATATGAGCTTCATATTTCAGCAATAACGCTGAATTATAGGGCACAACCCAACCATCATGAACATTAACATTTTTGTTCCTAGACTTAATCACTCCATTGTTCGAGTAATCACGTCGATACTGAACAAACCCCCTTTCGTCGACATGAGTGGTTTCACAAGCAGGCTTGGGAAAGAATTTTGAACAATAACCCCTTGCAGAGTCCCAGCAAGGAAAGTCGGTCCTGTGATCAGATCCACAAGGGCCATGAATCATATGCCTCAAAACCAACTTCCTCAGCCGACCTCCAGCTTCTCCTTCAGAAGGTAAATCCGCGCGAATAATAGAGTCAATTTCGGACGCTTGGACAGGTCCATCACCTTCGATCTTAAACACGATGTGTGCATGAGGAAGGCCCCTCATCTGCATCTCGATGACGTAAACGCGGTACACCGTGCGCCCGAACATTGCTCCACTGCGCAGATCACGAAGAAGTTCTAGAAGCTTTATCCGGAAGACTCTGCAAGCGGTACTTGGGTCACTGCGGCTGCCACCACGGGGACAAGCTTTCTTGTTCTCTTCCCAAGTTGCACTATATGTGAAAGTGAGAAAGAAGGTGGGGGATCCCAGGCGTGAAACAAGTGCCATTGCGTCCTCGTAATGGACTTTCATATACCTAGGCCCCCCTGTAAACGAACTGGGAAGGTAGATTTTCCCGGGTTGTGCCCCGCCCTCACCCTGAACCGTTTCATCATTATTGATGTCCTCGGCAATTTGCCTACCAGCACGACCGCTCTGTTGAGCCTGAATAAGCTCATCCAGAGGCCCTATCCGCAAAGCATTTTGGACCGACTTTGACTGAGCAAACTTTATATAACGCAGTTTTTCTTCCTTGTACCTCGCAAACATCTCAACCTGCCATGCTTGAGACAGACGGCCGAGGTGAGAGAAGCGAGGCTCAGAAAGAAGAAGGCACCGAGAATAGTTAAACTGTGTTAACTTTTGGCCACGATTGTCAAGTCGACCGACATGCCAACCCAAAGTGCCTTGCGGATAAAGGAGGGGATACTGGAAGGGTTCCATGAGGGGACTCAAAAGATCAATAGAGGTAGGACGATCTGATCCAATCTTCCAAATAGTTAATCTCCGGGGTTCAGTGACAGATTCATCCGTACTTAAAACGGCATGCACTTCAATGCCTGTTTGCCTATCGCCGAGAACATTGCCATGAGTAGATCTGCTCGTCAATTCAAAATCTAAATGAGCGTTGATTGACGGTTCACTGCTTAAACGGCGAAACTCCTTGATAAATGGATTTTCGCGAGAAAGATAACGTGTAATGCTGTCAGTGATCCCGCCATCAAGGGACCTACCCAAGGCAATGTTCTTGCGTTCCTCGCCGTCGTCGATGTACAGGCGGGACCTGTTTACAAACTGAACGATCCCAGTTTTAGTTTTAAACTTTTGACCAAGAGCGTCCAGACTGTAAACCTGATGGTACATCCTTCCTTCAATCTTAAAAAAAGAAAGTCCGTTAGGATGTCGATACCCGCCTGACACCTCGAGTGCGCAAAAGGCAAAAAGGTCATTGTATGCACGCGCGCGCTCCAGAAAAAGACGATCGGCATAAAACGGTTCTTGAAGAGGAGGAAGATCCAAGACATTATACGCCCCCTCTCCACAACACCATTTTTTCCTATCTTTTTCCTCATCAAATAACCGTGCATTGCAGTATGAGCATCTGAAAACATCATTACTCCAGAGACTAACCTTAGACAGTTTAAAAGGATTGATTTTATTGAGTAAATCCGCACTCCAACATGCCATAGGGCCGTTAGAGACAATATCCTTGGCCAAAGACATTGGCAGATGCTTCATTTCTTTTACCTGAGGGTTTCTAAGGCGGAAAATATGTACCCTCTGCCGTGAGGCATCTGGATGCTGCTGACTGTACCGCTGCACCGCTGCTCTGTTGACCTCAGGGTGCAGTTGAGAGTAGCGCTCAACAGCCTCCCTATGCTTCTCACGATTTGTTTCGGCGTATCTTTTCTTTGACTGCTGCACTTGTTCTTCCCGGCTGGTTGAAAGAACTTTAGGACGCCCACGCTTAATTTTCTTTGGTCGCCCTGGTCCCCTTTTATTGACTGGTTGGTCGATTGGAATGTCTTCCAGCTGAAATACTGTATGTATTGTAGAATCAGTGTGCTCGATGGATCGTTGGAACGACAATTCAGTGATATTGTACTGGCTTTCAATTCCACCTAGTGTAGCATTAGCAAGTAGCAGAGAAGCAAGTGATAAATGACTGTCGCAAACAAAGAGACGTGATTTTCACTGTCATCCAAGCTGTGTCGACGCTCCTCGTCTACTCCATGAGAATCAAAGACAAAAAACATGCCATCGCCACGCCAAAAGGCTACTGTACTCATCTGTCCCGTAAAAAGAAAACCACCAATCGAGTCTGTAGATAAAATTCCTTCCAAAATTTTTGACAAATGTAGTGTCGCGTTGGACAAATCATTAGCGGATAGTGGGTAAAGACCGTTGCACACATACGAAATGTCAGCAATATGGATTTTTCCGCCCATAATAGTAAAATCTCTGGCAAGATCTTCCGGGAACAAATACCTATTATTGATGCAATTCACATGATGAGACTGTCTGTATAAACTGTCACCTGCCATGAGAATTTCATCAATAATAGGAGAAGAAAATTCACCATTGATGAACTTCCAAGCTAACGCACACGCTGCATTAGCTACACACTGGGCGTTATTACTGTAAGAATCAAAGCGGGAATCACCCTGGTGGAATGACCCACTCTCAACACAGTAAAACACCATCATTTATACCAAGAATGAACCAAAAATAAATCCAACAAGTAGAACTGAGTTCGTTTCAAACACGGGTGTAGTTCAAAGAGATCATTTAAACACAAGCGAGAACTAAACCTGCAAAGTGATCTACGATACCGTCACACGCTAACACGGCTGAACTACATTACCGACAAATCTATATTTTTTACCTTTTTTATAGATTAAAAGTGAAAAATTGCTAGTTTTTAGAATTTTTTATGAATGTAAATCGTGTCAGCTGATAGAATGCCAAATTTCAAGTCTCTAGCTTGAACGGTTCCGTCCGAACTTTTATATACATCAGTGAGTTACACCTGCGGGAGTATATATGTTAGACTCGCCTACGGCTCGATGGGGGCTTCGCCCCCATGCCCCCTGAGGAGTTGCCCCCTAGTTTGAATTAATAAAAAGTCAAGTTTGAAATAGTTTAGTTCAACACAAGATCTGGACAGGCAAGCCCGTAACAAAACTATCTAATACTGTAAATTCACAATCAATAGTAAAAAAGCTTTAATAATCTCCTATTAGTAGGTTTTAATACCCCTCCTTAGTAAATAGTTTAAAAAATGTGAGATAAATATTATTTATGTAAATATTCTAGGTGTTATGCTTGATGGAGGGTCCAACCCAATAATTGGTTGCCCCAATTCCGTAAATTACTGTCAAAACCTCATACAATGAACAGGGTAGTTGAGGGCTCAACTCCAACGGCAGTAACAGAAGCCGCCAATACACACTACTCACAATAAATAATAATAACCTTTGAAATTTGCTCACGGCTCATGGTTTAATCCCACTCCCCCCTTAATTCGTTAAAAAATATAATGTTGTGAAATATTAATGAACCATGTAAATAGTCATGCTCAAAAGTTGTGTAAAAATTTGGAGATACGATTATGATTGCACATGATTGAGGTAATAATAGCTGTGTTCTGAAAAGATAAAAGTGGAATAAAATTATAAGTTTATATAGAGGATCGTTGTATGTAATAGAAGAAAAACGGGACAAAATCAAGATATTTGAAATTAAAAAAAAAAAAATGGTATAGGCTAAGATGCTTCAGTTCCGCCACGGGGTGGCCAAAAAACGCAGGAATCATATATGTACCATAAAGAGAAACGATAACAATTTTATCATTCAAAATCAGCAATTATTAGTTTAACAATTTTAAATGTTATATATATTAGTTCAGAAAATTAATAAAAATAGAGCCCTAGTAGTATGTAATAGATCACAGGGTATTAGGTACTATAATCATGAAGTCTTAAAATCTTTATATAGTCTTAAAATGAAGAAAGTTGCAACTTAAGAACCATAAAATCGGCGTACATTATGCATTTTCAACCAATGGTAGTAAAAAAAACCAATTGTGAAATAATAGCCAAAAAAGGATTATCGGTTAAATTAAAATATACTGAAAGAGTTACAATAATTGATAAGTATAGAATAGTTTTAAATTACAACAATAATAGGGTTAATCGAGACTTTAGGTGAGAGCACTGCATTGAGGAAGTTTGACGGACAAAGTGGCAGCGAGAAAAATTACTATTGAGTTTAATTCAATTGGTTATTATAATATTTCTCAGCCTGATGGGTCATCAGATATGTAGATGGTTTAAAAAAACGTCGGAAGTAGGTAAACATTAGCCAAGGTAAGAATGGAAAGTTCAATCGTTCTATAACTTGATATGTTCAATCGTTTCCTAAACTAAAATCTAAGCCTGATTGGACGGCAGCAAATAGGTCAAAGACCGGATGTCAAACGTGTTGGGACACGTTCAACCTTCAACTAAAACTGCACCAGAACTATCAACTGAAGCGCTATATTCAATCTGGGGATTCATATAGAGAGACAGCATACAAATAGTACAAAATTAAGAATAATTACTGTATTAGGGTTTTTCGGCGTACATTATGCATTTTCAACCAATGGTAGTAAAAAAAACCAATTGTGAAATAATAGCCAAAAAAGGATTATCGGTTAAATTAAAATATACTGAAAGAGTTACAATAATTGATAAGTATAGAATAGTTTTAAATTACAACAATAATAGGGTTAATCGAGACTTTAGGTGAGAGCACTGCATTGAGGAAGTTTGACGGACAAAGTGGCAGCGAGAAAAATTACTATTGAGTTTAATTCAATTGGTTATTATAATATTTCTCAGCCTGATGGGTCATCAGATATGTAGATGGTTTAAAAAACGTCGGAAGTAGGTAAACATTAGCCAAGGTAAGAATGGAAAGTTCAATCGTTCTATAACTTGATATGTTCAATCGTTTCCTAAACTAAAATCTAAGCCTGATTGGACGGCAGCAAATAGGTCAAAGACCGGATGTCAAACGTGTTGGGACACGTTCAACCTTCAACTAAAACTGCACCAGAACTATCAACTGAAGCGCTATATTCAATCTGGGGATTCATATAGAGAGACAGCATACAAATAGTACAAAATTAAGAATAATTACTGTATTAGGGTTTTTCGGCGTACATTATGGATTTTCAACCAATGGTAGTAAAAAAAACCAATTGTGAAATAATAGCCAAAAAAGGATTATCGGTTAAATTAAAATATACTGAAAGAGTTACAATAATTGATAAGTATAGAATAGTTTTAAATTACAACAATAATAGGGTTAATCGAGACTTTAGGTGAGAGCACTGCATTGAGGAAGTTTGACGGACAAAGTGGCAGCGAGAAAAATTACTATTGAGTTTAATTCAATTGGTTATTATAATATTTCTCAGCCTGATGGGTCATCAGATATGTAGATGGTTTAAAAAAACGTCGGAAGTAGGTACATTAGCCAAGGTAAGAATGGAAAGTTCAATCGTTCTATAACTTGATATGTTCAATCGTTTCCTAAACTAAAATCTAAGCCTGATTGGACGGCAGCAAATAGGTCAAAGACCGGATGTCAAACGTGTTGGGACACGTTCAACCTTCAACTAAAACTGCACCAGAACTATCAACTGAAGCGCTATATTCAATCTGGGGATTCATATAGAGAGACAGCATACAAATAGTACAAAATTAAGAATAATTACTGTATTAGGGTTTTTTTGTGCAAAAACCTACAAGAAATTTTCCAGCATGAGAAGACTAAAGTCTAGAAAATGTAGTAAGACCTAAAATATTTTTAGCAATTAATCATTTACTTTACGGGCGTTACTGCGGCAAACAATATGCAGTACTTAAATTATATGTTTAAAGTATTCGCACAAGCTTCGTAGAGCTCACCATAGTAATGATAAAATTAATAATATAATATTGTAACAAAGCATTCCAGCACTACGCTCAATCGTCTCTCAAAAGACAAGAGTAATAGCAATAGCCAATATGAACAAATGAATTTAAATAAAACGAAACGAGAACCTCACATTTCAATCAACATTTTCGTATTACTTTAGGGTACGTGCATTAAATTTATTTCACCATCCTTAAAACAAATGCTATATTACAGTTACAGCTATATTACAATATACTGTAAACTGAAATTTGCACTAACGTAGTTTATACAACGTTTGAGATCACTGCTCTGCAAAACTGTCACAAAAACTTCATCAGGAACAGGTGTGGATAAAAGACATAATTTAAATACAACCGAGAATTAATGCATCGAAACACCGTCGTGTACATAGAGATGTTCAAGTTTACATGAAATACAATATTTGTATCAAACACGGGTGTAGTTGAAAGAGATCAATTAAACACGAGCGAGAACTAAACCTGCAAAGTGATCTACGTTACCCAAACGGTGATATACGCTCACACGGCTGAACTACGTTACCGACAAATCTATATTTTTTTACCTTTTTTATAGTTTAAAAGTAAAAAAATCGTAGTTTTATGATTTTCCCTAAATTGAAACATCTCAAAGAATGTCCATGCCAAATTTCAAGTCTCTATCTTAAACGGTCGCTTCAGGACATTACTATCATCAGTGAGTCAGTTACACATAGGGCTGTATATATTATAGACTCGCCTACGGCTCGATGGGGGCTCCGCCCCCATGCCCCCTTAGGAATTGCCCCCTTATTAGTTGCCCCCTAGTTTGAATTAATAAAAAGTCAAGTTCACACACAATAATAATTAATAGTTAATAATTAATAATAATTAGTTAATAATTAATAATTAATAATAATTAATAGTTTAGTTCCACACAAGATCTGAACGCCCAAGACAGTAACAAAACCATCTAATACTCTAAATTCACAATCAATAGTAAAAAAAGCTTTAATAATCTCCTATTAGTAGGTTTTAATACACCTCCTTAGTAAATAGTTTTAAAAAATTGAGCTGTGACATAAATATTATTTATGTAAATATTCTAGGTGTTATGCTTGATGGATGGTCCAACCCAATAATTGGTTTCCCCAATTCCGTAAATTACTGTCAAAACCTCCTACAATGAACAGGCTTGTTGAGGTCTCAACTCCAACGACAGTAACAGAAGCCGCCAATACACACTACTCACAATAAATAATAATAAGCTTTGAAATTTGCCCACGGCTCATAGTTTAATCCCACTCCCTAGTTCCCCTTAATTCGTTAAAAAATATAATGGAGTAGTGAAATATTAATGAACTATGTAAATAGTCATGCTCAAAAGTTGTTCTGTAAAAATTTGGAGATACGATTATGATTGCACATGATTGAGGTAATAGCTGTATTCTAAAAAGATAAAAGTGGAATAAAATTATAAGTTTATATAGAGGATCGTTGTATGTAATAGATGAAAAAAGGGACAAAATCAAGATATTTGAAATTTAAAAAATATGGTATAGGCTAAGATGCTTCAGTTTCGCCATGGGGTGGCCAAGAAACGCAGGAATCATATATGTACCATATAGAGAAACGATAGCTATTTTATCATTCAAAATCAGCAATTATTAATTTAACAATTTTAAATGATATATATATTAGTTCAGAAAATTAATAAAAAATAGAGCCCTAGTAGTATATAATAGATCACAGGGTATTAGGTACTATAATCATGAAGTCTTAAAGTCTTTATATAGTATTAAAATGAAGAAAGTTGCAACTTAAGAACCATAAAATCGGCGTACATTATGCATTTTCAACCAATGGTAGTAAAAAAACCAATAGTGAAATAATAGCCAAAAAAGGATTATTGGTTAAATTAAAATATACTGAAAGAGTTACAATAATTGATAAGCATAGAATAGTTTTCAATTACAACAATAATAGGGTTAATCGAGACTTTAGGTGAGAGCATTGCATTGAGGAAGTTTGACGGACAAAGTGGCAGCGAGAAAAATTACTATTGAGTTTAATTCAATTGGTTATTATAATATTTCTCTGCCTGATGGGTCATCAGATATGTAGATGGTCTTAAAAAACGTAGGAAGTAGGTAAACGTTAGCAAAGGTAAGAATGGAAATTTCAATGGTTCTATAACTTAATATGTTCAATCGTTTCCAAAACTAAAATCTAAGCCTGATTGGACAGCAGCAAATAGGTCAAAGACCGGATGTCAAACGTGTTGGGACACGTTCAACTCTTCAAAGTAAAACTGCACCAGAACTATCAACTGAAGCGCTATATTCAATCTGGGGATTCACATAGAGAGACAGCATACAAATAGTAGAAAATTAAGTTATAATTACTGTATTAGGTAATATTTTGTGCGAAAACCTACAAGAAATTTTCCAGCATGAGAAAACTAAAGTCTAGAAAATGTAATAAGACCTAATATATTTTTAGCAATTAATATAGGAATCGAAGCGGACATCACCTGAATGTAAAGATACGCTTTCGATTCAGTAAACTTCATTTACAATAACAACACAGCAATCAGAGGGAAAACCATACGCAAACAACTATGCGCCCAAATGAAAATAATTATCGGGAAGAGGTGTAGTTAAAAGATGTCATTTAAGTACAAGCGAGAACTAAGCGACTATAATAGCGCTCCAAACGACATCTTTAAGAACCAATGTACTTCCTTACAGACACCTCGTCTTTTAAGAATTTTTTATAATTTGAAAGTTAAAATTTTTGTTTTTGGGCATTCGTACTGTATATATCAAAGCGAGTATAACCCTGGTGAAATAACCCGCTCTCAAGGCATCGAAACACCGTTGTTTACACATGACGTTCATGTTTATATTGATAACAATATTCGTATCAAACACGGGTGTAGTTGAAAGACATCATTTAAACACGAGCGAGAACTAAACCTGCAAAGTGATCTACGATACCACACGCGGTGATATACGCTGATACGGCTGAACTACGTTACCAACAAATCTATATTTTTTACCTTTTTTATAGTTTAAAAGTAAAAAAGTTGTAGTTTTATGATTTTCCCTAAATTGAAACATCTCAAAGAATGTCCATGCCAAATTTCAAGTCTCTAGCTTAAACGGTCGCTTCAGGACTTTACTATCATCAGTGAGTGAGTGAGTCAGTTACACATGGGGCTGTATATATTATAGATTTTACAACATGGAGCATAAAAATCATGAGTTGAATTTAGGAAACACTAAATTTTAATGAAAACATATCTTGATGAACCATAACTATCTTGATGAACCATAACATAGCCAAAATATAAATCTTTCACCATTTTGTTTTCATTTTCACTTTTGTCACTGCCCAACATGAAAATTATCAGTCGCTAAGTAGTCACAAACCGTGTCGAACTGTAAGGAATGTCGAACTACCGAGAGTCGAACTATCAAGGTTCTACTGTATTACAAAATTATCCAAAATGTTGTACCCAATTTCATTATATTCAATGAAGTGAACATTGAAGCTACTATACAGTGTGTTAAAAAAGTGCAGGAACGTCTTAATCTTATCTTATACTCTAAAACAAGCTCCGTTTGTCCGGGCAAACTTTTTTTCGCTCCAAGGATTTTTGGTTTTTTTTATTGAATATGGGGGTTTTGGCCACCAGAAATCGATTGAAGCTGGTCCCATAGCTGGGAAAAATCCGGTTTTCGTTCTAGAGCCCTTCAAAGTTTCCATGTTATCCTTATGGAGATTTTTAAATTGAACAAAAATCAGCTGATAACTGTAAATAAAATAAACCAATGTGTTACATCTTTAACCTGTGGTTTAGGAAAATTTCCAAAAGCAGCGACCCTCTGGTCTGGCGAGTGAGTGAAGCGAACGAGCTCGTCTTAAAAGGGAGAGGGTGAGTGAGTGGAGCGAACGAGCTTTGTTTGAGACACAAAAGTAATAATTATACCGAGCATAAGCTCGGTCTCCCTGGTACTAATTTTTAAACAAATTTAGTGTGCATAATGAAACATTGTACATGTACATAAGCCACTAAAATCTACTTTTTCAGGTATTTATAGGATTTTTACCTCTCCTGGGGACAGCCCATAGGAAGTAAGAAGAATATCTTAAATGCAAGCACAGGTCAATATGTACATCAAATTAAAGGTCTTGATTAGTAGAGAACAATGCTGTAAACCGGACCTTGAAAGGATGACCAATTCAAAAATGGCAGGCGATCAAAGTATGCATTAAAATCATATTCATGAAAACAAAAAATGTAATAACTCCTGATACACTCGACCTTTTGGGGTTTGTGGTATTGATGGGTCGATTCCACTTGTTTTGATTCCAATCCCAATCCCGATTATCGATTTAGATTCCATCGATTCCTAATAGTTGACAGATTATCAAAGTAATTTAACAAAAGGAATTGTACTATATTAATAAAAAATAATAAATGTTTCCTCATTGATAAACCTTAAGTAAAATTTACAATAATAACCAATTTATAAATAAAATAAAAAATAGCACATTCAGCAAATAAATATTTTGCTGGAATAAAACTGCATAAAGACATTTTAGTAAGTCTAATAAACAAATTATATATATTTACATAACAAGAAATATATCAGTTCCTTACGGCATGTGTTTGTGATGGTTAATGAATCATTCTTTTTATATTGGCTACTCATCACTGTTAGTACTACAAAAATTGGACTAATATTTTAAAATTCTGTATATTTCAACTTCTAATCAGAAGCCATCATCAGCAGATAACACTATCAAATATATCCTCAGCCCCATGAGATAAAACAAGACACATACATAATTTACTGTCTTACACACAGTTTTCCGTAACCTGACTTACTTAAAAACAATATTAAAAATATAATAGGCCTAACGTACATGGTATAACAAATTTGAAAAAAATAAACTCTCAATTTGATTATGGCACAATGAGTAAGTTAACTTAATTTTATTTTAAAATTTTTATAAAACAAAGAAACTAAATTACTAGGCGTACATAGAAAAAATTAATATTGCCATTACTTAGCAAGTTAATCCAAGGGATATTTAGAACTAGAACATAAATGGAAATTAAACTTCTTAGTCAAAGGTTTAGGAAAGAAAATTTTGTTGGAAATACAATCTATCTAATTACTTTTTGGAGATTCCACAAGAAAATCAACATAATATGGCATTTATAGGGATAAGGAAACGACTGTTTTGACCCGAAGATATATTCTTGAAATACAAAACAGCTGTTGTCTTTCAATTATTAAAACTGATCGTTTGGCGGATCTTCAAATCTTTTGATTCACAAAACAATATAGACTTTTTCACAATAGGCTATGTGACATTAACCATAATTTCACAAGTTTTGGACAGCCATTAAGTATGCTTAGTATCCAGTATATTTTATTTCTTGCCTTTTAGACTGAATTTAATATTAAATCATGTTTTCTTAACTTTAAGTGAGCTGGAAGGTCCAAAATGAAAGTTTTACTTGAAAAATTTAATGAGTAAGTAAAAACAGGTTTTTTAACCAGTTTCATTGTTGCAGGACAGTGATGTGGTGCCATTGTCCAAACTCTGGCAACCTCTCTCGGATCTACAATACTTCAAAGTCGTCGGTGTTGTTAGTAAAGTGATGCTAGTCATTGATTCCAGAACTAATTATCTGTATATTATTAAGGTATGTTATTTTTAATGTTTATTTGTTAGAACCTATTAACATAAGTTTATACTTATTGAAGCAATTTTAAAATTAATTTTAGGAAAATTTAGTCTAGACCAATTTATTTTATGGTGAAGTTAGTATTGTCCTCTACGGATAAATATTAAAGGTTTAACCATTTTCATTGTATGAATTTCATGATCTGTTTCTGAAGGCAGGCCAATTTAGAATACCACTTTGTCTTTAGTTAGAATAGCCTATTTAATTCTCCGTAGTATTTAATGCATGCTCATTTTCTCTCAGCCTCAACTTATTCATCTATGAATACTTTACATAATTTACCTTTTATTTATTTTTAGTCAATGTGTACTACATCTGTACTATAGCTTGAACCCCATCTGGGGTATTTAATTTACAATGATGAGACGGGATTTTAATTGCCGAAGAGTTGACTCAGGTATGTAATACATATTCCAAGAGTATAAGTCTATTTGCTGATAATTTATAAACAAATTAAGTATATCCTTAAAATGAAATCATTTCAGGCCCTCTACAAATCTGCTCATCCAGTCAACGAGAACAAACGATGTATTTTTCCTCGTCGCATTCCATACATGGTGGAACTGAACTCAATATTTGAAACGGATTCATCTGTCTTTCTTGTTCTGCAGTATATCAGGTGCTTTCTCAATAGATTTTTCTGTAATATTAGTTTTAGTTTAGTTATGATGTGACACCATTCAGCGTTACCTTATGGATAAAGTTATTTTCAATTCAGGTCAACTAAAAGTTTATTTTTGCAGTAGACCCTCAGGAAGCTGGCATATAGTCTGTTTGGCCATCCTGTAGTCGAGCGCCTTCAAATTCTTTTGCTATTTACAATGGTTTTCACATACCAGTTTTTAATTCACACAACATTTAGGTTAATTAAACAAGAATTTAATCACCAACCCATCCATTTCTTAGAGTTTGATTGCCATTTATATACTAATTCATTTATTTATTTATTTATTTCATGTCATTACATCAACATTGTGACAGGACATAGCGTCATATATACAGTAGAATTAAAACTAAGAATAACAAAAGTGTCTTAATATTAATTTATAAAGAAAAAAACCAAGATTTTTGACACTTTTGAAGATAAGAAATATGCAGAAACAAGACTCAAGCTCTTAACAGTAACTAAACTTTTATTCAAGAAGACACCTTTTTAAAAGTATTAAATATATACAAGCAGTTAATTATTCTACAAAAGTTATTTATTATTGACACTAATTAATCAAAATAAGTTTTTATAAAAAATCTGTTGGGTAAATCTCAGTCAGAATACATATGGAAGTAAGAACTGGGTCAGTTGGTGACGCTGACACTGCACAGTAAGCACATTCCAACAGTGGCACTAACAGCTTACCTCTCGCCAACAAACAATCACAACAACACCGACTCAGTCATACTACGCCTTCGAATAAACCGATGCAATATCAACTACACACCTGCAAGTTGACTGCAGCCTACCTCTTCCAGGCTGAGCACTCTATCAACATTATTGACATACACCTGATTTTGACATGGGACTTGATTAACCTCAAATCAAGCCATTATTTATTTTTATTTTAATAGTGACTGAAGCAATCAGCCAAAGCTCCACTAAAAAACTGTATTTTCATTTTAAATTAATTTGACTTCACTTTCTATTGTCAAGACTGAAGCAATCAGCCAAAGCTCCACCAAAAAACTGTATCCTATTCTAAAATTAATTTGACTTCACTTCTATTCTATTGTCAAGACTGAAGCAATCAGCCAAAGCTCCACCAAAAAACTGTACGTTCATTTTAAATTAATTTGACTTCATTTCTATTGTCAAGACTGAAGCAATCAGCCAAAGCTCTACTAAAAAACTGTACAAAAATCTGCTCAACAACCATACCTATATAAAAAGTCAAACTTTCTCAGTCAGACATTAAAAAAAAATGGCTGGCTCTAAAGCCAACAACTTCAGCCTAGGGAGTCTCGTTTTTGTAAAATTAAGGGGCTATCGGCACTGGCCAGCAAAAATCACACAAATTTCAAAAACTGAAAAAGGTTTTAACAAATACACTACTGAATTCTTTGGAGATAATACTTCTGCAAAAGTTAATGATTCTGACATTTTCCCCTATGCTGAAAATATTAATAAACTTGGAATGCCATTAGTGGACAATTTCAAAAATAAAACATTCAATCAGGCCATAAAAGAAGCCGAGAGGGAATACAAAAATGGCCAAGAAGATGACCTAACCCAAAATAACGGAAACATACAAATCTCTAACAGCACTGATTTTCCACTTAACTGCTCAACTACAGAAGAACTAGAACAGAGCCTTGTTGAGAGTAACCTCCTTGAAAACTCAACTGAGGACTCCACAAGACTAGAAATGGCTGCAAAAATTGGATCTGTCCTCCTCACAGAAAACAATCTTTTAAAAGAACAAAACCTGCGGCTTCAATCAGAACTTATGATCCTTGAAGAAAAAACTGAAACAATGAGAATAAACGAACTCAGTCATATTGAAAGAATCGAAAGTCTACAGGATCAACTAATGGCAACCGAAAATCAATTGAAAAAAGAAATGCAACTTCGCAAAGAAGCCCAAGACATCTTTGAGGAACATGATAACAAACTTCAATTGCTACTAAACGAGCATATAAGAAAAAACAAAGACCAAGAAAAAATCATTAAGTCCTTAAAAAACAAAACTGAAAACCATGATATATTGCTGGGAAACGATGTCAGGGATTTGCAGCAGACATCACCTGATAAACCTCAAAACTTGACACCGATAGTAATACATAATGATCTCACAACTCCCCAGACTAACTCTCTCCTGTTGATTGAGTTAAATGACCTAAAGAAGAGGCAAGAAAAGATCGAAAGCACTGTCAACATACTGGAAGGGCAGCTCAACCAATCCTCTTATCACAAGGGTCTGCCTACATCAAATGCAGGCATAGAAATAGACCCTAAATCTCATTCTAAAAATACTTCACAATATCTAGGCCAAAACAAAAAGGTACCAACCCCTCGTAAGATAAAAACTAACGTCTTTAGTGTCTCTCTACAAGTAAACAAATATAAAGACAAATCCAAAAAACTGAAACCAGAGAACAAAAAATATCTAACTGAAGTAAATGATAAATCCAGAATGGAAGCACAAACAGCACCCAGCCTAGAACATGCAAACTCTCTTTATTGTCAACCTGAAAACCTCCCTGGCCCAAAAAAGCAAAAAATGCTTAATAATGTTTATATGAAAGGCCCACCTATCACCGCAATGCTACTGGAAAAAGAAGAAAGCTGGGAAATCTTCTTTGAAAAAAACATAGAGCACTTCAAAACTATAAATGCAAACTACATCAATGCAGTCTCTCATAAGTCTGGCAACGAGATTCAAACCCCCTTTTTTAGGATTTCCAACCAAACCAGTAATAACAACCTAACTAAACTAGGAAAAAACCCGTTGCCTCAACCAGCCAAATTATCGATTTTCCACCAAAACATAGATGGCCTCAGTACAAAAATTGACAGACTAAACCACCAACTTTATCAAACCAAACCAAGCATAGTTGTACTCACAGAACATGGCCTTTCTAAAGACAAACTTGAAAATACCCAACTACATAATTATGTATACATTGGGGGATACTCGAGAACTGAACATAGAAAAGGTGGAGTTGCAATAAATGCAAACAAAAATCTAGGTAATGACATTTCCTGCATCGACATTGCAAAAAAACAAATAGAACTTGTCTGTGAAACACAGCTTATAAAAATAAAAATGAAACAAACAGAGTTGTATATCCTAGGAATTTACAGGCCCCCAATCTATACCAATCTCGACCTGGCTCTTGACACCCTGTCCAACATTCTTGATGACATACCAACTTGGAAAAATCCAGTTATTATAACTGGAGACATTAATGTAGACAGCCTGGCTGATGAAGATGACAGTAAACTCCTAAATCAAGTTCTGCTGAGCCATGACATCAACCGAATACCTCTACTGCCAACAAGAATCACCTCTCACTCAGAAACATCAATCGACATGATTGCAACGAACTTGTTGCAAACAGAAGTTGACACTGCAGTTCTGCTCACAGGACTATCAGACCATACGGGCCAGATCTGCACAGTACATCTTGAGTTTGACAAAACTGTCATACCAAGCACAACTTGAAGATACTACAGTGCTCGAAACATAAAAAACCTTAAAAACCTTCTAGCACAAGAAACTTGGGAAACCGTAACCAACTCTCAAAACGCAGACCAGGCGTACTCACAATTTGACAAAATACTGCGAGAATCACTAGATACAGCTTGCCCTAGTGTACAATCAAGACCAAAGAAAAGAAAAATATTTACAAATCAAGAACAAGAGCGTGAACTTATGAGGCTGAAAGGAGCATATACTACAGCACTCAACAACTCAATTCTGATTAATAATGAAGAAAATAAAAGACAAACCAATGACAGAAAGAGAGAATATGACCAATACCTCAAACAACTCAGAAAGGAAGCTGCAATATTGAAAATGCAGAAAACCAAAACAGAGCAGTCTGGCAGGTCATAAATAACAATCGTTTCAACAAAAAATCTCAAAAAAACCAAATAAAATCTCTTGACATTGAAGGCACAACCCTAACAGATCCCCAAAAAATAGCTGAACATATGAATCACTTCTTTGCTAATGCTGCTGAACAAGTTCTATTGGATTCTCAACAAGCACTCCCAAAACTACATCCAACACTACATGAAAGAGAGTTCATGTCATTCGAAGAGAACCTTTCACCAACAGATAGAGCTGAAGTAGATAGAACTATAACATGTCTAAAATCAAAACCATCATCTGGAATCGATGAAATATCATCAACAATTCTGAAACACTGCAAAAATGAAGTGCTAGACCCAATAGTTAACCTAATAAACAAGTCTTTTCAACAAGGCACTTTCCCCTCCATACTTAAACAATCATTAATCTACCCGAAGCATAAGAAAGGATCCACCTCCCTTGTAAACAACTATAGGCCTATTTCGCTTATCTCAACCCTATCAAAAGTCTTTGAAAAAATAGTTCTAACAAGACTGCTCACACATCTAAAAAACAATAGTATTTTAACCAATCACCAACATGGGTTTAGAAGAGGCAAGTCTACCATCACGGCTATAATTGACTTGGTAGAAACTATCATTGATGCCACAGAAGCAGGGACTACAACAACAGGTATTTTTCTGGACTTTAGTAAAGCATTTGACAGTCTGAGCCACAAACATCTTCTGGACAAACTGCTAATGCTAGGAATACAAGGAACCGCACATCAATGGTTTCAGAGTTATCTCAGCGGGAGGACTCAAATGACAGAGATAACTAATGTAACAAACAAGACATCCAGAAAATACAGATCCTTACAAGTACAGACAACCAGAGGAGTTCCTCAAGGATCTGTCTTAGGTCCAGTTTTATTCATCCTGTACACAAATGACATTATTTCTGTGTTACACGACAATTGTGATGCTTTCCTATATGCTGATGACACTGCCCTTGTTGTATCCCACAAAAATATACAAGAGCTAGAAATAAAATCCTACATTGCTGCCAGCATTGCCAAACAGTACAGCCAAGAGAATGACCTCGTGCTCAATGAAGACAAGACGCAACAACTCTTCTTTGGTTCACAAAGAAGGACTGCTCATGCGCTACCAGATGTAATAGCATCCCAAGAGGCCAAATACCTTGGGATAACCATTGATAGTGACCTCAACTGGAAACCCCATGTAGATCAACTCTGTAAGAAACTTAGCACTGCTCTTTATGTCATCAAGCGCCTGAAACACATCAGTAACGCAGAAACCTCAAGGACTGCCTACTATGCTCTATTTGAGGCGCAAATGCGTTATGGACTGATTGTATGGGGGTTATCATCTCAGGGGAACCTTCAGAGGGTATTACGTCTACAGAAAAAGGCAGTCAGAATCATGGCTGGACTGGCATTTCGTGACTCATGCCGGGGGGAGTTCAAAAGGCTGAAACTACAGACAGTAGCTAACCTATACATTGCCGAGGTAGTTACCCACGTTGTTAACAAAAGACCCATAATAAACTTCTCAGAGGCCCATCATTATGACACCAGAAACCAAATCAACTACATACTCCCTGCACATCATCTGTCAGCCTATGAGAAAAAACCCAGCTACATCGGAGCAAAACTATTCAACACCCTTCCACCAGCACTGAAAGAACAAAAAAACAACAGGAACTTCAAAGGAGCTGTTCTCGACTGGCTACTGAAACAAGAATTTTACTCTGTTGAAGAATGCCTGGAGGGACGAGGCCAACCTCATCACTGAAGAAGAAAAATAATGACGCCATGACTGTACTTAATGTTCATGTCAATAAAGAGTATTTTGTCTTTTTTTGTCTTTGTCTTTGTCTTTTAATCCAATGTAACATCCCTACTTAAATAACACTCAACAGAATAGAAATTTTTTGTTTTTAACCAGGTCCTCAGGGTGGATCTGAACTTTGTAATATTATCAATATTGTTTATGTATAGCGGTAACTAATTGTAAATTTTAGGGCCTATATATTGGGGAGATAAATGAAATTTCTCTAATCTATGGGTTTCAGGCTTAATATAACTCTTAAATCTAGTGTGATGGGAATGAATGGGTTGGGTCATGAATGAGGACAGATTGTTTTTAACCCAACTTGAAATGTCTAAAATATAATGATCATAACATGTTAAAACAGAAAATTTTTGAAAAAGGTTTTTACAAGGAGTTCTAGGAGGAACTCGCCCAATAATTCTAATTGCTATTTTTTTAATTTTGAATATCTTTTTAGAATGGCATGAGTTTCCCCAAACCAAAATGCCATATGTCATTATTGAAGAAAAATAAGCATGATACACTATAAGCTGAGTTTTTAGATTTACAGCTTGTCTGATTATGCAGAGAGAGAAAATGCAGCTATTTAATCGTTTGACCAAATTATCAACTTGTGGTTCCCAGTTTAGATTTTCATTTACAATAATACCTAAAAAGTTCACATTTTGCTGCAGTGATATCTTAGATCTTGATATTGTAGTTCTGTCTGTTTTATATCTATTATTAGAACTAAATTTTATAAGCTGTGTTTTATCCTCATTCATAACCAACCCATTCGCCTGGAACCAGTCTTTGAGAGCTTGTACCTCCCTGTCCAGTGTGTGCTCAATTCAATGTTAGATCCAGCATTTTCACTAATTTGACACCACTTGGGTCTAAGATTTGTGAGTTAGTGAGTGCCTATTGTTATTCACAGAAGCAAACTCGTTTGAAAATCCTAAAAAATTAAGCTACAGTAGACTCCCGAATATCCCAGACTAAAGGTCATCCGAGGTTGCTCCAAGCTGAATTTTTGTCTTTTAATTTCAGTCATAGCAGAATAATAACTTGCTTAACTTCTGTTTTGACTAAAGTAAACCAAATTTAATTTATAATTTTAGTTAAACAATTACTTGAAATAAACATCAAAAGCATTATTTTCAACATATACACAATAACCTTTCAAAAGCGTGGTTTGACGAAAAGAACTACAGAACAAAAACATCCGTTCGAGTGACAATGGATATTTTTGTCTATGCTCAGAGACTTTCGGTGTGCTAGGGCCTTTCTGTGCAGTCATAGATCTGTAGGCTAAACTTTCCAAAGTCAAATCTATACAGTCATGATATTCATATTGAAATTACTTGTCATAGTCATCATAGTCATACTCTTTATTGCACATAACATTTTTGTTTTACATTTGTAAAGTAAACAGGTGCATTGTCACAAAAGTAATAAAACTAAACTTACATATAACAACTAACAAACAACATAGTCACTTATATAAGGCTATCCTGTAAAAACTCTTCCACACTATAGTACAGTTTTTCAAATAAAACATTCTTTATGTTTTTTGCAAATTGTCCAACAGGTAGCACTTTCATAGATTGAGGGATTTTGTTATAGATTTTAAGACCCATGTACAAAGGACTTTTTTCAAATTTAGATAATCTGTGAGTTGGATATTGATATAAATGGCCGTTTCTTGTACTGTAGTTGTGTGTAAAAGTGTAATTAGAGAAAATTAGGGGGTTTTGATGGACGAAATTTGCAATTTCATAAATGTACAAACAGGGAAGAGGAAGCACATTTAAATTTTGAAAAAAAGATTTACAACTTGTTTTTCTAATTCTACAGAGAGTTCTGATTATTGATTTTTGAGCTTTAAAAACCTTTGCAGCCCCTACTGCGATCCCCCAAATTATAATTCCATATTTCAATATTGAATGGGCATATGCATAGTATGCAGTCAAGCAGACATCTAGAGATGCTGCATCTATCAATATACTCAACGCATATCTGAAAGAACTCAACTTTTTACTTAACAAATTTGTGTGATGATTCCACTTTAGATTACAATCTATGTGAATCCCCAAGACCTTACTCACTTCAGTTGAATTTATGGTTGTTGTTTGTCTCCCAGAGACGTTTTTAGCTGTGAATTGGATTATTTGTGATTTATTTTCATTTAATAAAAGCCCATTATTTAAAAACCAGTCACTTAAGTTTTGCACTATACTAGAAATGTTGTTTTTAAGAAACGCTAAAGAGTTTCTTTTAATCAGAAGAGACGTGTCATCAGCAAAGAGAGTCATATGTTCAGAAAACTGTTGTGGTAAATCATTGATATAAATAAGAAACAGAAGAGGGCCAACTATTGAACCTTGTGGAACTCCAAAGTGTATCCCACTCCATTGAGAGAGATATTTTTTATTGTTTTTTGTAACTATTGTCCGTTGTTTGCGGTTCGTAAGATAAGACTTTAAAAGTTGGGCAACCGATCCTTGTAACCCCATATCATGCATCTTTTTGAGCAATAGTTTGTGATCCACACAATCGAAAGCCTTGGACAAGTCACAGAACACACCTGCTGTATGCTGCGACTCATCCAAGGCCTCAAGTGCTGTATGCACAAATGAAGAGAGCGCTAACTGAGTATTACGCCCCCTTCGGAAGCCATATTGTTCTGGACAAATTAAATTGTTTGATTCAAGATAGTTTGAAATTCTTAAATTAATTATTTTTTCATATACTTTGGAAATGTTACTGAGCAAAGATATTGGTCGGTAATTTTTTATGTCATTTCCATCCCCCTTTTTGAGAATTGGTAGAATTTCAGAATATTTTAGTAAATCAGGAAAAATACTTTCTTTAAAAGATTGATTGATGAGATCAGATAGAATTTTTGAAATTACATCAGCCGACCACTTCAGCAGCATTGTTGGAATCTCATCCCACCCACAGGCTTTACTATTCTTCAGATTCATTAAAACTGTTTTTACTTCCTCTTGAGTGGTAAAGGGGAAATGAAGCATAGTTTTTGAGACAGCGCTACCTGTTTGACTAGTTCTATTGCTTCTAATATTGGACACTTTACATTTAGGAATGTTAAGAATATTAACTACATTTGAGAATTGATGATTAAAACTATTAGCTACTGTGTGGGGATTCTCAACAAGGACATTATTAATCTTCAGTTTAATACAATTTTCAATTTTCCTAGACAATCCTAACTCCCCCTTAACGATGTTCCAGACTGCCTTAGATTTATTTTTTGAATTGACAATATAATCATTATTTAACATTTTCTTAGCTCTTGCTACTACTTCTTTAAAAACCCTTTTATACTTTTTTACATAATCTAAAAAAACATTATTAGTGCTACTTTTTGAAAGACAATGTAACCTTCTTTTATTTATTGAAGAAATCCTTATTCCATTTGTGACCCAATTTTTACTGCGAGCATGATGCTCATGTGTTTTTTTGTATTTTTTTGGAAAAATCTCATCCATGACTGTTTTAAATAGAAGTAAAAATTCTTTATAGTTTTCATTTGCTGTCCCCCCCAACACCAAACATTCAATGCCAGCACTTAATCTATTGAGAAAATTAGGAATTTTTTTGATTGGAAACATTTGTGTATGGGAAAACGAGTTCTGACAATTTTTTGTATTGCAGTCTGGAAGCTGGATAAACAAAGCATTATGGTCAGAGAGTCCCATATCAAGGTTATTACAAGATTTTTTCCCATAATTCAAGCTATTTAAAATATTATCTATGCAGGTTTGAGTTTTAACGGTAATTCTAGTTGGTTGCCTAATGTTGATAAAATAACCATTGCTCATTACACTAGTTTCAAAGCTTTGTGCCATTGCATCATCTTTCAAAATATCCACATTAAAGTCTGCAACAATAATAATTTTTTTCTTAATCTGATCTCTTTTCAACTTAAAAAATAGATTTCTTAGTTTTTGCATAAACAACTTAAAATTACTATCATCTGGTGTTCTGTATATTGAAACAATGACCAAATTTAACTTTTCTACTTCTATGTACGATCCTTCAAAAATAAAATCCTGATTTAACACTTTTAAATCAGATCTGATAATGCAAAAAATAGAACTGTGAACTAGAATACATGACCCACCTTTTGACTTATCCCTAAAATAACCATCTGCTAACTTAAAGTTAGGTATTTTATTTAAAATTTGTCTATTTGACATGCTTACATTGTGTTCATTTAAGCAGATGATTTTTACATTATTCAAATAACTATTAATTAATAAATCTAACTCATTAAATTTCTCTTTTATACCTTGAATGTTATAATGAAGTAAACAATTTTTCCCTAGTTGCTTATCCATGGTTTTAGAACTTAATTTATCTAGTACCTTCATATATTTTTCCCTACGCCCATTGCACATGTTTTTTCTAAAAAATGGTTTTGATTAGATTTGGCAACACCGACATTTTCACTTAAGACACCACACTCACTATATTGCCCTTTCACTTTTTCACTATAAGATGACACTCCCGGGACAACTTGAGGTGAAGGAGGAGACGTAAGAGGTGGAGGGGACGTCATAGGTGCAGGACAAATCGCATGTACTGGATGGGGTGAAGATTCAGGAGTTGAGCAGCCTCCCCATAGTGAAGAATTTGATGCAATAGAGTTGTTGGGTTCATCATTTGGCAGGAGTTGTAATTCTTCTGTTTTGCATATTATTCTTCTTAAATTGTTAATAAATGTCTCATGTGATATTCCAGTCCACAACTTATTCCAATGATGGTTGTGTGAGATGATATTGATTGTCGCTCCTGTCTCTTTCTTGAATTTGACAATGTTATGGACAAAATTATTGAGTTCAATTTTATCCCTCACACATCCCATGGGCGAGCAAACCAAATTTCTAAATCTTTTTTTCTTTAAAATGGTATGTAAATTGTTCAAATGCTGAGTCATAACTCTCCTTAGTCGGTTTAGTGTTATATTCTGGCTTTGTGACCAAACCATAGACCCCAGCTTCACCATTTCTTTGTTGGTAGGTTAAGTTTGTAGACACACAGTCTTTAGCGTAGGGTTTGCCAAAGCTATTTCCAAAAGTGACTGCGACTCCCGCCGACATGTGACGTTGTGTTCCAAAATCAGCAGATATGCAGTGTGAGAAGGCAACTGATGAGAGATGTTTGAATTTTGATATAACCCTCCCCATGTGCATATCTCTGACCATAATTTTGTTTTCATTGTTGAAAAATGAGTCCGTTAGCTCTGGGTCAAAAATATCATTTAGGATGTGGATGGCGAGAAAAGAAAGCTTCTTTTTCCCTCTTCTGTTAAGATGGATCCCTTTAAAGTGGAATTCCTGAAAATGACCGACATCAAGCAGTGAAACATTGTGAACACGAGCTGCCAGCTCTTTGATGTAATTGTTCACATTAAGTAGTGTTAAAAACATTTTGTCATCCATGCCACGGCCAAACCACGCTGGTATAGTTGAAATTATTATTGGTTTTATTTTACTTAAATCAATAAGTTCTTGCTCCAAAGCCTGGTAGATATATATTAAATTATCATCCAATATGTCATTAGTGCCACCCATAATAATCACAGCATCACTTTCTGATTGCCTCTTGGCTGCTTTGATTACATAGCTCATAGGAGCATTAGGCATAACATGTCCTTCACAGTTTATGCGGTTCTTGCTTCCCGCAGCGATATAGTGAACGACATCTCTTCCTTGACTGTCAGAGAATAGTGATAGTTTTAATTTTTGGCCAGTGTATTCTGTTTTTTGCCCCTTTAAGTACTGTTTTTTTTCTAGATTAGGCACCGCATGATTTGTAGACTTAGTAAGTATTGATGTTGTGTTTTTTTCTTCGACACTTTTTGTGACATTGGTACTGTTGTTTTTATCAATTAAATCTGTTAGAGGTTGAAATCTATTTTGTGTACAGATATCAATAGTTGGCTGTACTTTCAGAGGACTACTTTTGTGAGAGTTTTTTGACTTCAGAGTTGTCCAATCTGTTTCCATCTCCCTGTTTTTTCCTTCCTGATAATTCTCTATTGATAAACCGACTCCTGCTGAGGAGTTTTCTTTCAATATTTTTAACCGATCATAGTAGTTTTGAACTGAGAATTCTTTTGTGAATGCAAAGCTGGATGTTAAAGATAGGTCACTGTGTATTAGGGAGCACACAGTTTCAGCATTATGTAAGACATGAATGCCACATTCGGTGGAACCACTTTGAAGAATACATTTTAGATTGATAAAGGTGAATTTTTCTTGTCCGGTGAAGTAGCGTGTTAAATTTTTACAAAACTTCTTGGCTTGTAGTGTGTTAAGGTTCGGCACCGAATCCAAGTGGTAATAAATGTTATTGGCCTTGTCGAATACTATCAGGGACCAGTGGTACGAGCCAAGGAGGGTTTCTGATGTGCGATTGTTGATCACCGCAATCACATACTCTTTATCTTTTATTTTCACACCATCACATATTTCAGTTATTAGTTCAAGATCTTCAGCTTGTTTGATTAGGTAGCTTGTTGAGGGACAGATAAGTGATGCATTTTCTGGTGTCTTTAACACTCCCGTAATCCACAGATAAATTTCTTCATCCCCAAGTTCATACCAGGAGTCTGATTTTTTGCCCTTGTTTTTTTTACCATTAACTAAATTAGTCTGTTGGACATAGAATTTTGTGGTGTACGCTTTCTGGCTTTCATAAAAATTACACAGTTTAAGGTGTTTCTCTTTCAGATCAGAATATATTTGTGTCATTTCAAAAAACTTTTCCTTTGCCTCACAAAGCTCTTGTTTAGATGCTTTCAAGCTATTTTCTAGTTTGTCTATGTTAGCTGTTAACTGGTCACAGTTTGGACATTGAAGCACTGACTTTGAATTTTCATCTGTGATGTTTTTTACTTGTTCAAGATGGGCTCTACTTTCATGAATATCAGACTCCATATGTTCTAATTTACCTTCTAGTCGGGTTTTTATTTCCTTCAAATTATTTATTTGAGATAAAAATATTTCCTTTTCATACTCAAACTGTGCTACCAATTTATCTGTGAATATTCTTTGATTTTCAATTTTTTCCTGCAGTGAAGCTAACTCATAGGTAGAATTGCCTTGAACCTCTGTTAGGCTTTTTTCCAGATGATCTTTAACAGTTTGCAGTGCCTTTAGTTTATCTTCCAACTCTAGCTGAATCACAGATTTTGAGTGTTTCAGATCATGTATTTTTTGGTTCAATATTTCATTCTCTTTTAATAGAGCTGTTCCAGCTTCTGCTGCTAATGTTAAGGAGGTTTCCAGATCATCAGAATTGAGATTATTCAATTTATTCTCTATGTTACTTAAATGTTCTGTTGCATCTATATCAGATTTATTTTCCGGTTCCATGTCACACTTAGAACATTTCCAAACAGTGGGCTCACCATTACATAATTTTTTAAAATCATCATCTTTTATATTTGAACACCTTTTATGAAACCAAGTCTGGCATGGTCCACTGCAGCGTACAGCATTTGTTCGGACACCTTTATGGCATTTACCACAAGGAAATTTAGTCATTGTTAAATTGTTCCTTTTAAGGTGTTAGTAAAAATAAATAATAAACCCTTAATGACATGAAAACAAAAATGCAACCTCTGTGGAAAATGAGAGAAATCTTTCAAAACCTACATACACATCAATATTAATAGGTTGAAATAAATTAAATGAATGTGAGAAATAATAATAAAAATAAACAAATAAGTTATAACAAAGTCTTGGTAGTAGATAATAATTTATTTCTGTTATTTTGTATTTCTCAGTCCATACTGGACAGTGTGTCTGAGTAGTGAAGATAACAGTCCCAGTAGAACAATGAAGCTCAAAGTTCACTATCTGTTGGCCGGCCTGTTTCCTTTACTCAGCTGGTTGTGCAGTATATGCTTCGGTTGTGCCTCGCTTCCAGTGCAGGCTTGTAAAACTGAATGAAGACTGTTGGTGTTTGTGCAGGAAATGACCACGCAGGTCAAATTTGTTTCTTCAACTTTATGCAGTGAAAGAGTTATAATTTTATAAATTTTCCAAAACAAAGTATTTTTATAGTTCACCACTAACTAATTATATTGAGTGCATTAAAACTGAAACTGGTTTCATCTAATTTGTGTTATACAAATTAGATGAATACTTGGGATATACAAATGAATACTTAGATATACAAATTGGGACATACTTGTATTAGTATGTCCCTACCCGTTAAAAACACTCTCAAAAGAAAGAGGTTTCCAAACAAATTTGAAACATAAGCGACTCAAGTGGATGGAATAGAATCAATCGGATTCTAACAGTGTCGTGATTGACTGTTGAGTTAACTCCCAAGGATAATAAAAGTGTAATAATAAAAGGGAGGTTGTCTTGGTCGCGTGTGCATTATTTGTGTTATGTCATCAGCCGACCCATATCAGCTGGCTGTTTCAAATCAGATGTCAACATTCATTGTTTACATTCTATAGTTTTTTTTATTAATGTGGATAGGTTTTAACAATGAAGAAAGTAATTCAGGTTAAATTTATCAAAATTAATGTCACAATTTAATTGTTAGAAATGTGTAGGCTTAGTTTTTTTTTAAAGCAATACGAATACTAAAAGACTAACAGTTTTGAAATTATTATTTTATTAAGATTGATGGATTTTATTTTATTATTTTTGGAGGCTTTCGCAACCTGATCGTCAATATTACACTGGAACTAAAGCCATTATATACGATTGGACATGATATTATAATTTTGTGGCCCTTATCTTAGGTCACTTAATGTGATTAAATAGTTAAATCAGTAGTGATCGTCTTTCTGCGCTCTGATCTTCATTTTAAACCAATGTCTGATTGAGTAAACGGTGGGAGTAGTATCGGCTCCGTAAAACTTACATTCACCAAACTCGAGTAGTCCAAATTGAGTCTTGTTTGTGGAGTTTTGCTGCAATACATTAAACCGGTACGACTATTGTAAGTGGTGGGGGAGCCAAAAATGAGTTAGCCGGGGGAAAAAAAGAAAAATAACTGTTACGCCACTGTCGATAATCACATGCCGTATTTAATTTACGGTAAACTATACCCTCACAAAAAAATAGGCACTGTATAATAAGCACTAAGCAAGAGGTCCCTTGTCGTGTAATCGACTTATATAATTAATTAAATTAAATTAAATTACTATGACGTCCGGTAAAAAACAGTTAAAGCTACACATATATAATTGAGTACAGTATGTAACCTACATTATTTAATTAAAGTATTTCTTATTTTTGTTTAGACGGTAAATTTTTACAAGTGTCTTTGGAGTTGAAAATAGGTATCATTAATAATAACAAATTATCAATAATCCCAACAATCTGACTTTTGCAACAAACATCATCGTTATGAAAATTATCCTTAAAATTCCCATTAAATTCATTCAGACAAACAAATATTGTACAAATAATGGATCGAGTGCAACTCGTATAAGTTAGAAGAATTCTGAAAAAAATGTTATGCTAATCAATGTATAGCCCTACAGTCTTGAAAACATAATAAAATATTTTTCAAATACAATTTTTCAAAGAACATACTTAAATGCCTTGGTTTATCCATTATATAATATGGTATATGGCATTATTGGTACATGACATCTGTGGTCACCAACAGACTGACACATCTGTGGAGCTATTCGGTTTATTATTAGTTTTGTTGTTTCCCGCTAGTTTAGCTAGGGCAAACAGAGTCGACCGGTGACGTCACCATTATAGCTGACTTGTCTACCCAGGCCTTTTAGGAATGAGACAACTAATTCTCTTTTTTTTAATAGCCTTGGGTAACTCGAACGCCTATTGCAAGGAGCGCTAGTGAATTGTCACTAGTCACTAGTGCTCCAAGCTACTGTAATGTCAGATTGTTACGGGTATTGCACGTGCAGTCTGCAAGCCGTCATTTTTTTACCATAGGAAGAAGTGTAATTTAGACGTTGGTTTGTTTGAGTGTGAACTGTTCGTGAGTTTAATACGTAAAAGAACGTTACCATATTTTAACTTTTTAGTAACCATAAATTATTTGTAATGTACTAAATCCCCATATAATCATAAAACGTATATTTTATGAGAATTTCATGTGAGGATCCGATAGGGTCTCACCCCTATGAGAATTAGTCCAGTTTTTTAAGCGTTCTGATGTACACGATTGTAGTACAATAAAATGTAATAGTTTCAACATTCCATCAGTTAGATTAACCAAGTCCATCAAAAGTCACAAATTCCTTGGTATACAATTATTTTATAAATTGCCTTCTGAATTGTGTAAGGAAAGCATTCCAATATTTAAGCAAAGAATGTTGAAGTGGCTCCTTGGCCAGGAGCTTTATTCAATTGAAGAGTTTTTAAATCTTAATTTTATCAATATCTAGATTAATCAAAAGCTGTTATTTTTATTTTATTCTTGAGATAAATTATGTTAATGATTTTGACTTTTACAATTATACATCAAATGTGTTGACGACATTAAAGATTTCTTATTTGCCCTAAACATTAAATAAAAGGAACCTCGGATTATCTGAGGTAGCATTAGTCCCACAGACCTTGGATAATTGTTAGTGTACTATATTTTAAAATGTATATAGCCCAAGAAAACAAAAAAAGTGTAATATGCACCCAGATTTATAATTCAGTCAGTGCTTAAACAAGACCTTTTTCTAAAATTTACTATTTAAACATCTGATTCCATTAAGATCTCAGGTATAAAAATTTAATTTTAGTATTCTTGAAGTTTCTAATCCGTCTCCCCCCTTGGCAGTGGAGGGAAACTGTGGGACTACGTGAGTCCGTTCTTTCGGAAGCCACAAGAGACCCCGGTGAAGACTCGGAGGAACAGCAACGCCAGCAACCCATACGCCGGCCGCCGCTGCCTAGAGCCCGACCACGTGTCCATCTCTACCTCCGACTCCTGTCCGTCGCGGCTCAACATGCGCGTCGAAGGTAAACGGCCAGTAGACTCCACATAAAAATGACAAATACGGCGAGGTAACCAAAGTTCACTAAGCATTGCAGTCACCTTCATTTTATAAAAAAAAAATAAAAAATAAACCAGGCAATATTTGGCTTTGTCAAACACTTAAAAAAAGGACCAGTATTAAGTTTTCTTACATTATCAACTAGTCTGCAAAATGCATTCTGTTCAGTATAATATCTCATAAAAATATTCACGTGTAATTACAGTAGAAGCTCTTTTAATCGTCCCCTAGGGGACCAGACCATTGTCGGATAACAAAAAAGGTCGGTTAAACCAAATAATTCCTGTAATATGTGTTAATAGTAGTTTATGCAACAATTGAAGGCTTTTAAGCCATGAGTGGGATGTAGGGCAAAGTCAGAACACGGGCGAAGTGAGTGTTCTAAATATCTCATGAGTGGCTTGGTTAAAGGCTGAATACAATTATTGGATACATTTCTTAATCTATGACCAAACTAAATTTGGTAAATTACTGTAATGGACATGTAAAAAAATTATATCCACATCTCATTCTTTGTCAAATGATGTCGAATTGATCTAGACCTTCTTACTCATATATGATAACACTCTTTTGAGGTAATGCGTACATAAAGCACCAAAACAGGAATCGTAATGGAACAATCAGCTGATGTGCGAATTTCGTACTTTATATTACAAGGCTACTTTTGTCAAATGCTGAGTTCTCACTGGTCTAAAATTTGTATTTTAATGTAAACCTGTACGTTAAACACGCTATAAGCAACAGATTTCAATTTGGTTTAATAATGTACCTCTTTATGTTTATATCATTATTGTTGTTATTGCAAAGGTCGTAAATAAAATCAATAATATAAAACAAGTAAAAATGTTACAACATGATGTTTATAAGTAACCAAATATTAACTTAATGCAACCATCCGTTACGGAAATAAAATTTATCATGTGTAAAAAACAAAATGGCGGCTAGTGGCTTAACAAAGCATTTTAGACCAGTATTTCTTTCATGTTTTTTTTCTTGTCTCGATGCAAGGAACAAATATACAAAAGGGTTCCAGAGAGTTCCGGGACACCCTGTATATATAATATCAACTGTACTTATTTATCAACATATCTTTTTAAAATGCTGTATGAACCTTCACCAGGTGGGGAGTAAGTAATATTAGGTTAAAATCCTGCATGTCAGCAAATCTACATACTAAATTCTCATGGAGAATGTATGAGAATTTTTTTTTCATATGAGAATAAGTGTATGACACAGAGAGGTGAGACAGAGATGGAGATAATACAATGCCTGTTCTTAGTCAGCTGATCATCAGCTGTCTTCTGTACTTGTCAATTTTGTAATGTTTATGTTATGGGATATGTAAACATATCATTCATTTTGAATAACAGCTTTGAATATGCACTTTTATTACTATTAAAAAATTAATTTATTACAATATTTATATAACAGTAAAATAATAAACTTATAAATGTAATATCATTAAATATTTTATATTTTCTTGTGAGGATTTTAAATTATAAAAATCTAAAATTTCTATGTTGATGAAACAAGAATATTCATTGGAAATTCGCTGAGTACGCAGGTTTGTTGCAACGAGGTATTTTAATTTTTTAAGAGATCTAATAATAACTTATAATTTTACAACTCAAACTTTCATGATCTTCTCTAACATATTGAGTACAATTTTTTATTTTTCTCTACTTCAGATTTTGAAGTGAGATCAACACTGTCGAGCCCGGGAACAAGTTACCTAGACCTGATAAGGGACTACGCGGCAAACAAGAAAACAGAACAATCGTCCAGGGAGTCGCCCGTCACTGACAAGCCAGCCAACAACTGCGATATGTCTGACTCGGCTCTGTACCAAATAGTGAGTGAGACACTGAGTCATCAGAACAGCAGCAGCAGAGAGAACCTCCCTACACTCACTGCGTCCAACGACAACCTATACAGAGACGTGCTCACACTGGTCAACTCTGACTTCAAACTCAACATCGAAGAGAGTGTGGATATCGAGACCAAGGTAATTAAAAGTGAGGTAAAACAATTCAGCATTTTAAGATACAGTAGAACCTCGATAGTTCGACACTTTGTGGACTTAGAGAGTGTCGAACTATCGAAATGTCAAACTATAGGGAGTATATGGAAAATTTTAACAATGGGAGTATGAAAATCATAATTTGAATTTAGGAAACGCTAAATTTGAGTGAAACCATAACCTAATTGAACTTTAACATAGACAACATTCAAATCATTCGCCAATTTGTTTCCATTTTCACCTTTGTCAGGCTCCAACATGGACACTATCGGTCATTATTAACATGTTAAGTTGTCATGGACCATGTCGAACTATCAGGAGTGTCGAACTATCGAGAGTCGAACTATCGAGGTTCTACTGTATAAGAAACGCTATGAATAATAAAATAATGTCTTCCCAAACAAGAGACGAACAAAAGGAAATTCATTTTTTTTATGTAAAAAATACTACCATACTACATTAATTATAAGATGCAAAGTGGATGTGTCCTCCTATACAAAAATAGGTGTATACCTGCACGATGCCATATAAAAATATTTAATGTTTAATAATGGCTCAGAGATGACGAGCTTATTCACTCTTCTTGCTCGAAACGATTATCTTAACATGGAAAATTTCAAGTTTTTGGTATAATAACTTGGACTTAATTGTGAGTCTTATTTGTTAAAAAAAATACATATAATAATTTATTTTACTTACTTAAATTGAATATTGCATAGTTTGAACGTAATGACACCAGTGTGAGCAGTAGGTGAATCTCACTGTCAGTCAATGTGACACTACCTGCAGTACATGCCAGTCGCAGAGTAGTCTAGACTGTAGCTACACAGGCACATATAACTTCCCACCATCCCCCCAAAAAGTCTTAAACCAAGAATTTCAAAAAATACTTGACGGGATGACAGGGTGGTTAAGCCACTAAAGAAACATCCATGTAAAATTTCAAATGTTGAAAGTAAAATATTTTGTAATGTTTGATGATATGCCAGTGAGTGGATTTTGTCAAATGTTACCAAATTTGAATATTCTTTCATCTTTACAGTCGAGTCCTGCCATTTCGAACCCTGCTTTTCCAAAAATTTACCTAATCCAAACACGCTTTTTTTCTAAAAAAATACTGATTTTTTTCGTTATTTTAAAACCAAGAAATCATAATTGTCTATATTGCATAGAAATTACGCTCATTAGACACAATTCTTGTTTGGTTGGTGCTGCTGCCATTTTTTTATGTGTTTTGATCATTGTTGTCAAACTTTATTACAATGTGTCATTGGTATTTTCTGCTATTTAATGAAGTTCCATTGTTTGTGATCCGATTGTATCAAGTTCTAGTATACAACCTGTTTGAGTAAACAACAGAAGTAGTTAATAACTTGCATTATTTATAAATTCCCAAATTCTGCCTATTCAAAAAATTTGCTAAACCAAACAAGGTCTGTTTGGGATTGGTGTGGATTAGTAGAACGGCACTGTATTGTGAAAATGGTCACCCACACATATCATGTGACTATATGAATGTTGTGTGAAAGTTTGAAATTATGGTCCTGGCTACTTACTTCTTAACTCTTTACTTCTTATCTGACAAACAGCCGATTGTTGTCAGGATCTTGTTGAGCATGCCCAGAGACTGCTGCAGTCAGTGGACGCAACTCTGCTGGCAAGCGAGAGTATCATTAGCCGAGTTGAGCTGTATCAGAGCAGCTCAGATGACAGGCATCAGAACACCTGTGATGACAAGCATCAGAACACGTACGATGACAAGCTGCTACCTGGTCACATCCCCATCTTGGGGCTGCCGGATGACAGGTAAGCTACTCAAGACTCACGTTGCTGTGGTGAACATAGCAAAAAACATTTTATATTTGTAACAAGAGATGTAAGCTATTAAGTATAAAACGTGGCATTTGAAGAGGCTTTATCATTAAGCTTAAATTTTGCTTTTAAAAGATGGCCGAGTACCTAAAAGAACCACTACTAAATACCAACACTACCACATTTGGAGTTTGAAGAATTAGTAATAAAATTTGATTGACAAGGTGTGGGAGCACATCATTAGTCCCAGTTTTCAATTGTCCCAGTTTTATAAAAATTAAAAAATAATGAGAAAATCTTATGTCCCAGTTTTCATTTGTCCCAGTTTTACTAAATAAATATAAAAATATTATTAAATCAATTGTCCCAGTTATCAAATGTCCCAGTTAAATTAAATTAATAATCAAATAACAAAAAATCAACAGTCCCAGTTTTCAAATGTCCCAGTTTGTTTAAATTTATATAAAAATGAAGCTAAATCAATTGTCCCAGTTATCAAATGTCCCAGTTTCATTAAACTAATAATAAATAACGCAAAATCAATAGTCCCAGTTTTCAAATGTCCCAGGTTTTTAAAATAAACATAAAAATAGAGCTAAATCAATTGTCCCAGTTTCATTTGTCCCAGTTACACTCCGCGGCAAAAGTGAGACGCGGCCGCCGCGCTGCTGGTACAGTCCGCACAAGCAGCAGCTCTCTGCCGGGTGAGCCGCCACTTAGTCGGCTGTCGGCGCGTCATTTTAACGCTCCTGTGTCTAATTATGACATATTAAGTACTATGAAACATATATATTCCTTTTCTCCATTAAATACTGAACTTAACAGTATGAGTTTATTTTATTTTTTGATTTGCGTGAAATTTTAATAATGTAAAATACTTTGAATCACCTTAGCCTGACATGGAAAGGTTACTATGCAAGGATGAGTTTTATTTTTGGGCCAGGAATAATCTATAAGAGGCACAGTTTTAGGTAATGAGATAATCTTCTAAATGTAATAATACAATTTACAATTAATCTATTAGATCGTTTGTAATGAAATAAGTAGCCCAATTGACGTTCATTTTTAACCGCGCCGCTCCTTCTCAGTTTACTTGCAGTTCGATCTTTAATTTCTTATGAACAAACATTAAATACGCCTAATCATTTTATTGTTGCGTTTTACTAATAGTTAACAAATAAAACTTAGGAATACAAATTATATTCATCTGTTGTCGTGCTGCTGGTAGGCCTACTTTCTAGAAAAGTGTGATCCCTCTGCTATGGCCAGGCCGGCATTGTGATGATAGTGTCGGGTCGTTTTAACGCTGTCTTAGTAAGATATAGTTGGGAGATGACTTGTTGTCTAGTGAAGGGGAAGATACCCCCACCACTATCAGCTGTTAAATAGCATTGGAATAAAAGAAGGCATTACAAATTAACCAATAGGAGAGCTAGAAATCACTGAGGTGGGGGTAACCTACCCTCAATCCCTTTTTCCCTAGCTGGCCAACAAGTCATCTCCCAACTATATCTTAAATACAATAGAACATATATATTATGTTTCCCCATTAAATACCGAATCCAGAATATATATGTTTCATAGTACTTAATATGTCATAATTAGACACAGGAGCGTTAAAATGACGCGACGACCGCCGACTAAGTGGCGGCTCACCCGGCAGAAGCTGCTGCTTGTGCGGACTGTACCAGCAGCGCGGCGGCCGCGTCTCACTTTTGCCGCGGAGTGTAACTGGGACAAATGAAACTGGGACAAATGAAACTGGGACAATTGATTTAGCTCTATTTTTATGTTTATTTTAAAAACCTGGGACATTTGAAAACTGGGACTATTGATTTTGCGTTATTTATTATTAATTTAATGAAACTGGGACATTTGATAACTGGGACAATTGATTTAACTTCATTTTTATATAAATTTAAACAAACTGGGACATTTGAAAACTGGGACTATTGATTTTTCGTTATTTGATTATTAATTTAATTTAACTGGGACATTTGATAACTGGGACAATTGATTTAGCAATATGTTTATATTTATTTAGTAAAACTGGGACAAATGAAAACTGGGACATATGATTGTCTCATTATTTTTGAATTTTAATAAAACTGGGACAATTGAAAACTGGGACTAATGAACCTCACCCCAAGGTGTTAGTTAATTTAAATTTTCGTTCAAATCAACTCAAAAATTTTGATCTAGCAAGGTTTGATCACCAGGTACTCTGATAACTGCGGCACATTGCGCTGAACAGGTTCCCTAGTAAAATGTATGTTTTGCACAAAAGACATTTTAATATCTTTTAAGTACCTATGTTCTGTGCTAAATTAAAAGTAAATCAATATGTTTTCCAACAATCTTTGTTCAGAATAGCATGACTTTTTTGTAATTTGAAGATGATATACTTATTTAACATTATATACTAAAAGTTGTAACTATATGAATCTAATTCCCGATCGAACAGGTAGTCAAATGACTACTTTTCAAATGACAGATCCAGAAGAAGTGTTCAAAATCATACAATCTTTGAAACTTTCATTATCAGCAGGAGGAGATGAGGTTACCTTAAGCATGCTGAAGACATGCAACCTTCAACTGTGTCACCCACTTAATAATTTGATAAATAAATCACTGACTCAAAAGGAATCTTTCCTTCAAAGCTGAAGATGTCAAGAAAGTATCCCCTTCATAAAAAAAGTAACATAAGCTATCTTCAAAATTTCAGACCCATATCTCTTGTGTCTATGTTCTCTTAGTCATCGAAAAGTTGCTCTCATCAGGCTCCTAAATCACCAATTGACAAACAATCTTTTAACCGATAGTGGATAGACGACATGGTTTTCTTGTTGGGAAATCTACCATCACTGTCCTTACTGATTTGGTTGAGCACATAATTGACAAAATAGATGGAAAAACATTGTCACAAGCACATTTCTCGATCTGAGCAAAGTATTTGATTGCTTAGACCACCAATTAGTCATAGCTAAAATAAGTTCACTAGGCATCAAGGAGACTGCACTGCTATGGTTCAAGAGCTACCTGGGTGAATGGAAACAGGTAAACAGTAACATTACAGCAGACAATTAATGGAGTGATTAAAACAACCACATCCACTGGCTATCACTCGAGGTGTGCCCCAAGGCACTGTTCTGGGACCCATTCTGTTTATATTGTTTACAAGTGACCTTCCAGATTACATCAACTCATACTGCTATCTAGTTATGTACGCTGATAACACTGTTTAACCACCTCAGATAAATCTACTGAACTCCTTGAAATTAATACTTGCATTCAATTAACATTGCTCATCAATACTTTATAGAGAATGATCTAGTGTTGAATGAAATGAAAAGAAAATACTTCTTTATTGAGGCGAACGCTAGGACCTTGTGGTCCTTTCTTACAGTCAACCTCCAACAAAATGACTGATGCTTACATATAAGATTAAAAATTATTAAAAAAATTACAAATAAATAATTCATAATCTTAAAAATTATTTTACAATACTTTTCATTACTCACATCTACACACACATTCACACACTGCTACACCTAAGCCTAGAGCACGCCATTCCGCCACGCCTCAGCCATCCGGTTGTGATAGTATTCTTTCAGTGTTCAACAAACCAAAAACACAGCACATCATCTTTGGAAGAAACAAAAATAAAGTAACAATCCCAGCTGAAACACAAATTTCTCACTCAACAAAACACCATGGACTTATACTGGATGCTTGTTTCTCTCTTGGAATATCCACATAGAAAGTTTATCTAGTCAGCTAAGCCCAACATACTGTTTGCCCTGAGAAGAGTAACACTCATCAGTACCCCAGAAGCCACCAAAGTTGCCTACCATGCACTCTAGAAAGTAGAATTAGATATGGGATCATTCTTTGGACAGCATCTTCCAACAACATTCTTCAGCATATTATGGTCCTTCAGAAGCGGGCAATAAGAATAATGGCTGGCATCACACCACGGAACAGCTGTAGAGAAACCTACAAAGACCTAAAGATAATCACTGTAACAGCACTCTAAATTCTTGTGGTGATCCTGCATGCTCTTAGTCTCAACTTGACTCGAAACAACCACAATAGAAGAAATATCAGGCATGGACTGGACATAACCTTAATTTACCAGCTCACAGAACGGCACAATTTGCCAAAAACCAACCTATGCTGGAGCTAAGCTGTTCAACGCCCTCCCAGTCCAGCTCAAGCAACTGGAAGAAAGCACAATAAAAAGAAGACTGTGTTGCTGGCTTATGGAGGAGCCGATCTACACCATTGGCTAGTTTCTGGAGAGGGCAAATGAACTCTGAAATCCACTCAATTATTGTTGTTTATTTTTTATTGTATGATGCCCATTGTAAACTTAATGTTTGTCAATAAAGTTCTCTGTATTCTGTATTCTATTTCTGAAATCATTTTTTTTAACTTGATTCAACTATAACATATAAATAATTATTATGCTCTAATTATAACTTTTATTCAAGTTATCGTACAGCATGGCAGGGCTTTAGGAAATATTTTATTGTTCATTCCAGATATTGTACTTTTTTAAGTTCATGATTTCAGTGTATTTGATTCTGAATGATCACATTAAAAAATAGTCAATAAGCCATGAAGTTTTGCTAGAGTTTTGTCATTTCAGACATTGTTCATTTCTGCTGTCGTAATTAAGCCCTTGATTTAAATGTTTTTTCTAAACACATCTCAAACTGTCAATGAGCCATGATGTTTTACCAAAGTTTTTACAATTCTAAACATTGTTCACTACAACTTGGTTCAAAGTCTTAATGCTGTGTTCTGAGATGGTCCTGAATGGAGTTGTCAGTCAGTTTCACCAGAGGTGTTTCCACTCCAGACAGGTGGAGAGGCTGGCACGGGATGCAGATCTGCTGTCTGTGGCTTCCAACCACTCCAACAAGTCTCTGGACATTCCTCGGCTCATCCACAACCTCAGCTCAAAGGTGACATCGTGGCAGCAAACGTTGTGTAATGGATAATGATGTTCCGATTACAGAATTTCTCTATTCTGATTCTAAAATATCTCGATTCTTGTTTCCGCATTCAATACCGATTCCAATGATAGCTTACTATACTGTGCGGGGATCAAACGATTAAAAATAATTACCAAAATATCTATCTATATATTAATAGGCAAGCATGTTTCTTTTCCTCCTTTTTTCTCAGCTTGTGAACATCGTATGAGAAAACCCCACATACCATTCGAAAGGTATTGTCATGTAGATGAGCAGAATCCCATTTAAATTCACCACAGCCCACTGGGTGCCCTATAGGTTTTTAAAATTTCAATGTCAATCTTATGGAAGTTAGACAACTGTTGTAAAAACAAATGCTATAAAAATTTTGAAGAACAAATGTTTTAGTTATAAAATATTAAACTAATTGTGTCCAGATCAACTAACATTAAACTTTTGTTAGATTTATACCATGAGGCGATCTCTAGTATTTATTTATCTAAACAAATAATTATAGGCCTATGTAAAAACAGAAAAGCCAATTGAATTAGTAAGAAAACAATTAGAAAAATATTAAAATATTAGGCCTATTATAGATAAAACCTAAGTGATCAGGGAAACCCGTTTTTTATTTTTAATATAATCTTAAAAGAACAGAAAATAATAATAAAGAAATTAAATGTGACTAAAACATATCCATCCATGATATCACAGCTTCACAATACATTTTATAAATGTACTCTCAACACAAAACAAATCAAAAGTCACGATTATTTAGACGGAAAATTCAAAGAAAAGAGAATTACTGTAGCTCCAGTGTTACCAAGTTACAAGCTTATCTTAACCACAGTGAAATTATCGTAGGTACTGTCATATAACTTTGTATTTTGGAAGATTCACCTTTTAAAATCCGTTAAACAGAAGAGAACAGAACCACACAATAATAAGTAATTAAATATTCAATTATGTAATACAAGGAACAAAACTATTAACTATGTTATGCTTTTTGCCTCAAATGTAATGGTTGTCATCCAAGTAGCTCACACTGGTTCCTTTATTACGGTAGTGCCCAATACTGTACAACGGACAGGGTAAAACAATATCGTATGATACAAGCCAGTCAGTAGCTTTCCAACAAATCGGACACATTGGCGACTCAATCGGATGGAATATAAACAACATGATTCTAATAGTGACATGATTGGCTGTAGAGTTAACTCGGATGCCAACTACAACACGCTAGTGAAGTCTCAATAGCGCTCCAAGCCACCGGTAAAGATGTTAATGATATGTTTGATAGTTTTGGAGGACAAGTGTCATGACTGTCTCCCAAATAACTTCTTGACATATTGCGCCATCTACTCGGCGAGGTTTTGCGACCATGAAGGTCGGAGTTTATATCTTCTTGATGATATTAATAGGCTATAATCTTGCTCTTTTAAATATATGAGGGAAATAACACAAAACCTTACAATTTTGCACATTTTAGGTCAGAATCTGTATCGAATACAAAGACCCCAAGTAACGAGTATTAACGATTCCTTCTTACCACAGGTAACATAGGGTATCATGGAATTGAGAATCGGAATCGGCACATCACTTTTAAAGGGATTGCGTCAATTTTATAAGATAATACATTTCAATTTTAAATCATATGAATTTTGCTGAGCTCAGTAAATCTCATCATAATGTATATACAGAAAATCTATACTTATTTAATACGCTAAGGGTTTTTTTGTCTTGAGAACTCCTCCTACGATTTTCAACCGATTTTCAAGTTTTTGGTGTCGTTGGATAGGGCTTGATCTGAGGTTGTTTCCGCCAAAAACTGATGAGATCGGACTGAAAATAAAGGCGCTATCCACCATTGAAATCTAAAAATTTCCCATTTAAATAACATTGTAATTGAATAAAGCATTTTAAACATCTGTTAATAATCCGCAGCTGTAAATACGTGTTGTTTTTGGTAATAACAGATATTCACAACACTGGATTAGTCGGATGTCATTGATTTAGAACTAAAGTAACATTTATGCTGTAATAAAATAAATTGCTCGATTTCGAGCAACACGTATACTAGTTTTAGATAAATTAGCATAAGTTTAAAGTTAATTTTTTCTCCATCCAGTGTTTTTACAAGTGATCCAAAAAATTATTTTCTGTGATAAAAATTTCATGTCATAACCTGTATGAACTTATTTTTTATGTCCTAAAACTATGTACCAGGTTCTGTTGGCTTATCTTTGTTAAATCAAAATTATTAATATAAAATCCTTACGAGACTTGGTATATATATGTATGTACGTTTATTTATGGGTTGGTCCCATATATTTTTTATTTATTTTTACTATATCACTACGATATGAATTTAAGAGAGCAGTAAGCTACTTTCTACTAAAATCATTATTTCAGAATTTCAGCCCACTAATGAAAAAAAAACTCATTGTTAGTATAAACATTTAACAGTTAAATAGCTCCCTCTTGCTTTAGTTTAAAACTAACACTCAGTTTCTCTTCACTACCTCCAGTCACACAACATGACAGTTGCTAACTGCCGATGTGTGTGTCAGGGCTCGTCGCTTGTCAGTTCGGTGGAGCCGGACGCAACCCCGCAGTGGTGCCAGCTGGAGGTTGGAGGTCCGGGCATCGCCGAGGACACGGTCCGCCGCTGGGCCGCCCAGCTGCTGACGGCACTGCACGCGCTGCACCAGATGGGCATTGTCTGCATGTGCGTATCACGCTGCACTAATCATTTGCTATGCCGATGCTACTAGTGTTCTATGGAAATTGTGTGAAAATTACACAATCATATGTTGAACTTTTTGAGTTATGATTCCCATAAGGCAACCATGTATGTGAGGATCTCGGTAAATACATCTCTGTCTGTGGCGACGACACTGACCCAATATGAGTACTTACAACTTAACAAAAAATGCACTGGGTGGCTTGGTTTAGTATGTTATTGCTAAATATGTCAAAAATGCTTTCAAAAGTCATTCACAGTGCAAATAACACATTAATTAGTCGGTAGATCAACCATGACTATGAAGCGGTAGAAGGATGCTTCTATCAACCTGATCTATGACCTGACCTTGGCCTGAGTTGATTTGATTGTCGTTTTTAGAGCTGTCTAGAAGACCGGAACTATGTTTTCATCGCTAAAAGGTGACATGTTTGGAATTAGAGAAAGTATTACAGAAAAACTTAGCAATAATATACCTAACCCGACAGCCGTAGAGCGATGTAAACTATACAGGGTGACTTTAAAGTCTGTCACCAAACCTCATAATGTGGCTATAATTGGGTCAAAATAAGCAAAAAAGTTCGTATGAAGGTATGTCCTAATATGCATATTTACCCAAACATGCGCCATTTTGTTTTTTCCACTTAATAATTTTTATTTCCGTGACGGATTAGTCTATGAACTTCATATTTGGCATGGACCTTTATAATGTTTTCTAAACATGGAACTATGTTTTCATCGCTAAAAGGTGACATGATTGGAATTAGAGTAAGTATTACAGACAAATTTAGCAATAATATACTTAACCCGACAGCCGTAGAGCGATGTAAACCATACAGGGTTACTTCAAAGTCCGTCACCAAACTTCATAATATGATTTATTGGGTCAAAATAAGCAAAGAAGTTCATATGAAGGTATGTCCTAATATGCATATTTACCCAGACATCCACCACTTTGTTTTTTCCACAAATAATTTTAATTTCCGTGACGGATTGTTCTAGGAACTTAATATTTGGTGGACCTTTATAAAACTAATGTCCATTTCCGCAATGAAAATTATTTTTTTCCGATGCATGTTTTCAAAATGGCGGCCATATGAAATTTTTAACTGAAATATCTTAAAACTGGTAAATTATATCAAAATTTTACTAGACACAAAAAAATTGACAGATTTAATTATCTAACCAATAATACCAAGGTTGTAAAAATCTGACAACAAATAATGGAGTTATTGTGATTTTTCTATTAAAATAACCTCAATTTGCATTAATTATAAAACAAAATCAATGTTTCTCTGCTGAAAAATCACAATAACTCCATTATTTGTTGTCAGACCTTACAAACTTGGCATCATTGGTTAGATAATAAAATTTGACAACTTTTTTGTGTCTTGCAATATTACGATACAATTTACCGGTTTTAAGATATTTGAGTTAAAAAATTTAAATTGGCCGCAATTTTGAAATATGCATGAGAAAAAATAATTAATTGTTGTGAAAATGGACATTAGTATGTAATAAAGGTCCATGCCAAAAATAAAGTTCCTAGATTAATCTGTCACCAAAATAAAAATGATAAAGTGGAAAAAACAAAATGGCGGATATCTGGGTAAATATGCATATTAGGACATACCTTTCTGTGAAATTTTTGGCTTATTTTGACCCAATTAACCATATTATGAACTTTGGTGGCGGACTTTAAGGACACCCTGTATAGTAGTGGAATCCGTATCACAAACAAGTACCTCACCCCACTTATAATATTGTACTCTTTCACCCTAGTACATACTCAAAGGTAGAGGAATGGCACACAGATTTTTACTATCTGCTAAACAAAATCTCTCCTGCTGAAAGATATGTCCATTCAGAGATAACGGTTTTATATCGATTTAACTACATGAGAAAAAGAAAATTATTTCAGCAGTCTTTACTTATTATTTTTCTGAAAGTGGAAAGGCTTTCCAGAAAGTAAGGAATGTTCAGAAAGTAAAAAACATTTTTGTTTGACGTATAAGCATCTGTCTATCACAGAGAGTGTGCTTTGCTGCTCAACTTATCACAGTATAGCTAGACATTGTCCAGGCTTAACTACAAAAAAGTCCACGTTGATTGTTTTAATTTCTTAGCTGACAATCCCATCAGTTCTGAGGTGCAGTCTTTTGCCGACCCAATTTTTGTCAGGAAAATTATCTAAAACCTAAAGAAAGTTTATCTTCAACTGTGTGAAGTGTAATAAAATGACTTATTGAATGAAAGTTCCATTCAATTGGTACATTTATTTTAGTCGAACTAGTGTTCTAAAAAGAAAGTAGTGGTCAAGAAAGGGTGATATGTGAGAGTAGTGAAATAATATGATCCCTAAAGTAATATAATAGCTTCAGTTGTTTCACCACCGTATCCAGATAGTTTTATTCTCTGGTACAGCTGGCAGGTACATTTGTTGAATGCTTGTTTGTTATTGTTTTGCTTTTTTTTAACAAATACATGGGGCTAAGCCCTGAGGGCTATTAAAAAACTACTGGATCAATAAATACCTATATCGTGAATTTTCCAAGTATATGTTGTGTTTCATGGCAAACGGCCCTATAAAATTTCATCAAATTCAAATATTGTATATATATTTTAGATTTATAGATACCAACATCTTTTTTATAAATATAGAAGATCACTCCTCAGCTTCAAAAGTATAATATATTGATATTTTCTTATATTATTATTATCTGATTATTTTTGTATTATTTCAGGGACCTGAATCCAGAAAATGTGCTGGTGAGTGGCAGCACTGTCAGGCTGACGTACTTCTGCAGCTTCCCGGGTGTGGAGCCCCAGCTGAGCAGCCAGGCTGCCAAACAGCTGTACACTGCTCCGGAGGTGTGCTCCATCTTCCCCATCACTCACGCGGCTGACTGGTGGAGCCTGGGGACACTGTTGTACCACCTGCTGACAGGACAGGTGACCCAGTTTATACGATTCACTAGAGTTGTGCTCTCTTTTTATACACACAACTTGAATAAAAAGCTTAGTCCCATTCATTTAAAGTTAGCTGGAGTCGACTGTAGTAGTTTAAATGTAAATGCTAAATAAATATTTAAAACAGATAGATACAGTACACTCTCGTTCATCGGACTCGGTGACATCGGAACTCCGCTTCATCGGAACTGAAAATCTGGATATTATTAATTTTTTTTTCTTACGAAATAAATAGTTTTTCCGTTTTAGCGCCTTCAATTTCCATTCGTTCTATCCGCACAACAGTGAAGTATCACATTTTGCGTCTAACGTCATCAGGCGTTTTCCATAATCTGTACGTATCGATGAGATTTACGAGGCCGTGGAGTATTTGCACAAAAATAGAAAGAGGAAGGGGGCAGGAAGTGAACATCCATTTCGACTGCTTCCCAAACTGTCATTCAGTCTGTCTCGCGTCTCGACTGCACCTGTATTACGTGGAAGTCAGTTGACTGACGGAATATGAGTGGAATATAATAAATATGGAGTATGAGAATAACGATTTTGGATCTTTATTTCCTGCGTTGTTTTTATTCCTCTAGGTTCATTTGTTACCATGTTCAAAGTTTGAGTGCCTTATTTTCATAAATCTCTAGTGTTGCCTTAAAAACAAGAGTGAATACAATCACGATAGGTCACCGTACGGGCGGAAATGATGACTCACGACGGCCTCCGCTTCATCGGAATTTTTTGACATCCGAACCGGCCGTCCGCCACATTAGTTCCGATGAACGAGAGTGTACTGTATAGATATATTTTTTTTATTATTACTTACAGCTGAAGATTTTGATGGAAAAATTTCTTAAATCTCTACTCAATGTACTTCAAATAAAAATTGTCACTAGAAGTCAGTGCTGAGGGATTGTCCAGCACACATGCATCACAACTGCTTGTGCTTTGTCATTTTTTATCAAACAGTATGGGTGTAGTCTACCATCAACATCTTTTGAATTGTGAATGGCTAACAACATTGATAAATATTTGCTTAAGAAATCTCTTGGTTTCAGAGCTTGAGTTCATACTATCCAAGTGGGATCTTTTGCCACACAGTTCTCTACATTCCAGACACAATATCAGTGGAAGCTCGATCTCTTCTGAAAGAGGTGAATCTACTTAACACTACTTTGTTATGAAATACTGATTTAAGTTATCAGTTGTATTTATTTACTTCTTGTTTATATTCATACTTTGTTTACCTTTCTAACTATGTAACATTTTAGTTGATTAAAGCCTTATTATTTCAAAAAAGGTATCTTTAATTACGACAATTTAATCAACTAAATATGTGACGTACATGGAAAGGTAAACAAAGTGTGAATCTAAACAAGAAGTAAATAAATACAACAGCTAATTACTTAAATCAGTACTTCATAACATTCTCCTTTCAAAACTTAAACTACATAATCAGTCAGGTAAGTTGGGGGTTTTCTTGATCTTAGTGATAAATCCTCAAACACAGCAGTTCATTGTTTGGAAAATCTGTTTTCAATAATTTGAATGTCCAGCTACATTCATTCTACAGAGGAACATCTTTTCTTTCCAAAGAACTCGGTGATTACCTGCATGAAAGAGGGATAGCCACTATTCAAACAACTCCATATAATCCAGCAGGAAAGGGCCAAGTGGAAAGGTTCAATGGTACATTGTGGAAAGCAGTATTTTTAACTCTGAAGTCCAGATCCTTAAAGGTAGATCAATTGTAAGTTGTACTCAACGATGCATTACATTCCATAAGATCGCTCTCGTGCACTGCGACCAACAGTACGCCACATGACAGGTTTTTTGTGCATCCTCGGCGGTCACTCAATGGCACCTCGCTTCCAGCTTGGCATATGGAGCCAGGATCAATATTCTTAAAAAGAAACCTTCGGACATCAAAATTTGATCCGCTAGTAGAAGAAGTTGAGCTGATTGATGCCAACCCAAAGTATGCCTTGGTAAAACACAATGATGGAAGGCAGTCGACTCTCTCAATCATTTATCGCCTAGGGGGGATACGAGTCTACTAGTCAACCAAAACGTACCATGTTCACCAACGCTAAAGGATGTTTCTCAACCAAACTTCAATCCAGAGCCGAACGACCTTCCAGAGTTGAATATCACTCGTGAGCCAAATGTCACTTCAGAGCTGAACGTCACTCCTGAGTCGAACGTTACTTTGGAGCTGAACATCACTCCAGAGCTAAAGGTCACTTTACAAAATGACATTTAAGAAAACGATTTTCAAGAAAGATCAAGAAAACCGCCAACTTACCTGGTCGATTATGTAGTTTAAGTTTTGAGGGGGAGAATGTTATGAAATACTTATTCAAGTGAAATCAGCTTTTGTATTTATTTACTACTTGTTTATATTCATACTTTGTTTACCTTTCCAACTATGCAGCATGTTTAGTTGATTAAAGCCTTATTATTTGAAAAAGGTATCTTTAATTACAACATTATTTTTATTTTATTTGATTATCTAGGTCAATTTTTTATATAAAATATGTTTTGGTACTGTATTTTTTGTGATTAGAGGTCGCCACTGGTCGAAATTCGACTGAAATTTCAGTTGATTTTTACCCAATTTGTTTTAAAATGTTTTATGGAACATCTGGTCTTCCTGATTTGCTAGCATTTGTTATTGCAACAGCTGTCTTATGATTCAATCTATTCTCCTTCCTCCATAAGATTAACTTTGGAACTTTGAAAGCCTGTGGGGCGTAGCTCTGGAGTAGAGATGTAACGGATAGTTCTTTTGGCCGGATACCAGATACCAGATATTCGGCGAGACTGTAGGCCGAAGCGCCGAATATCCGGCTTCCGGATATCCGGCTCATGTTGTAGCCTTTAGTTTAAGTATGATTTACGGAAAGACAAGTAAGAACTTGTCCCTCTGACCATAGGAAAGTAGGTGGTACAAATTTTTCATTCGCTATTAGTCAGTCTGTAAGTTTTTCTGTTTTTTGTTGTTGTTTCTTTGAGTTGACAATTGTTTTAATTGTTTGTCTTGACCGACAAGAAGACCGTTACAAGTAGTGGTCAACCAGTGCCAAACAATACCCAATCTTACAGAACACTGTAAAGATATATCTCTCATCTCCTTGCAGCAGTATCAACAGTGAAAGGCTATTCTCAGAAGCAGTGTTGTATATGAAGCAAAACGCAACCGTTTGGGGAAAATACATGCTGAAAAACTTGTTTTTATTCATCATATTAGTTAAATATGACTACTGTTTTTTATATATAAAGCTCTATAGTTACAGAATTTTGTTATACAATACAAATACAATACCATTCAATGTTAATAAATTATTTTAATAAAAAAGATGTTTTTTTTTTATTTCATTTACAGATATAAGTATCCGGTATCTGGCCGAATAGTAGCAAGTATCCGGCCAGATACCGGATACTAAAAAAAAGGCCGGATAGGCCCGAATAACCGAATAGTAACCGGATATCCGTTACATGTCTACTCTGGAGTCCGATGTGAATTAGAATAATGATTGTGCTCATCTACAGGACCTTTCTAACGGTATGCGCAGATTTCTCCTACGATGCACACAAAGCTGAGAAAAAAGGAGGATACAAAACATGCTTGCCTATTAATATATAGAAGATAATTGCACTCCTACATTTATCTCCTTTCTACTCCATACTTTCCTAATGCCAGACAATAAACAAGTCTTATCTCTTAATGAATAAGGTTTCAATGATAATAATTAAAGTGGCATTAAAAGTTCTTGAGTTTTCTTATAACACTCACCCCACCTCTATTCTTCTACTCCTGTACTCATTGAAAATCAATGCAAATTGAAGACATCAACTAGAACAATCACTTAATCATACTTTTTACCTCATTCAGTCTTGGCGATATTTTTCAGTTATTGAGATACAATCCGAGCGAGAGACTGGGATCAGGGCTCCTGGGCATTGAAGAAATCAAGTCTCATCCCTTTTTTGAAGGCATTCAATGGGATCAAGTCTATAATGAAGGACTTCTGCCCATTTAGTTTATGTTCCTACATTTTACATGGTTTTTACCTCATTAACTTGACATTAGGTTCCTATTTGGGTTTTTTTTAAATCCATAAACTTTATTATTGTTTCAGTGTGAAAAGTCAGGTACAAATTTGTGTTTTAATGTTTAGCCTAGTAACAGTTTGATGTCTTAGCAATAATGTTTTAACATTTTAAACTTTAAGTTATGAATTGAGTCTAGTAGTTATTTAACAGTAACTTATAGATTACCTTACATTAGAACTGTGTGGATAATCAACATTTTTGTGTGCTGTCATTGCCGTGTTTACTGATATTTTTAACTTGTATTTAATTTTTTTTTGTGTGTCTTACAAGCTATGAAATAAATTAGCCCTGTTAGGGAAAAACCCCATCTGTAATTAGCACAAACATTGAGTTTAACACTTTGGATGCATGGTATGTGGTGGCTCTTAAGACGTATTTAACCCTATATTGCGGGAGTTGTATTCCATTAAAGTTATCTTACAATTACCTGAGATTCGGTTCTGCACTCTATTAGGAAACTTACTAGCCTAATATCTTTGATGATACCTACAGTTTTCCCCACTAGAAAGTGTCCCTTTCAAAACATTAATCCGTGCATCTAGGCCAAAAGCGTATATTTGATTTCCACTCACAACATAAACTGACTAGATGGTGCAACTCTAAAACATTAAATAATCTGTGGCAACACTTTTTTACTGGGAATGCCCAAATCACTAAAAGCAAAAGTGGGTCTTTTTTTTGCGCAATCGAGTTTTTAAAAATGATTAAGAATCTGCAGTACCGTCCGCCATCTTGGATTTTTAGTCTCATAAGAACAATGTTAATTATAGGTGTCTTTGAACACTATCTCGATAATCTTGCATCGGATTAGCATGAAACTTGAATATGTTCACCATAATGGTATTGTGGTTAGTATGGCAAGGATCAATTTTTTTAATAAACCTTTTAAAAATTATTTAACATGGTTTAACATGGTACTGCAAGACTCTTGAGCACCAAAAAGACACTTTTGCTCCAGTGATGAACAACGGTTTTTATCATAATTGCGGAATTAGACTTTTAATCGTTAAAAATATTAACCATAAAGTTGTAATTTTTAGGTTATATTTACAAAGTAAGTAATATGCAGTGATTGCATTTCTATTATTTACAAACAATGCTCTTAATAACATTTGAATTTCAAAATTCTGCACATAAAAATTAACAAATTAATAATAAGATACTTAGCAAACAGTTGAATTTTCTGTCCTAGGACTTAAAAATGATTCCAGCTGATTTTTCAGTCCTAGGGAAAAAAGAAACACTTGTGATCCTATTGAGAGAACAAAAAACAGGCTGATTTTGTGCAGAATGATAAAAAATAAACTATAGGCTTGTTTTTAAGTTGACAGTTTGGGTTGGATCTTTGAGCGCTGCATCTGGGTATCCTCTGATTTTGTTACTTTTTATTTGTGTTTTATTTATGTATATGTCAGAAAACATTTGATAATACAGGAAAGTCCTGCTTTAACAGTTGACTAGTCACAAAAGTCAGTGTTTACCAAGGAGTCTAAAATAAGGACAAGGTAGGGGTAAAGACATGCAACACCCTCCATGCACCAGATGTTCTTTTGCTCCTATGATATCACTATTTAGGCCCGATGCACACGAGCGTCATGCGTCTGCGTTGACGCAGCTTTATTATGCAGCTGCGTTTGAGTAGTGCATGTACTCAAATGGAGCGGTACACACGTAGACGCTCGTGTGTAACGGGATGCAGTGTGCACACAGCGTATTTTGGCGCTCGTGTGAACCGGGCCTTACTAATACTGGTAATGATAATGATGATGTCATGGGTGCAAAAGAACACCTGTTGCATGTCTTGACCCCTACCTTTTCTTTATTTATTCTAGATTCCTTGGTGTTTACTATGTGGATGCAACTAAGGCATTGAAATCTGGAAGATAAATATATTTTTACTCTAAAATGATAATAAAACCCTCACAAATATAATATTTTTATGTCACGTTAAAAACTGTTAAAACACTAAATAAAAATCATTAAGAGTACATCAAAACATGCTGAGGAGTTAAGCGTGTAAAATTCTGATCCAGCACCAGTAAATATCTAAATCAGCTCTATATTTCACTTGAACCAGTTTACATGAATCTAAATGTTACTATCCGCACACCTCTATGTAACATATTGATTTGGATTGTTAATTCTTCATGTTTTAATAGAACAATAATTTTGGTAAATTTAAAACAAAACCTTAACCACATCAACCTTACCAATAAGACTTTTGGTAAAGTAAGGCTCAGAAGAGGAACAAAAAGAAAAGTAAATTTTTGCCTTATGGCATATGTTGGCTCACAAAAATTGTGTTTGTGAAAAAGATATTTATTGCTATGTCATAATTATATTGTGGTAATTGTGTATTACATGATAATATTTGTTTCACAGTTTGATGCACTATATATTATTGTTACGATTTAGTTCATGTACATTCCAAATAAGCTTTATGTATGTTATGTTTTTGTTTCTGTCAACATGATTGCAATATTGCAATTAAGAAGCTTTGTTATAGTTTTGTAAATGTGGATGCAAGGTTACTTTTGTGCTTAGAATACCAACTTTAGATTCCAAAGTTCCTTTGCCATTTAATAAAGGGTACTTTTATTTGAGAGACATCGAAGGTGCCTTAATATCGAGACAGTGCTAAGGTGGTGTAAAAAATCATGGCTGGTTTTATTCACAATTCAAAAAATACATATATGAAAAATGTATTAGAACCTTGCTAATATGTTTTTTTTCTTTTTTTTTTACTTTGCTTCCAAAATAATTTTACAAACCCTGGAGAACGGAAGAGACTGATATTCAAGATAAATACCGATGAAACACAATCATTATGTTTAAGGAAGAGTTGGTCTTGAAGCTTGTGAGAAAACCTAAAATTATGATTTTAAAACATTAAACTTCTTACGCAGTTCCGTCCAAGTTTTTTTCAAAGTCGTTTGAACTAATATATCTGTTTTTCTATTGAATCATAAATATGAGTTTGGAACTGAACTTGCTATTCATAAGATTTTGTATTAACTTTACTTTTGAAGTTGTTTGTAAATTTTATTTCTAGCTTTGTAACATTTAGATATTGCTAGATTACAATTTAAAAAATATTAATAACTTCTTCCCAATAAATTTTTTTAAACAAATTAGGTGAGCCTCTGTAAAATATTTTTTTAATGACTTCTTTGTTTAAAATTTTGAGGTGCTGTAATCTTTAGAGTTATTTATTTAAGGGCAAGACAGGGTTTATTTGTAAGGATTAAATTAAAGGCTTGTCAGTTATAAATACACCGATGATTAGTGATAAAAATTAAATAGATTCTCAGCAGATTTGTGTATTGTGTTTTCGTCACAGATTCTTATATTTTAATTTTGTTGTGTTATTTTTGTATGAAAATTTAAAGAATTCTGAATGTTTTAAGTGTTAAATCCAATTGAATCACAGTAAAGTTCAGTTTCCAGATCACAGGTAGTCTTGAAAAGGAGTCCATGTTAGGTATTTCGAGAGATATTTTCTGGATATTATGAACTGCTTTATCTAAATTTTTGGCTATTTTAATCAATTAATTTTCATATTAGTCTTGATAAACTAGATATTACTTTTTTCAGTGTAATTAAATTGTAAAATAAATATTGCTAAGTCTAATACACTCCTCTACTTAAATACGAAATATCAAATATAAACTGTAAGAGGATAGGCCTAAGTTTTGTTATTGTTGCTTACTTTGTTACTTGTTTTATGTTATGTTTTGTAATTTAATTTACGTATATGTGTTACAATAAATAGTGATTTTATAAATTGTATAATTTATTTTTCTCCCATTGCATGGAAATAATCACATTGCCACACCTGTAACTTGTACGCAACTCTGTTCATTTCCAGTTTCTGTTTCATTTTGGCAATGTTCATTTCCGCATGCTAAATCAACCAGCAATTTAAGGTTACCTGTTGTTACAAATCATGCAACAGCTGTTGGTCATTGTTGTTTTTTAGCCATTGCTGCTTTTTTAGTTTGAGGTTATGTTTGATAGTTAACAGTGTATAAAAAAAATAATAATAACCTAAATAACATTTTGTATACTTATTGTAAATAATAACATTTGATCTGTTGCACTTATGATGGTAGGAAAAATTTTGTATGTACAGACGAGCACAAATAGTCATTGCCGCTCTCAAATAGTTTGGAATCTACAATTCTGGAGTGGCAATGTCACACTTTGCACTCTACACCAATAACTATTACCACCACTCAATGTTCACAGACATATTTTCAACTTACCTTCAGTTTTTCTAAAGTGTTATGTGGCTTTCATATGAATTTATCAGTGCTTATTATTTAATATTATTAATATTCACAATAAACTTTCGGGTCACTTAAATTTTTAATGGAATTTGATTACTTTTTTCATGTAAAAATACAGAGGGACTTAGGTACTTAGATTTTACAGCCACAGTGGTGTTTTTACAAATCTTATTAAAGTACCTGAGGGCCAAGCATTCTCTCGGTAAAAAAAACAAAACATTTTTTACAGTAATAATCTTAGTCACATAAGTAGGGATGTCAATCCCGAATCCCGGGATCCCTAGCAATTTTGGATACCTAAAAACCGGGGATTGGTGGGATTGTAAAAAATCATAATTTATTGTATCATTGTGTTATCATTGTAAAATCAAGGGCGCACTCTCGTATTAATTTGATGGATCAAATGTTGAAAATGCAACATGTTAATCTTCAGTTATCAGCTGATTTCCCTATGTTACCTAAACAGTCTTTTGTTTTTATAATATATTGCTATTTGAAGTGTGCACAATCGTTATGTTCTTTTTAGCGAATTTCCCATAGGGAATAAGCTATTACCGTAGGTCTCATAGTAAGACCTAAGCCCGGGACCATGTTACTTTTTCGTTTTGAGGTGCCCAGAGACCAAAAATAAGTCATTAAAATTTATAGTCATAGTCATAGTCAAACATCTTTATTCATATATCATGTACATTGGTGGTACAGTGAATAGTGTCAACAAATAAGTACCTACAATAAATATGTATTTAACAAAAATTGTAATCTAAATAAAAGAAATTTCTCCTGTATATACAGAAAATGATAGGGTTTATATCTAATTCTGGGAGGTGGAAAACTCATCAAAAGAATATACTGATAAATTTATTATGTACTCTTTAAGCATTTTCTTGAATTTTGATTGATCTTTTTCCTTTTTTATAAAATCAGGGACATATTTTAGAAAAAGGTTACCAGCATATGAGGGTTTTTTTTCAAAAAATTTTAATTTGTGAGGATGAACAATCTCCCTTCTTCTCCTAAGATTATAAGAGTGTAATGGACTAACGTTTTCCTCTGAATCCTGCTTTTTGGCAATAAGAATTGTTTCATATATATATTGCCCGTAAACAGTAAAAATTTGCAAGTTTTTAAAATGTTCTTTTGTTGAATCATCTCGTTTAAGCTTAAGCATGATTCTGATAGCCTTTTTTTGCTGCCGCAGAATGCTATCCATATTTAATCTTTTTGTTGACCCGTATAATGCTATACCGAACATAATATGGGAGTGTACATGGGCAAAATATATACTTTTTAAAGTTTCGAAATTACAATGAAAGGACATTTTTGATAATGCGAATATTCCAGAGTTAACTTTGATTAAAATTTTCTCTATATGTTCGTCCCATTTTAAATTTTCATCAATTGTTAAACCTAGAAAGTTGATTTTATTTTCCTTTTGAATGTTATTTGAGTTATAAGTTATTGTTGGTTCTTTTGTAATTTTGTTCTGTGCTGTTTTAAAATTTATAAATTTGGTTTTTTGTGAATTCAATAATAAGTTGTGATTGTAAAAATAATTACCAATATTGTCTAATTCTACATATGAAAAAATTTCTGTTTCTTCAGGAGAGTTAGATGACACGATCAAATTAGAATCATCAGCGTAAAATCATAGTTTAGAATTTCGTTTGTACGTTAAAGTATCTTCCATGCCCTTAAGATAACACAAAAAAAGCAAAGGTCTTAAAATTGAACCTTGGGGCACCCCAAATTTAATTGGCTATTTATATATATATATATATATATATATATATATATATATATATATATATATATATATATATATATATGTATGTGTGTGTGTGTGTGCCTCACATTGAAGTTGGCGGAACAATTAAAAATGTTCCACGTTATCAAGTGTTGTCGCAGCGACGAGTTTTTCGGTTGCACAACCAGCTCAACATGATGTAATTAAGGAGCTTTGTTAAGGTTTGGTAAATGTGAATGCAAGGTTGCTTTTGTGCTTAGAATTCTAACTTTAGATTCCGAAGTTACTTTGCCATTTCACAAAGGGTACAGTAGAAGCCCTCAAATCCGGAAACCCTGGGACCGCCCTAATTAACACTTTTTGACGGGTTTTGGGGCGTGATTTAACTCTGATCAAGGGTGCTATTTGCCATATATTAGAGGGCGATGTTTACCGCCAATCGGTGGTTATGCTCTTGACTGCTAATAAGCTCTTTACTGCATATGCTCTTTACTGCCGAAATGACGATCTCGGAAACGGACAAGCGGTCGCTGGCGATGAACCTGCACATTTCAAACATTAATACTGATCTTCTGTCAACGAAGGCCCTAACATATGAATAGGACAGTAAAAGCAACAGAATCTGTCTTTCTAGGTATAGACCTATCTTCTGTGTTATATCGATGATCGGGACGCGAAACACCCGACAAAACGATACCGATCAAAAATAGAACACTATAATACAAAGCAGTGGCGGATCTAGGATAACAACAAGGGGGGGAGGGCTAACCGGTGGGCCTCCCGAGAAATTTTTGAAATTTAAGTGTCCATAATGGCAGTTTTAGATAATTTATTCACTCATCGTTGTGGAAAGCAATACTAAATCGCCAATCAATTTTTATTACAAAAACAGTTTTGCCAATGTACCAACTTTTATTGCTCTTATTAATCATCAAGTTTAATATTTAATGAGAATGATTTTACATCGTGAAGTACAATGCATACACTAACCTTAAAAAAATTGGTCTTAAAGTCTTTTACACATACTAACTACTTTTTTATGTTTTTTGGACTGCAATATTAAAAAACACATCCGTTGAAAGAAGACTATTTACAGGACATCGTGTGAAAATTAAACGTTTCTAAGTTTTACGGTTTTTGAGTCGGGCTTGCTTAAAGTCAGCCATGCCACCGATGATCGCGGCGAAGTCGTCTGAGCCCGAGGCCGCAATGCTGGGTTGGTTATAGCTGTCTAGACGGTGTTACCATTGACTTTGTACACTACGTGAATAGACCTCTCATCCAATGCATTTAGTTTGAGGCAAAATTTTGGAAGTTCGCTGTACGCCGCACCAGAGTCGCTGCCATCGATGTTGTTATTATTCAGCTGAATTTACAGTGCTGCCAAAACATTTTACCAAAACATAAACATAACTTTCAGTTATAAGATATTTCATCCTTGGTTTAGAAGAGTGGTAATGATTTATCTATCATATGTTACGTGTACTTCGATGTACGCCGCACGAGATCGCACCACCGTCAATATGCTTCACACACGTGCTATGAGAAGTCTACTCACGTAGTGTACAAAGTTAATGGTGTTACGTATCGCGACCGTATGATTTGTTTTGAGTTATTGGAAGTATTTCTGACCAAACGCAAGTATATCAATAACAAACATAACCTAATCGCCACAGCGCATTGTAAACTTTGCTTAGTACTTGTAGCAGGTCCCATTTCAGTCCGTGGTTGGAGATGCGGTCACCGCGATCATCGGTGACATGGCTAAATTTAATGAAGTAGGGGGAAAAAAAACAAACATAAGATGTAGAAACGTGAAATTTTATAGCATCTAGTTGATTGATAGTTGATTCCCCTTCGCCTCCGCCACTCCCACTTATCTATAGGCCCCTTTAATACATCGCATCTTTCGACGCGCGTAAAATAAATACATTGCACTAAGATAGGACCATCTATACCCGGCGCCTGACGGTCGCCCGTCGCGCGTCATCCAAGGTATCTTTATACGGCGATCCGAGCGACGCACGGCTAGCGCAAGCCCGATGAGCGCCCTTCGTATGAAAGGGCCCTTAATCTTGAGGATGGAATACCTCCCCCCCCCGCATTGTCGCTATACGAAGACTCGGCATACACAACGGAGGGACTCTGGAAGCCAAAGAATTGGTGCCCCATCCGACAGGGAAGGCGTACCGATTGAGGCCCTAAAATAACCTGTCGTCTAGTTGAATTAGAAGAAAAGGACTTTAAAAAAATCATTTTTAACAACAAATATTTTTAGGGGTGATGTTTTTTACAGTGTGCATAACAGACACAAAATAGTTGACATTGAAAAATATCGGTAAAATGTGCGCTGATTTGTCGGCGTTACACCCGGCCTTCGCCCGACTCGGGCCGGCGCGGCGCCCCATCTTGGTCCCCAAGGGGGGGGGGCTATAGCCCCCTTAGCCCCCCCCTTGGATCCGCCACTGACACAAAGTTTTAGAAGACATTCAAAATTAAACAGTACAGAAATCGTCAATTAAACTAATATATTTTTGTGATATAACATGGGTCAAGTTGACTCTTGTCTATTTTTACTTTTTTTTTGTGGGAAACGCTCAGGGCTGAACCTTTCATTTCCAGAATCCCGCGGCCGGATTATCTGGTGGCCGAACCATCCGAGGCCGACTAAAAGGCTTCTACTGTACTTTTATTTGAGAGTCATCGAAGGTGCCTTAATATCAAGACATTACTAGGGTGGTGTAAAAATCATGGCAGGTTTTATTCACAGTAAAAACCTAACTAATCTGCATTTATTTTTTACTTTGTTTCCAAAATAATATTACAAACGCTGAAGATCGGAAGAGACTGATATTCAGAATAAAAACCTATGAAATACAATCATTATGTTTAAGGAAGTGTCGGTCTTGAAGCTTGTGAAAAAACTGAAGTAATGATTTTAAAACATGAAACTTCTTACACAGTTCTGTCCAAGATTTTTCCAGGTCATATATCTAATATATCTGGAACTAATATATCTGTTTTTCTATTTAATCATAAATATGAGTATGAAACTGAATTTGCTATTCGTAATATTTTGTATTAACTTTACTTTGGAAGTTATTGGTAAAACACCAAACAAGGACACACACAGAGCGGACTTCACATACATACACATTTACACAACATTTTGTCGAACAATTAAAAATGTTCCGCGTTGTTATCAAGTGTTGTCGCGGCGAAGAGTTTTTTCAGTCGCGCAACCAGCTTGATTGTCCGTGTGGCCCGACTGCCACGGTTGACCTTGCTGAGTCATCCCACGAAAGGCCAGGAGGGGGCATTGTTGCCTGTACTTTGTACTGATAATGTCACCGGTCGACTCCTATCATTTGCATTCTTTATTTCTTTCTCAATCATATTTAAAACTGGTTGAGACAGAAATAAAGGATGCAAATTATAGGAGTTGACCGGTGACGCTATCAGTACAAAGTACATGCAACAATGCCCCCTACTGGCCCTTCGAGGGAGACTCAGCTAGGTCAACGATGGCAGTCGAGATTAGAAAATCGAGCAATTTGAATGACCGAAAAACTTAGCACTGCGACAAAACTTGATAACGAAGAACATTTTTAATTGTTCCCCAAAACATTGTGTAAATGTGTATGTATGTGAGGTCCGCTCTGTGTGTGTGTATGCGTATTTGTGTTTTTCTGACAACGATTTTACGTCTAGCATCACATCACATTCTTCAATGGTGAGTGCTGCCCAAGAATAGAAAATAGTAAAAATATTTCATTTTAGCATAATACAATTTTTATTCCTTTACTTTATTTTAGCCAATTTCCCTATAGGGAATACGCTATTACGGTGTAGTACATGGTAAGACCTAAGACCGGGACCATATTACACTTTTTCGTTTTGAGATTCCTAGAAGTCAAAAACACTGTTCGTTCTAATTCATATATATGAGTCTGTTTACCCAATAACTTTTGAAAGAAACCTTTGATTTCAATGAAAATTGGTTTGAAGGTGTTGGGCAGTTCTGGAGGTTATCGTTCAAAATGAGGTTGGAGACTATTGGAACGGGGTTTTATGGGGTTTCAAAGGGTCAAAATGGGGTTTTTGGAATTTTTCACCCATAGCTTTTAAAATTCATGAATTTTTAAAAGAGACCATCCAAAAGAACATTAAAAGAAATAATTTAGTATTCGAATCATTTTAAGAAGAAAATAAAAAAACTAGTTTTCCATGTTATTTTTATGGGTAACCAATAAAACTTTGTGTAATATCGCTTATTTTGTAATATGTCTCAATAAAATTTGGTACATACCTTCTTAAATTATGAGGATATAATATATATTTGGTAAAAAGCCCTTATGGCAGCAAACCTATGTAAGTTAATAAATTTTCATGGTGTTTTAATAGAAAATAAATATTTAATCAGAGGGAGAAAGATAAAGAGGGGGTGTCTGAACATAATCAGCGGACCAGCTGATTTCCTACATTTGTCATATTAATATAATTATTTATATTTATATTTTATATTATATTAGCCCCGTCCCCTGGCTCCCGGTCCTGTGTAATATTGCTCCACCTGAAACCAGACGAAGGGATGCACTCATTAGGGAAATATACTAAGATCTTATCTGCTCCACACCTACCCATCCATGATTACCTACCCCAGGAGACGGGCAGATTGAGGTCTGAAAACCACCACTGCGGACAGCATCCCCAGTTGATGGACACAAACTTTTCAATCCATACCAACTGGACTTCCTCCTGGGACTCTTTCCAAGGTCGGAATCACTTTTTGATTGCTGACCCAACCTTAGCAGTAAGTGGTATGGATCTTCCTCGGAAGCAGTGGACTGTTCTCAATCGATTCCGCACTGGAGTGGGAAGATGCTAATTATTGGAAATACAAATGGGGAATGACAGAAGACCAGTCATGCGGCTGTGGAGCGGAGTGCCAGAGACTATGACTCACATAGTCAATGAGTGCCCTTTGAGTGCTTTCCCGGAAGGGCTGATGGGCCTTCATTGTGCAAGTGAAGCTGGGCTGCAATGGCTTAGCGCCCTAGATTTAGCTTTATAGAGAGATCATAAATGTTTATTTTAGCTTTATTTTAAATGTATTGACGCAGGTGCTTTGCACTGCAGAACATCTTTTATTTATTTTATTATTACTAGTATACGTGTTGCTCGAAATCGAGCAATTTATTTTAATACAATACAAATGTTACTTTAAGATCTAAATCAATGACATCCGACCAATCCAATATTGTGAATATCTTTAATCATCAAAACTACACGTATTTACAGCTGATTATTAACAGATGTTTAAAATGCTTTATTCAATCCCAATGTTATTTAAATGGGGAATTTTGAGATTTCAATGGTGGGTAACGCCTTTATTTTCAGTCCGATTCTCATCAGTTTTTGGCGGAAACAACTACAGACCAAGCCCTATCCAACGACACCAAAAACTTAAAAATCGGTTGAAAATTGTAGGAGGAGTTCTCAAGACAAATAAACCCTTAGCGTATTAAATAAGTATAGATTATTTTTAAGATGGTAGCTGGCTATGGCAGCCATACGATGTATATATTTCTATTTTGAGATTTATAAACAGATCATTCTCTCTGGATAAAAATTGGTGTGTGTGAAAGAGGCCTACAGGCCATCCAAACTGTTTCACCCCAATGTGCAAGTAACTTTAACGGAAATAGTATGCCTCTCGGCCCCTGTATATTTAAGTAGCCCTGAATAAGTTTTTAAATCTTAAGGGCGTGCATTACAGCATGGTACCCACATTCAAAAGAGGCCACCCTTCAGCCTATAGGGCGCCTACATCTCGAGGGAGGCACTGCCATCTTGGAAGGGAGCTCAAGACTTTAAGGGGGGAGCTTCCTTCCTTGCATCTAAATGAGAGTTTAAAAATCAGACAAACAAGACTATTGATCTGTTCTCTTGCCTCACTACCAATCCAATATTGTGATTATCAGTACCTAATATCCAAAAATACACTTAATCACAGCTGGAAATGAACACAAGTTTTAAAAAACTAAACCCAAGCCCAATATCATTCTAATAGGAAAATTTCAAATTTTAATAAAGGATAGCACCCTTATTTAAGTAAGAGTACCAGGTTAACCGAGCCTTGCTCGTTTGTTTTAATTCTGTTTTGATATAGTGTAATTGTACAAAGCTATTAAATTTCTACGAACAACCAACTACAGTAGACTCCCTCTTAACCGGCCACCTTTTAACCGGTCTCCGCTTTAACCGGCCTACCCTGACACAAAATAACATCTTTTTAACCGGCCATTTTTTATCTCAACATCGCTTTAACTGGCCGCGTTTAGCCGGAAACTAAGTTTTCTTATCTAATGTATCATTCAATTCAACTTTATTTCATATTGATGTTCTCGAACCAATTAAACTATAACGTCCTGGAGGGAAGTGACTGCCACTGGAAGTCAATGCGTTTGGACCTACTATCCAGTAGACCACAATAAAGAAACGAATTATTATAACAGTAGTGTAGGTTTGTTGTAGATTTCATGGGTGGTGGATATTAGCTATAAATCATATACAGTAATGTATTTAAGGTTGTTTTTCAAGTAATAATTATATTTAGGTCATTGTGGGTAGAATTGTGTGTAGGTCATTTAGGTAAATTGTGGGATGGCCTTCTTAAATAAACATCGGTTTAACCGGCCAATTCATTATCCGGCCGCAGCCTGGTCCCGAGGTGGCCGGTTAAGAGGGAGTCTACTGTATACCTCTTCACAGTTCACAGCTGTTTCAAAATGTCTGCCTAACATTACTGTTTACCTTTCTTTGTTATTTCGTTACCAAAATAGCAACCCATAAGACCAATGTTAAAAATTTTGATTTTAAAACTTAAATTTAGACCAAATTTGATTTTTCCTGGGATTGAGGCTGTTTCTAAACCTATTTTTGGGCCAAAACACTCTTAAATGCAAAGTTTAAGCAAAATCTAACCGCTAGATTTTGAGATCGTGGAACACACATCCCTTCAGACATTCCTCGTATTATAGTATATGATTCTCATCATTTTTTGGTAGGAACAACTACGGATCAAGCCCTATCCAACGACACCAGAAACTTGGAAATAGGTCTAAAATTGTTGGAGGAGTTCTCTTAACAAAAAAAAAACCTATAGTGTATTAAATAAGTGTAGATAGTTTGAGGAAAAACTATACATTTACACTATCAAAACTGTGATTTTTCCTTTTTTCATTTTGTTTTTCAAGCTCCCACCTTCCTCTTACTTGCCCTTCGTGCCACTCGGAAAGTCGGAGCGCCCTGTGTGGGCACATGGTCACAAGCCGCTACTGGAGTAAACTAATTTTGTAAGCTAAATTATTTTTTTACTGACACAAAGTAATACTAATTTTTCTAGTAACTACAAAAATAATATGCTACAGCTAACCATTCTTTGGACTCTAATGTAAATTTTTGCAATACCATTTATTTACATACTTACCTTTACATAATAAAGGCTAAAATTTACAAGTATTTAACCAAATATTTAACATTATTCAACCACAAAGATTGAAAAATTCTATTTGAAAATATCATAGTAATTGGTAGGTTACTTGTTATAATCAGAATAGCAAATTTTGAAAAGTGATCTTGAAAAAAGTTTTATTAATTTAACTTGCGCTGATTATATTGAAAAATGTCTGTCTTTGCTGTACTACTTTTGCATTATGTTAGTGGCAGTTCATTAATTCTTCACAGCAACATCATCATTATTAGGCTTGCCATAATTTTACACAAACTGGGATGACCAGAAAGTAAAATTTGTAACTCCACCTAAAGAACAGAAGAAAGATATGCTCATGTTTACAGGACTAAATTGTAAATTAAAGTTGAATAATAGACTATAGGATAAAAAAATCAAAGAATGGGCAGAAATGTTAATGTTGTTTCAAAGCCCGCAAACATTCAAACTTTTAAAAAGTAATTTAAATAAATTTTATGATGAATAACAGCAAATATTCAGGTTGGGGTTCAAATAATCTAAACATAAGCAGCATAAAACCGGATGTTCAAGGTTGACAAAAAGCCTAAAAGCGGGACATAAGCAAAACAGGCTGGGGCACCGGGACAAAAGTGAAATATACCTGGATGTATGGTAAGCCTATTGATTGTAGTTTCTTCATTAAAAATCGATAAATCAGCGCTTTTCATTTTACTGCATAGGTTGAAAATAAAATTTTAGACGCTCATTCTGGGTATAAATGATATTTTTTTATGAACAAATATCCTTCTCAAAAAAAGGTTGCTCACAGACAACCATGGCTTTGTTTCAATCATAGATTTTAAGAATAAAGTTTAACCATTACTTTCTGATTATTAGGCAAATATAATACACTACTCGCCTACGGCTCGATGGGGGCTCCGCCCCCATGCCCCCTCAGAGGTTGCCCAGAAATTCGTTAATTGTTGTTTAAGTCGCATATAATGAACAGAATACATATAAATATAAGAGTTTGTAAATGAGCAAAATAGCAAAATAAATTAGTTTGTCATTTATTTATAACATAAATTAACTCCCACGACTGCAGAAATAACCTAAATTTGAACTTATGCAACTAACTCAATCTAAGGAATGAAAATATATTTGCCTACGGCTCGTTTTCAGAGACTCTTTCCCCAAACCCCCACCCTAATTCCCCCGAATTCTATAAAGGTTAATGGAGTTGTGAATAAATTTATTATGTAGGTATTGTATAAGTATTTACTTAAAATTATAAAATACGTATAAATAAATATTTAATGGATTAACTGCAGTTATAATAAAAAATATGCAGTAGATCATCGAAAACAATAAAAAATTCCATTAAAACAAAATAATTGGAAATCTTAACAAAGTGGATAAAACTTGCCAAAAACTCCTTTTATTTATAAAAATACTATTCAGTTACTATCCTTTAATTAGTTGTGCTGAAATTCCAGGGAATAACATAACGATCCAGTAATATTGAACATACAATGATAAATTTAAATTTAATATTGGCATTCATTACAATTCCTTCATTTCAGTTTTTAATGGTGTAAAACTTTTAAATTTACCCAATTTCCTAAAAAATTCTGTCAAGGCAAATAAAAAAACTTCAAGCTTCTAAATACAATAATACAGTAGTTACTAACAAAAGTATGTTAAATAATGGTTAAAATATTAAAATTACCATACACATCAAAGGACGTATGTTTTAGCCGTAGGACCAGGTCAGTAAATAACAATCAAAGTAAAACAATCAGTTGCTTGATATAGCAACACGTTCCGACTCACAGTCAAAAGAAGAATACGTGATATTGAAAATCATCATGATAATTTTTAAGTTTGATAATTTAATTGATATTGGTACTGTGCAAGATATGTCTATGTGCAAAGTGAAGGTTCTGAGTAAAATATGGAGGGCTCAGAAACATTCTGGTGTAAGTCAATTTTTGTTGATTTTGAGATATCCATGGCAACCAACTCCAAAATGGTCAATCTACTTAGAAACATAGTGGTTTAAGTCGTAGTTCCACTTGGGACCGCTAGGTAGCAGCACCTGATTGGAGCTCTAAGCTGATGTCCAACTTCCTTGCCAATCATAGTGGTGTGAGTCTGACTTACACCACTGTGTTTCTAAACAGCTGTCACTGATTGCTGAATCACAACATTGCATGATGAGGCCAAGTGGTGAAAAACTTTTGGATTACTTAATGGATAGTGATGATAGTGACAAAGATAAGGATTATGACCCTGGAAACGATGAAAACTATTCTTCAGGTAAGCTAAAAGTATTTATTAACATGCCGTAAATTAATATCTTGTCTTTAACATTGCAACTACCATTCAGGTTATAGGTTATGTTTGTTTATTTTTAAGGTTTATGCAAAAAGTACTTAGTAAAGCATGTTTATGTTTGTAAGTCTTTTATCAGTGCACTAAATAGACCATAAATAACATAAGATAACTCTGAATATTGTTCTAGGTTAGTTTCAAATAAAACCAACGCAGTATTGGAGATAGGCTTGTCTTTATGCTTGTACCATCAACATTGCTTTGCTTTTATTGTGCTTCAATAGGCTTGTGTTTGAGTCAGGACAATGTTAGTTATCTCCAGTCCCAGATATCTTATCTATGCCGATAGACCATTAACATAATTACATGTTTAGTCATTAAAAAAGTATCTATGGTAACCTAGCTAATCTGAACCTTGTGATTGTTTTATAGATACCAGTGCAGAAGCCAGAGATTTTGAGGAGCCTGATGCAGAAATAGTGGATGGAAATTTGGAGGAAGAAAACTCCAACGAAGTTCAAGGTTGTGAAGGTAAGCCGTTGAAGCCTAAAAACGGCAAAAACATGAGTCCATAAGAGCAAAAGCGAAGAGGCTTCGTAACTCAGGTGAATCATACATCAATGTAAAGGGGAATATTGTACCAGCTAAAGAGTTTAAAAATATTGACTGTGGATGTCCCAAACAATGTTTTACAAAGTTTACAGAAGCTGAACGAAGGGACCTATTTAATAATTTTAATAAAATATGCGATTTCAGCAAACAAAATATATACCTATGTGGTTGTGTACACCAAGCTCCAGTTCAACAAAGACGGCCACGGGATGGTTCCAAAGGTAATAAGAAATGTATCAATATTTACCACATACCAAAAGGCGAAATTACAGTTCGAGTGTGCAAAAAATTTTTTTTAGCGACTTTTGGTGTAAGCGACGGAAGAGTCACAAGAGCCATTGGGAAGGCAAGAGATGGACATGTGCCTGGTGAGGATTTAAGAGGCAGGCACGAAGCAGCCAAAAAAATTACGCAGGAAGAAACCCAGTCTGTCATTGAACACATTAGTAGTTTTCCTTCTTTTCAAAGTCACTACAGTAGGATTGACAACCCTAATCGAAAATACTTAAGCCCTGAACTTAATATCGCTAAGATGTACACACTTTACACGAAATGGTGTGTAGAAAAGCAAATAAGACCTTGTAAAGAATACTACTACAGATTTATTTTTAATAATAAGTTTAATTTACAGTTCCATGCTCCGAGGAAAGATACCTGTAAGAGTTGTGACAAATACCATCAAATGATCCAAGTTGAGCCAAACCCAGAAAAAAAGGCTGAGTTGGAAAGGGAACACACTATTCATTTGAGAAAGGCTGAAAAAGCAAGAGCTAGTTTGAAATCTGATAGCACACTAGCTAAAACAAACAAAGACGTATGCACATTGACAGAGGACCTACAAAAAGCCCTCCCATTCCCGAAAATTACAGTGTCAGAAGCGTATTACCGCCGCAATATGTACTGCTATAATCTTGGCATACATGACATGGGACAAAACATAGGCTACATGTACGTGTGGGATGAGACCATTGCTAGCAGGGGGTCCCAAGAGATCGCTGCGTGTCTTACAAAGCACATCAAACAGAACCCACGTAAACACATTATAATTTACAGTGACACATGCACTGGACAAAATCGAAATATCAATCTCTCAATGGCTCTAATGAAATTAACTCAAGAATCCGGCATTGATATAATTGACCAGAAATTTATGGTCTCTGGCCATTCTTATCTACCAAACGATGCTGACTTTGGCCACATCGAACAAGCAGCAAAGAATAAAACCATTTACACTCCAGAAGATTGGTATGAAGCTATAATAAGTGCAAGGAAACAAAATAAATTTTTGTTGATAAAAATGCAGCAAGATGAAATACTGAGCACGAGCAATTTAACCAAGGCCATTACTAACAGAAAAAAAGACAAAGACAAGAACAAAGTAAATTGGCTCAAAATCCAGTGGCTTCGTTACGACAAAAAAAGGGAGTATTTTATTCTTTACAAGTACACATTGAACGAAGATTTTCCCTTTCAAGAAATCGACCTAAGACCAGCAAAAATAGGTCGACGCTTGAGCCTCGCTTCAATTGATCAGCAGCGTCTCTATGACAGTCCACGAGTAATGAATGACCTCAAGAAGAGAGATATGCTTTATCTTCTTAAATACATCCCTCCAGTTCATCATGGGTTTTTCAGGAGTTTAAGAAGCTCCAGAGATGTTGAAGATAACGGCCCGCTTCTTGACGTCGATGAGGTTGACCCGCTTCTTGACGGTGAAGAAGTTGTTGATGAAGACCAGTAAAGAAATCTGACAATATAGACTTTTTACTGTGGCAATCTTTTGGTTATATCATGTAAATAAATAATTATGTATGTTTTATATTGTGAAAGCAATTTTAAGTATTTTTATTAAATACCTTCATAGTGGTGTAAGTCAATTTTTTTAATCCGTACTGGTGTAAGTCAGTTTTCTAAATTAAAAAAAAAATAAAAAAAATACAAAGAGTCATAATTTAACAAAGAAATGATAATACAATGAAATTTTCATATTTGAAAAATCTAAAATGGCAAGTCAAATTAACACACATTGTTTGCTGATTTTCCAACAATGGCAAACGCGAAGGTTTAATTATTGAAAAACTTGGAAAATTGACTTACACCAGAATGTTTCTGAGCCCTCCATATTATAGTAGTTGTAAAATTACGTCTACATGGGGTAAAATTCCCCGCAAAAATAAATAAACATTTAATTATGTTTAATTGTGTGGACTGGGGGGGCAAAAATTCATAGAACCAAACTTGTAGTAACTTGAAAGATGTTCGCGAGGATTGCCTCAGATGTTATATTTGGCCGCTAGAGTAGAAAAAAATAATGTCATATTTATTTTGGGTAAAAATGTTTGGTCGCTAAATTTTGAAATCAGATAGTTTTCTGGGGCAGGAAATAAAAAAGCTTTTTTATTTTAAATGAAAATACTGTACTGCCACCTTTTTAAATTAAACATTAACTTAGTACGCACTAAAAGATAAATCAATTGTGTAATCTGCTATTTTAGTTAACATTTTTGTTGAATTGTAAAATTTAAATTAGCATGCTATCAGGTAAAGTCAATGATGTACTTCCTAATGAGTTCGTTAGAAATTAAGTGCCATCCCATATAAAGAACCAATTTTTGGAGGACTATCGTGCAAATATGATACTGTCTTACCGGGTGTTTCATACCAACCTTGCACCTCTTTTAAAATTGTACAAAAAAAAAAAAAAAACAAATTGTGCCGTTGTAGGTAATAGTTATTTGTGCTTCTAGGGACTAAAGTACAATGTTTTCTCCCTGAAGGGAAAGTGTTGTCGCCCGAAGGCGAAGCCGAGGGCGACAATTTCCCTGAGGGAGAAAAGTACTTTAGTCCCTTGATGCACACAACATTTTTCCTCCACCTACACGAATAAAATTTAGGCCTAATAGGCCTACCGTAGATAATTTAACTTTACCTTCATATGATCCCTTGCTCCGTCAAGCTGGATCTGTCACATCAACATAAATAACACACAAGGTAGGCCATATCAATTTTGAAGAACACGAAAAAAAAAAATATAATTTAAGCCTAGTCAAAAGTTTTACACGTATGTTTTGGACTTCTTAGGTTAATAGCCTACCCAAGCAAAATGTAAACAAACACCTACACTGCCACGGCCATCTCTAATACTAGAGATGCTGCTCACCCACTGCTGACTGAATGGTCAGCAGGTGAGCAGCAGCTACAGCTGCTATTAGTCAACAATGGGTAACGAAACAAATACAAGTAACAGCTGACTGTGGCTCATGTTCTTTTTAATCTCTCTTTTAATGTTATTCTTATGTAACTAACTTTAGCCCCGTGGTACGAAAAAACTCGAGTTTTCCCTAGGTAGAAAGATTAAGTATTCAAGTCACATGGGATAGAAATTAATACTTTACTACTCTATTCCAAGGAGTAAAATACGGCTTTAGATAGTAGGTGGAGGAAAACATATTTTGCTCTGTTGATTGACACTGATTTCAATACAGAGGGGACCAGACGTAATTTTGAAGCAACTTTAAAATTTAATATTTTAAACCCTAATCATACTGATTTAGAATAATAAATAGCATGACATTATTTTTTAACTGAGGATAATTTAAAATATATTATGTCTGAACATTTTACATATAACAGAACTTACCAAACATGTAAATGTCTAAGAACCTCATTTAAAATAATATACCATCATAAAACATCAATTATCACGTGATTAGTTTTACTAAACATTTAAATACATGTTCATTAATCTCCGTCATGTTGTAAATTTAATAAAAAAACATTTTGGACCAAACTGACAATTTTGTTGGAAACGTATTTAAAAGAGTCGAAGACATTTTGCCGAGACATTTTTGCTTAAAATTTAAATTTCAACCTCAAATATTCAATAATAAACTGCTAAAATTACGCGTACAAGATCAAATTGTAAAGTTTTCTTAAAAACCGTGTAAAACTAAAAAGTGAGAGTTTGTATTTGACATCAGTGACTTCCGGTCTGGAGAGGTAATTTCAGATACACCCTGTACATTGAAATTACTCTCGGTGGATAGACCGCTTTACCTATAAAGGCACAATGGGTAATGTTATAAAATTTCTTAAAAAGGGTGTTTCGGTAATCCGCGACTCCCAGTATGTTGGCAATTTTCTCAATAATACAGGTCGGTAAGTTTAGTTCTCGCTTGGGAATCACTCTGTAGTAAGTGATATATAGGAGATCTACTTTACCGATATTTGACGAATTTCTGATACCCCGATGAGTGAGTGAGTGAGTGAGTGAGTTACACATTCGGGAGTATATAATTTAGATTTTCTTCTGAAGGGTTGTCAGTACAACCTAATCTTCTAACGTAAAACATATCAAATGCAAACACACAAACCTATTAAACATTCTGATATTTAAAATGAACTTAAAAAATATCCCTTATTATGAATAATAAAACTGTTTTTGAATAAAAGAATAAATAAAAAAAAACTGATGAGAGTCGTAAAGGTGCTAACCACCATTGACATCCCTAAATTTCCCACTAAAATAACATTGGGAATAAAGCATTTCAAACATTTTTTTTATGTTCAGCTGTAAATACGTGTAGTTTTTTGTGATTACAGACAAGGCAATTAGAATATTGATTGCAGATATTCACAATATTGGATTGGTCGGATGTAATATTATTGATTTAGAACTAAAAGTAACATTTGTACTGTATCAAAATAAATTGCTCGATTTCAAGCAACATGTACAGGGGCGAACCCAGGTTGGGGATAAAGGGGATATATCCCCCCCCAAATGTTGGAGGATAAAAAATAAAAATATGCTCAAAAAATAATAATAATATATGAAAAATGGTTAAAATATTATTTTCATGCACCAGATTTTTATAAACAGATATAAACGCCAACTTATACAAAGAATATATAAAGAATACTTATATAAGAAAGTACCATTTATATAAGAAGAACTTATATAAAGAATAGGGTAAAAGGGGTTTTAATTGCACCATGCAAAAAGATAAAACTGTAATATTACATCCAAAACAGGTCATTTTAGTTTTGGAAATTAAATACGTTATTTATTGCGCGTTGGCATTACTGACGAGTTCATACAAAGCAGCGCGCCCCCGGACCCGCCGTGTTCCCCCCCGGTGTTACCACTCCGCAAAAAATATCCCCCCCCCCCCAAAATTGAATCCTGGGTTCGCCCCTGAACATGTATACTAGTTTTATTTAAATAATCACAATATTTATTTATGATTATTGATATTGATTATTGATTAGCTGATATCCCTCCAGTAGAAGCCATATGATAAAGAAATATATTTATTGATTTCAGATAAAATAACACGTTGAATTTTTATTATATGTTTTCTGAATTAATTTTTCTCTGCAAAACCAGTAGGGCTTAAATCATAATTCTGAATGAAAATTTGTTAAGGGCTTCAACTTGAAATTATTTTATATTAATTTTAGGGAATATTCACCAAATACACAAATAAAAAACATTATGTGATAAGAGAGAGCAGTTAGTTACTCACTATTCCTAAGGGCTATCATGTTTCTGTTGATATCTTATCTTTGACCTACTCCACAGACTAAATAGTTGTTTACCATAAACTACTGGCATGGCATTGTTTGAAACAATAAAATTCATTCTTAATTTAATTTTCTATTTTATGAAAACTAATTTTAAAACACCTATTCAAGAAAAAGTAAGTGGCATTCCACAAGTTGATCATGGAATCGAATTGAAAATTTTGTGTTTGAAAAGTTAATAGAGTACTATCTTAAAATATGAATAAAAATCACAGAATCTAAATTCTTTAGTGGATTTTTTAAAAATTGTAATATTTTTAATCTAATAGAAATTTTACTATAAAAAAATAGGCATTCGATCATTGACTACGATACATCAATGATACGTAGCCAATTATACTATTAATTTTTGTAAAGATACTAATTTTTTTATCATTATATAGATAGTTTGCAAAAAGCGAAGCAAAATCATTGGAAACTAAATAATAGAGAGGTTTTGCAATATACGATAAATCTTATGGTAAACGCTATTTTAAAATTGGCAAATTTTAGGATGATAACTTACGTCATGCAATATCGATAAACTGAATAAATAATGTGCAATACTTGCCATAGGTCACTTTTCAACCAGTTTTCATAAATTCAAGCAGAAAAAGTAGCTAAATTCACCATTATTTAAAAAGCGTTTAGCGTTTACCTTAAGATTTACCGTAGTAGCAAAAACTCTCTAATAGAAAGTAGATTTATTTGTCAATAACCACAATACAAATGACAATAACCACAGATTCATTTGACATTATGGCAATACTTAGTTTTAATGATTTTAATTACACATGGCATGAATTTGCAAATTCAAAAAATATTTCATTTAAATTAAAAAATGAAAACTATATACATATTTATAATAACTCTACCCATTTAGAATAAGGAGTCTCACAAAAGTAGTTTCAGTTCTAATATTTCCCTCAACATGTTTACGATCACTTCAGTTGCTTTTTCACCACCATTTTTCATCTGTTTTGCCGCCCTCACCTCTCTTGGCAGATTCACCTCCACCTCAGGGTTGAATGGCACTGGATCCATCAATGCTGGTTTGAAGAATACGGCAATGAGGAAGCCATAGACAGCTTTGCGACGGAACTCCTCTCGTAACTCTTCCAGTGTAGGAACTTTTACCTCTGGAGGAACTGACGTAGAGAGCGCTTCATGGTATGTTCTTAAATATTCCTCTCTGTACTGCTTACGCGATTTCCCAGATGAATTCAAAAAGAAGAAAAATGAAAAATCAATCATGGGCGATGCATATCTTGCAGTTGCGAGATCAAAGAATTTCACATCAACTGGAGAGTCTTTCTCGTCATACTTGTACAAAACATTATTTCTGCAGAAGTCGCCATGGCAAATTACTGCCATAGGTTCTTGTGGAGTGATCAGACTTTTCATATAGTTTTGGGAGTCAGTACCAAGTTTTACTTTGAATGTTGTGATTTCATCAACATATTCACCATTTTTTAACAGTACTTCAGCAGCTCTGTTAAATGACAACGAATAGAGGTCATTCGCATCTTGCTTGTTGTCGTCGAATAGCCTTGCTTCTATTAACTGATTAGTGACCTGAGAGAATGCTGCGGGATTCGACTGCTTAGCAATGAAAGATAGCGAATGAAATTCACCCAACTTCTTAAAAGTCAGTGCACAATGATGAAAATCCAAATCGAGGAATACTGGAGATAATTTGAATCCAGCAGGTCTCAGATCTTCAAGAATGATTTGATATCCATTTGGATCTTCCGATTCGCCTGCTGAGCCATAGAAATACTTAGGGAAAATATCATTTACTTTACCATCTCTATCCAAAAACGGAAGCACCTTTTCGTAAACAACCACTTCATTCCGGAACTGATAGTCCAACTTGAGCCATTTCCTGACAGCTTCGTTCCCTATGTTATTCTTTACAACCAAGGGCTGTTGGAGGGTCCCTCGGTCGGTCTCGAAAACCGCGACCACGAAACACACAGAGGACGCGAACTGCGCCTCTCCTGTAGAGCTGTCGTCGAACAAGCACTTGACGAAACGCACATTGTCGCCCAAAACCGTCCACTGGCCGCGATGCGGGGGAGGACCGTCTCTGTCAACTCGCGTAGTCTCGACATGCTGAAAAACTGTGTAAGTCGGCGAGCGCGAGCGCGGGAACGAGTTACAAAAAGCAACTGAGTTGATTGGCGATTGCCTCAACTTGTGTTACGTCATCGTGTGGACGTCCGAACTGGAGGGGGGCGGCCGGCGTGAGTCATCAGGATTAGGACCGACTCGACCTTGACCCAATGATGACTAGTCCGAACCGCCGTTGCCACCGCCTTTGCCCCTTTTAGTTTGATGAAAGCAAATACAGTAGTACAAGTCACCCGCGCAAACAAGGCCAAACGAGTGGTTTACACATTATACACACGCGGCTTTGAAATGAGATAAAACATAATAAAATAGTGTTGGTGTAAAAAGATATGAAGATCAAAAACAAAACTGATAGAGTACGTGTTTCATAATAGTCATTTAGAATTTAGGTCAACAGTTAAAGCCTAATTAATTTGTTTGTGAATAAAGACGTAAATCAAATTAGTTTTAGATTCAATAAAATTTTATTTTTCTACTAAGCTACATTAAAATAGTAGGCCAATAAGTTATGTCATGTTCTGTAACTGAAACTATAGTCTATTGTATGGATTCGCAACTTTAGCTGAGCAATCACTTTTCTTTGCAAACCTGAAATTAAATATAAGATATTTTATGAAACCCTAAGACCGTTGTTAGAGGATAACAAAAGTGCAGATACCTAGACTAATTTGAAAGTCTCGAAACTAGGAGCCCTAAATTCCGTGAAACGAATTAAACAAAATGCCATTACAATTCTTTATTCTTTTACTTTATTCTGTAAGCCATCAAACAGATTTAAAAACTAATAACAATTTTTGAAATTGTAAAACTATTAGACCTATATTTTTAGGGCTATTCTGCTAAAGGGAGTCCATCATAACCATCTTAAAAATTAGCAATGCATATGCAAAGGTAGGCCTATGTTATGAAAACTTATATAACTTAGTTATGCATTTGTCAAAAGCAAAAAACAGCCGTGAGTGGAAAAGTTGCTGCAATTTTCTAATCCCTAATGATTTTTTTTTTAAGAATGACAAATCCATCTATATCTTTTTAATTCTATACAAGGGTTTCGCCTGTTACATCCCTTTTCTCTCGATCTACTTAACCGATTAAACACTTAAGATGACCGCCCTTTAAAAAATACAAATCCGAAACAAGTAATTTTTTCCTGGAAATGAACATCGAAGTGATAAAGGTTCATGCCAAATTTAAATTACGTCCATTACGGAAATAATAAAATTATTAAGTATAAAAAACAAAATGGCGGCTAGCGGCTTAACAAAGCATTTTAGGAAATAAAATGTTCCAATGAACTTTTTGTTTCCATTTTGTTTCAAGGAATCATCACACGAAGTTTGCTAGCACCCTGTACTGTATATTATTTTAATGTTAGATCAAGCTTTCCCCTGTGGTGTGATCGGATAGGGTTTTCTGTTGGTAGATGGTTTTGTTATGTACTGCCGTATTAAACTTTCCACAAACTCAAATTAATTTTTGGAAAGTCTGTAAAACTCCGAGAACAGTGTGTCATCACTTTGGAAATGGTTAGTTATTAATAATCTAAAATAACCTTCTTCTTGTCTTGTACAAAATATTTCACATGCATGAGCCAACTCACGGCGCATATAACAATTCTATTACTTCTTCATAATGAACTTCCTCAAGTTCAAGTAACAGATGTTTTACTTCTGCATCGAACTCATCGCACCGCTTCACTCTAGTCAGCAACACAATGAACAAGGAGAAGAATCGTTCTAGAACAATCGCTTCAGGGACAATGCCATGGTTAGCGACTATCGCAAGAGTCGCTCCAGGGACAACGCATCTTGGTCCGCACAACGAGCTCATGGCTGAATTGCGAGTTTTAAATGTACCATGTGTTTGAAGCAGAAGTAAAACAAAAAATACCTTTCAGTTGAAGAAGTCGATGACGAAGACGTCATGGAATTGTTATTAGCACCACGAGTTGGTACTCATAACATATTTTTCAACTAGACAAGAAGGCTATTTTAAGAGTCTAAATTATATACTCCCGAATGTGTAACTCACTCATCGGGGTATCAGAAAATCGTCAAGTGTCGGTAAAGTAGATCTGCTATATATCACTTACTACACAGTGATTCCCAAGCGAGAACTAAACTTACCGACCTGTATTATTGAGAAAATTGCCAACATACTGGGAGTCGCGGATTACCGAAACATTAACCAATTGTGCCTTTATAGGTAAAGCGGTCTATTCACCGAGAGTAATTTCAATGTACAGGGTGTATCTGAAATTACCTCTCCAGACCGGAAGTCACTGATGTCAAATACAAACTCTCACTTTAAATAACTTTTTTTAGTTTTACACGGTTTTTAAGAAAGCTTTACAATTTGATCTTGTACGCGTAATTTTAGCAGTTTATTGAATATTTGAGGTTTTCCTCATTCTTCTCTGAGCATTTTAGGTTAAGCAAAAATGTCTCGGCACAAAAATGTCTTAGACTCTTTTAAATACGTTTCCAACAAAAATTGTCAGTTTGGTAAAAAAATTTTTTCATTAAATTTACAACATGTCGGAGATTAATGAACATGTATTTAAATGTTTAGTAAAACTAATCACGTGATAATTGATGTTTTATGATGGTATATTATTTTAAATGAGGTTCTTAGACATTTACATGTTTGTAAGTTCTGTTATATGTAAAATGTTCAGACATACTATATGTTAAATTTTCCCCAGTTAAAAAAAAAATAATGTCATGCTATTTATTATTCTAAATCAGTATGATTAGGCTTTAAAATATTAAATTTTAAAGTTGCTTCAAAATTACGTCTGGTCCCCTCTGTATTGAAATCAGTGTCAATCAACAGAGCAAAATATGTTTACCTACAACGGCACAATTTTTTTTAATTTTTTTTTTTAGCACAATTTTAAAAGAGGTGAGTAGTGTGTTTTTGCGGTTGCTGGCTCAGTTCAATGACCTCTGAGGAATGTGATGACGTCATCGCCAAGGTCAATGACCCCGATGACGTCATCGATGACGTAATCGATGACGTCATCGATGATGACGCAATCGATGACGTCACACCCATGACGTCATCAAAATGACGTCATCGATGACGTAATTGACGATGACGCAATCGATGACGTCATTTCCGTGACGTCACACCCATGACGTCACAGAAATGACATGCTGATGACGTCATTATCCATTACATCATCAAAATGACGTCACTGACACTGTTAAGGTCAAGGTCACGCCGAAACTCAAAATTTTTTGGCACTTTTGCCGTTTCTCGCACTACGCTCCGAGTTTCAGTCAGAGTCCACGTGACCTTGACGACTTGGAGCGAATTTGCGATGAGAAACGGCAAAAGTGCCAAGTCAAACTCGAGTTTGCGACATGACCTTGCTTAAACCGTCATCCACTAGTCCTCAGAGGCCATTGAACAAGCACAACATCCGCAATTTCATATTACTGTGACCTTGAACACTTAACAACTACAGAGCGCCGACACCGATGCGCACCCCACGACAGCCACCGAGTGACTGACTGTCAGGCTCCGTGTACTCTAGGTATATGGGGAAGTGGAGGGGGAAATCTCAAGGTCATCCAAATGGAGTTTTAAAAAAGTTGAAGAGTAGAAAGACTACTCTTGTGCTTCCTGGGCGACCTCATCAATTTCCAACGGATCTGTAAACCAATCCGATCTGTAGCGGCAGGAGTCCAGAAAACAGGTGCACCACCCATCAGGTTGTCCATAGCACTTCCGACAATTGGTAAGATTGGAGAAGTGAAATTTAATACACCGCTGCGGACAACAAGTATAAAAGTATTTGGATTTGTAGATTTTGAAAGTTTGTAGTACCGTTGGTGGCAGCTGTTGGTTCTTGCATCTACACCTGCAACATCCGAAGCATTCACATTGCCGGCAGGCCAGCCCATCCACTTGCCACTTTGGTAAGAGGAAACACTTATCCTCACAGCAATAGGTTGTCCCCGTCTCTTCCTCCCAACGCTTCTTTGCACAATATGTGACGCCTTGTATCTCCAAACACCTATGCTCGCAACATGAGATGCGCTTACTTTCCATAGCTGATGTTGCTTTGACGAGGGAGCACGATGAAGTGATGCTGTGGTCAGTGGGAATGGGGTTTATATAAACTAAGGTGGGTGGAGGGGGAAAGGTCAAGGTCATCCAAATGGAGTTTTAAAAAAGAAAAGAGTAGAAAGACTACTCTTGTGTATCTATAGCGATTTCATTGATAGTGAGTGCTTCTGTATGCCAAGTTGATCTGTACTGACAGGCTCCTAAATAATGTTTGCAAAAACCTGCAAAATGATTGTTGCACAATTTGCAGCCAGTTAGCTGTTTTAATGTGAATTCAATGCAACGTTCAGGGCAACAAGTGTACTTATGCCCTCTCATCTGGTACACATGGAATGTCTTCAACTCCGGTTTCGGCTTCTTCCAAGACTTGCACTTACACATGCATTGACCAAAAGCTTCACATTTTCTACACGCCAGGCCATCCGCAACATCAATGTCATTCGGCCATGAAAAACATTTCCGTTCGCAACAGTAGTTGAGTTGATTCTCCATGTTGCTGTGGTGAAGGTGCGCGATGAAATGATGCTGCAGTCATTGAGAGTGCACCTTAAATAAACTCAGTGGAGGGGGAAAGGTCAAGGCCATCCAAACGGAGTTTTAAAAAAGATAACTAGTCGTCCTCCTCCTCCTCCTCCTCATCCGTTGTACTTAGAGAGCTGTCAGACGAAGAGCCCCGTGCAGGTGCTCCCCAGATGAAAAACAAATCAATTTTAAAACGAAGACCAGGATCTTGCATCATCAATTCCTTTAATTTGTCACATACTAAGTCGACCTTGTGTAAGGTGTCAACAACAAGCTTCCAATTCGTTGGTTCAATATAACTTGTAGTAGAGTCTGCCTCGCTGATAACCACATCCTCCGGCTGTATTGGAGTGTAAAGATGTGTAAAGTTCTTCGGCTGTAGCTGAGGTTCAGGCTGGCTGGAAGTGGAAGGTTGAGTGTGGACCCCTGTCGCATCGAAATCCATAGTCATTCTACATTCAATGTTGGGGTTTTCGTTTAATACATACACCAATTTCTCATGCAACATATCCACTTCTGCCGAGTCTTGCAGATGAACATTCCAGGAAAATGGCCATTCTTCATCCGTAGTGGAGTCAACTCGAGAAAGAGTGCTGTCCGCCATGATAGCTAAGCAAGGAATGATGTGAGCTACAGACTGTGGTAACAGTATTGAAAAGTAGAGGGGGTAAACCAAAAGTACGTGGAGGGGGTATTTTCAAGGTCATTTAATTTGGGTTTTTAAAAAAGGAAATAGTGGAGGGGGAATTCTCAAGGTCATCCAATTTAGGTTTAAAAAAAAAGGAATGAAGCTTACTCCTCTTCAGCCTCGTTGTCCCCTGCATCTTCATCAGCCT